>OX387424.1:57973878-58221348 GCA_947563755.1 Lochmaea crataegi | reverse complement strand
AGGGGACAATTTTACATATTCTAGTGTATTTTGAGTCCATATTTCCAAGGATTATGGGAGTTAGAAAAAATCAATTTGTATCGCAAAATATTTCCATAGCTACCCCCTTTGTTCTAAATTTTCGACAAAAAAATTATAAAAAATGCTAAAAATTCGTAAAGAGGGGTTTTTTTGGCCAAAAAATCGACTGGCACAATCAGTTTTGTGATAAAATCATTATTTCGCCTTCAAATAGAGTCATGAAATTTTCGAAAATCCACTTTTCAAAACAAAAAATACTCATAACTCGACTAATAGGAAAGATAGAACGTTCTAGTCTTCACCAATCGATAGAGGGGACAATTTTACATATTTTAGTGAATTTTGAGTCTATATTTCCAAGGATTATGGGAGTTAGAAAAAATCAATTTGTATCGCAAAATATTTCCATAGCTACCCCCTTAGTTCTAAATTTTCGACAAAAAAATTATAAAAAATGCTAAAAATTCGTAAAGAGGGGTTTTTTTGGCCTAAAAATCGACTGGCACAATCAGTTTTGTGATAAAATCATTATTTCGCCGTCAAATAGAGTCATGAAATTTTCGAAAATCCACTTTTCAAAACAAAAAATACTCATAACTCGACAAATAGGAAAGATAGAACGTTCTAGTCTTCACCAATCGATAGAGCGGACAATTTTACATATTTTAGTGAATTTTGAGTCTATATTTCCAAGGATTATGGGAGTTAGAAAAAATCAATTTGTATCGCAAAATATTTCCCACTTAGTTCTAAATTTTCGACAAAAAAATTATAAAAAATGCTAAAAATTCGTAAAGAGGGGTTTTTTTGGCCAAAAAATCGATCAGTTTTGTGATAAAATCATTATTTCGCCTTCAAATAGAGTCATGAAATTTTCGAATATCCACCTTTCAAAACAAAAAATACTCATAACTCGACAAATAGGAAAGATAGAACGTTCTAGTCTTCACCAATCGATAGAGGGGACAATTTTACATATTTCAGTGAATTTTGAGTCTATATTTCCAAGGATTATGGGAGTTAGAAAAAATCAATTTGTATCGCAAAATATTTCCATAGCTACCCCCTTTGTTCTAAATTTTCGACAAAAAAATTATAAAAAATGCTAAAAATTCGTAAAGAGGGGTTTTTTGGCCAAAAAATCGACTGGCACAATCAGTTTTGTGATAAAATCATTATTTCGCCTTCAAATAGAGTCATGAAATTTTCGAAAATCCACTTTTCAAAACAAAAAATACTCATAACTCGACTAATAGGAAAGATAGAACGTTCTAGTCTTCACCAATCGATAGAGGGGACAATTTTACATATTTGAGTGAATTTTGAGTCGATATTGCCAAGGATTAAGGGAATTAGAAGGAAGCAAATTGTTTCTCAAAATATTTCCATAGCTACCCCCTTTGTTCTAAATTTTCGACAAAAAAATTATAAAAAATGCTAAAAATTCGTAAAGAGGGGTTTTTTGGCAAAAAAATCGACTGGCACAATCAGTTTTGTCATAAAATCATTATTTCGCCTTCAAATAGAGTCATGAAATTTTCGAAAATCCACTTTTCAAAACAAAAAATACTCATAACTCGACAAATAGGAAAGGTAGAACGTTCTAGTCTTCACCAATCGATAGAGGGGACAATTTTACATATTTTAGTGAATTTTGAGTCTATATTTCCAAGGATTATGGGAGTTAGAAAAAATCAATTTGTATCGCAAAATATTTCCATAGCTACCCCCTTTGTTCTAAATTTTCGACAAAAGAAAATAAAAAATGCTTAAAATTCGTAAAGAGGGTTTTTTGCGCCGGAAAATCGACTGGCACAATCAGTTTTGTGATAAAATCATTATTTCGCCTTCAAATAGAGTCATGAAATTTTCGAAAATCCACTTTTCAAAACTAAAAATACTCATAACTCGACTAATAGGAAAGATAGAACGTTCTAGTCTTCACCAATCGATAGAGGGGACAATTTTACATATTTTAGTGAATTTAGAGTCTATATTTCCAAGGATTATGGGAGTTAGAAAAAATCAATTTGTATCGCAAAATATTTCCATAGCTACCCCCTTAGTTCTAAATTTTCGACAAAAAAATTATAAAAAATGCTAAAAATTCGTAAAGAGGGGTTTTTTTGGCCAAAAAATCGACTGGCACCAACAGTTTTGTGATAAAATCATTATTTCGCCTTCAAATAGAGTCATGAAATTTTCGAAAATCCACTTTTCAAAACAAAAAATACTCATAACTCGACAAATAGGAAAGATAGAACGTTCTAGTCTTCACCAATCGATAGAGGGGACAATTTTACATATTTTAGTGAATTTTGAGTCTATATTTCCACGGATTATGGGAGTTAGAAAAAATCAATTTGTATCGCAAAATATTTCCATAGCTACCCCCTTTGTTCTAAATTTTCGACAAAAGAAAATAAAAAATGCTTAAAATTCGTAAAGAGGGTTTTTTTGCGCCGGAAAATCGACTGGCACAATCAGTTTTGTGATAAAATCATTATTTCGCCTTCAAATAGAGTCATGAAATTTTCGAAAATCCACTTTTCAAAACAAAAAATACTCATAACTCGACTAATAGGAAAGATAGAACGTTCTAGTCTTCACCAATCGATAGAGGGGACAATTTTACATATTTTAGTGAATTTTGAGTCTATATTTCCGAGGATTATGGGAGTTAGAAAAAATCAATTTGTATCGCAAAATATTTCCATAGCTACCCCCTTAGTTCTAAATTTTCGACAAAAAAATTATAAAAAATGCTAAAAATTCGTAAAGATGGGTTTTTTTGGCCAAAAAATCGACTGGCACAATCAGTTTTGTGATAAAATCATTATTTCGCCTTCAAATAGAGTCATGAAATTTTCGAAAATCCATTTTTCAAAACAAAAAATACTCATAACTCGACAAATAGGAAAGATAGAACGTTCTAGTCTTCACCAATCGATAGAGGGGACAATTTTACATATTTTAGAGAATTTTGAGTCCATATTTCCAAGGATTATGGGAGTTAGAAAAAATCAATTTGTATCGGAAAATATTTCCATAGCTACCCCCTTTGTTCTAAATTTTTGACAAAAAAATTATAAAAAATGCTAAAAATTCGTAAAGAGGGGTTTTTTTGGCCAAAAAATCGACTGGCACAATCAGTTTTGTGATAAAATCATTATTTCGCCTTCAAATAGAGTCATGAAATTTTCGAAAATCCACTTTTCAAAACAAAAAATACTCATAACTCGACTAATAGGAAAGATAGAACGTTCTAGTCTTCACCAATCGATAGAGGGGACAATTTTACATATTTTAGTGAATTCTGAGTCTATATTTCCAAGGATTATGGGAGTTAGAAAAAATCAATTTGTATCGCAAAATATTTCCATAGCTACCCCCTTTGTTCTAAATTTTCGACAAAAAAATTATAAAAAATGCTAAAAATTCGTAAAGAGGGGTTTTTTTGGCCTAAAAATCGACTGGCACAATCAGTTTTGTGATAAAATCATTATTTCGCCGTCAAATAGAGTCATGAAATTTTCGAAAATCCACTTTTCAAAACAAAAAATACTCATAACTCGACAAATAGGAAAGATAGAACGTTCTAGTCTTCACCAATCGATAGAGGGGACAATTTTACATATTTTAGTGAATTTTGAGTCTATATTTCCAAGGATTATGGGAGTTAGAAAAAATCAATTTGTATCGCAAAATATTTCCCCCTTAGTTCTAAATTTTCGACAAAAAAATTATAAAAAATGCTAAAAATTCGTAAAGAGGGGTTTTTTTGGCCAAAAAATCGATCAGTTTTGTGATAAAATCATTATTTCGCCTTCAAATAGAGTCATGAAATTTTCGAATATCCACTTTTCAAAACAAAAAATACTCATAACTCGACAAATAGGAAAGATAGAACGTTCTAGTCTTCACCAATCGATAGAGGGGACAATTTTACATATTTCAGTGAATTTTGAGTCTATATTTCCAAGGATTATGGGAGTTAGAAAAAATCAATTTGTATCGCAAAATATTTCCATAGCTACCCCCTTTGTTCTAAATTTTCGACAAAAAAATTATAAAAAATGCTAAAAATTCGTAAAGAGGGGTTTTTTTGGCCAAAAAATCGACTGGCACAATCAGTTTTGTGATAAAATCATTATTTCGCCTTCAAATAGAGTCATGAAATTTTCGAAAATCCACTTTTCAAAACAAAAAATACTCATAACTCGACAAATAGGAAAGATAGAACGTTCTAGTCTTCACCAATCGATAGAGGGGACAATTTTACATATTTTAGAGAATTTTGAGTCCATATTTCCAAGGATTATGGGAGTTAGAAAAAATCAATTTGTATCGGAAAATATTTCCATAGCTACCCCCTTTGTTCTAAATTTTTGACAAAAAAATTATAAAAAATGCTAAAAATTCGTAAAGAGGGGTTTTTTTGGCCAAAAAATCGACTGGCACAATCAGTTTTGTGATAAAATCATTATTTCGCCTTCAAATAGAGTCATGAAATTTTCGAAAATCCACTTTTCAAAACAAAAAATACTCATAACTCGACTAATAGGAAAGATAGAACGTTCTAGTCTTCACCAATCGATAGAGGGGACAATTTTACATATTTTAGTGAATTCTGAGTCTATATTTCCAAGGATTATGGGAGTTAGAAAAAATCAATTTGTATCGCAAAATATTTCCATAGCTACCCCCTTTGTTCTAAATTTTCGACAAAAAAAATTATAAAAAATGCTAAAAATTCGTAAAGAGGGGTTTTTTTGGCCTAAAAATCGACTGGCACAATCAGTTTTGTGATAAAATCATTATTTCGCCGTCAAATAGAGTCATGAAATTTTCGAAAATCCACTTTTCAAAACAAAAAATACTCATAACTCGACAAATAGGAAAGATAGAACGTTCTAGTCTTCACCAATCGATAGAGGGGACAATTTTACATATTTTAGTGAATTTTGAGTCTATATTTCCAAGGATTATGGGAGTTAGAAAAAATCAATTTGTATCGCAAAATATTTCCCCCTTAGTTCTAAATTTTCGACAAAAAAATTATAAAAAATGCTAAAAATTCGTAAAGAGGGGTTTTTTTGGCCAAAAAATCGATCAGTTTTGTGATAAAATCATTATTTCGCCTTCAAATAGAGTCATGAAATTTTCGAATATCCACTTTTCAAAACAAAAAATACTCATAACTCGACAAATAGGAAAGATAGAACGTTCTAGTCTTCACCAATCGATAGAGGGGACAATTTTACATATTTCAGTGAATTTTGAGTCTATATTTCCAAGGATTATGGGAGTTAGAAAAAATCAATTTGTATCGCAAAATATTTCCATAGCTACCCCCCTTTGTTCTAAATTTTCGACAAAAAAATTATAAAAAATGCTAAAAATTCGTAAAGAGGGGTTTTTTTGGCCAAAAAATCGACTGGCACAATCAGTTTTGTGATAAAATCATTATTTCGCCTTCAAATAGAGTCATGAAATTTTCGAAAATCCACTTTTCAAAACAAAAAATACTCATAACTCGACTAATAGGAAAGATAGAACGTTCTAGTCTTCACCAATCGATAGAGGGGACAATTTTACATATTTTAGTGAATTTTGAGTCTATATTTCTAAGGATTATGGGAGTTAGAAAAAATCAATTTGTATCGCAAAATATTTCCATAGCTACCCCCCTTTGTTCTAAATTTTCGACAAAAGAAAATAAAAAATGCTTAAAATTCGTAAAGAGGGTTTTTTGCGCCGGAAAATCGACTGGCACAATCAGTTTTGTGATAAAATCATTATTTCGCCTTCAAATAGAGTCATGAAATTTTCGAAAATCCACTTTTCAAAACTAAAAATACTCATAACTCGACTAATAGGAAAGATAGAACGTTCTAGTCTTCACCAATCGATAGAGGGGACAATTTTACATATTTTAGTGAATTTAGAGTCTATATTTCCAAGGATTATGGGAGTTAGAAAAAATCAATTTGTATCGCAAAATATTTCCATAGCTACCCCCTTAGTTCTAAATTTTCGACAAAAAAATTATAAAAAATGCTAAAAATTCGTAAAGAGGGGTTTTTTTGGCCAAAAAAATCGACTGGCACCAACAGTTTTGTGATAAAATCATTATTTCGCCTTCAAATAGAGTCATGAAATTTTCGAAAATCCACTTTTCAAAACAAAAAATACTCATAACTCGACAAATAGGAAAGATAGAACGTTCTAGTCTTCACCAATCGAGAGAGGGGACAATTTTACATATTTTAGTGAATTTTGAGTCTATATTTCCACGGATTATGGGAGTTAGAAAAAATCAATTTGTATCGCAAAATATTTCCATAGCTACCCCCTTTGTTCTAAATTTTCGACAAAAGAAAATAAAAAATGCTTAAAATTCGTAAAGAGGGTTTTTTGCACCGGAAAATCGACTGGCACAATCAGTTTTGTGATAAAATCATTATTTCGCCTTCAAATAGAGTCATGAAATTTTCGAAAATCCACTTTTCAAAACAAAAAATACTCATAACTCGACTAATAGGAAAGTTAGAACGTTCTAGTCTTCACCAATCGATAGAGGGGACAATTTTACATATTTTACTGAATTTTGAGTCGATTTTGCCAAGGATTAAGGGAGTTAGAAAAAAGCAATTTGATTCGCAAAATATTTCCATAGCACCCCCTTTGTTCTAAATTTTCGACAAAAAAATTATAAAAAATGCTAAAAATTCGTAAAGAGGGGTTTTTTTGGCCAAAAAATCGACTGGCACAATCAGTTTTGTGATAAAATCATTATTTCGCCTTCAAATAGAGTCATGAAATTTTCGAAAATCCACTTTTCAAAACAAAAAATACTCATAACTCGATTAATAGGAAAGATAGAACGTTCTAGTCTTCACCAATCGATAGAGGGGACAATTTTACATATTTTAGTGAATTTTGAGTCTATTTTTCCAAGGATTATGGGAGTTAGAAAAAATCAATTTGTATCGCAAAATATTTCCATAGCTACCCCCTTTGTTCTAAATTTTCGACAAAAAAATGATAAAAAAGGCAAAAAATTCGTAGAGGGGTTTTTTTTGGCAAACAAATCGACTGGCACAATCAGTTTTGTGATAAAATCATCATTTCGCCTTCAAATAGAGTCATGAAATTTTCGAAAATCCACTTTTCAAAACAAAAAATACTCATAACTCGACAAATAGGAAAGATAGAACGTTCTAGTCTTCACCAATCGATAGAGGGGACAATTTTACATATTTCAGTGAATTTTGAGTCTATATTTCCAAGGATTATGGGAGTTAGAAAAAATCAATTTGTATCGCAAAATATTTCCATAGCTACCCCCTTTGTTCTAAATTTTCGACAAAAAAATTATAAAAAATGCTAAAAATTCGTAAAGAGGGGTTTTTTTGGCCAAAAAAATCGACTGGCACAATCAGTTTTGTGATAAAATCATTATTTCGCCTTCAAATAGAGTCATGAAATTTTCGAAAATCCACTTTTCAAAACAAAAAATACTCATAACTCGACTAATAGGAAAGATAGAACGTTCTAGTCTTCACCAATCGATAGAGGGGACAATTTTACATATTTAAGTGAATTTTGATTCTATATTTCCACGGATTATGGGAATTAGAAAAAATCAATTTGTATCGCAAAATATTTCCATAGCTACCCCCTTTGTTCTAAATTTTCGACAAAAGAAAATAAAAAATGCTTAAAATTCGTAAAGAGGGTTTTTTGCGCCGGAAAATCGACTGGCACAATCAGTTTTGTGATAAAATCATTATTTCGCCTTCAAATAGAGTCATGAAATTTTCGAAAATCCACTTTTCAAAACTAAAAATACTCATAACTCGACTAATAGGAAAGATAGAACGTTCTAGTCTTCACCAATCGATAGAGGGGACAATTTTACATATTTTAGTGAATTTAGAGTCTATATTTCCAAGGATTATGGGAGTTAGAAAAAATCAATTTGTATCGCAAAATATTTCCATAGCTACCCCCTTAGTTCTAAATTTTCGACAAAAAAATTATAAAAAATGCTAAAAATTCGTAAAGAGGGGTTTTTTTGGCCAAAAAATCGACTGGCACCAACAGTTTTGTGATAAAATCATTATTTCGCCTTCAAATAGAGTCATGAAATTTTCGAAAATCCACTTTTCAAAACAAAAAATAATCATAACTCGACTAATAGGAAAGATAGAACGTTCTAGTCTTCACCAATCGATAGAGGGGACAATTCTACATATTTTAGTGAATTCTGAGTCTATATTTCCAAGGATTATGGGAGTTAGAAAAAATCAATTTGTATCGCAAAATATTTCCATAGCACCCCCTTTGTTCTAAATTTTCGACAAAAAAATTATAAAAAATGCTAAAAATTCGTAAAGAGGGGTTTTTTTGGCCAAAAAATCGACTGGCACAATCAGTTTTGTGATAAAATCATTATTTCGCCTTCAAATAGAGTCATGAAATTTTCGAAAATCCACTTTTCAAAACAAAAAATACTCATAACTCGATTAATAGGAAAGATAGAACGTTCTAGTCTTCACCAATCGATAGAGGGGACAATTTTACATATTTTAGTGAATTTTGAGTCTATTTTTCCAAGGATTATGGGAGTTAGAAAAAATCAATTTGTATCGCAAAATATTTCCATAGCTACCCCCTTTGTTCTAAATTTTCGACAAAAAAATGATAAAAAATGCAAAAAATTCGTAGAGGGGTTGTTTTTGGCAAACAAATCGACTGGCACAATCAGTTTTGTGATAAAATCATTATTTCGCCTTCAAATAGAGTCATGAAATTTTCGAAAATCCACTTTTCAAAACAAAAAATACTCATAACTCGACAAATAGGAAAGATAGAACGTTCTAGTCTTCACCAATCGATAGAGGGGACAATTTTACATATTTTAGTGAATTTTGAGTCTATATTTCCACGGATTATGGGAGTTAGAAAAAATCAATTTGTATCGCAAAATATTTCCATAGCTACCCCCTTTGTTCTAAATTTTCGACAAAAGAAAATAAAAAATGCTTAAAATTCGTAAAGAGGGTTTTTTGCGCCGGAAAATCGACTGGCACAATCAGTTTTGTGATAAAATCATTATTTCGCCTTCAAATAGAGTCATGAAATTTTCGAAAATCCACTTTTCAAAACAAAAAATACTCATAACTCGACTAATAGGAAAGATAGAACGTTCTAGTCTTCACCAATCGATAGAGGGGACAATTTTACATATTTTAGTGAATTTAGAGTCTATATTTCCAAGGATTATGGGAGTTAGAAAAAATCAATTTGTATCGCAAAATATTTCCATAGCTACCCCCCTAGTTCTAAATTTTCGACAAAAAAATTATAAAAAATGCTAAAAATTCGTAAAGAGGGGTTTTTTTGGCCAAAAAATCGACTGGCACAATCAGTTTTGTGATAAAATCATTATTTCGCCTTCAAATAGAGTCATGAAATTTTCGAAAATCCACTTTTCAAAACAAAAAATACTCATAACTCGACTAATAGGAAAGATAGAACGTTCTAGTCTTCACCAATCGATAGAGGGGACAATTTGACATATTTTAGTGAATTTTGAGTCTATATTTCCAAGGATTATGGGAGTTAGAAAAAATCAATTTGTATCGCAAAATATTTCCATAGCACCCCCTTTGTTCTAAATTTTCGACAAAAAAATTATAAAAAATGCTAAAAATTCGTAAAGAGGGGTTTTTTTGGCCAAAAAATCGACTGGCACAATCAGTTTTGTGATAAAATCATTATTTCGCCTTCAAATAGAGTCATGAAATTTTCGAAAATCCACTTTTCAAAACAAAAAATACTCATAACTCGACTAATAGGAAAGATAGAACGTTCTAGTCTTCACCAATCGATAGAGGGGACAATTTTACATATTTGAGTGAATTTTGAGTCGATATTGCCAAGGATTAAGGGAGTTAGAAGAACGCAAATTGTTTCTCAAAATATTTCCATAGCTACCCCCTTTGTTCTAAATTTTCGACAAAAAAATTATAAAAAATCCTAAAAATTCGTAAAGAGGGGTTTTTTGGCCAAAAAATCGACTGGCACAATCAGTTTTGTGATAAAATCATTATGTCGCCTTCAAATAGAGTCATGAAATTTTCGAAAATCCACTTTTCAAAACAAAAAATACTCATAACTCGACAAATAGAAAAGATAGAACGTTCTAGTCTTCACCAATCGATAGAGGGGACAATTTTACATATTTGAGTGAATTTTGAGTCGATATTGCCAAGGATTAGGGGAGTTAGAAAAAAGCAATTTGTTTCTCAAAATATTTCCATAGCTACCCCCTTATGGCACATGAAATTTTCGAAAATCCACTTTTCAAAACAAAAAATACTCATAACTCGACAAATAGGAAAGATAGAACGTTCTAGTCTTCACCAATCGATAGGGGGGACAATTTTACATATTTTAGTGAATTTTGAGTCTATATTTCCACGGATTATGGGAGTTAGAAAAAATCAATTTGTATCGCAAAATATTTCCCTTTGTTCTAAATTTTCGACAAAAGAAAATAAAAAATGCTTAAAATTCGTAAAGAGGGTTTTTTGCGCCGGAAAATCGACTGGCACAATCAGTTTTGTGATAAAATCATTATTTCGCCTTCAAATAGAGTCATGAAATTTTCGAAAATCCACTTTTCAAAACTAAAAATACTCATAACTCGACTAATAGGAAAGATAGAACGTTCTAGTCTTCACCAATCGATAGAGGGGACAATTTTACATATTTTAGTGAATTTAGAGTCTATATTTCCAAGGATTATGGGAGTTAGAAAAAATCAATTTGTATCGCAAAATATTTCCATAGCTACCCCCTTAGTTCTAAATTTTCGACAAAAAAATTATAAAAAATTCTAAAAATTCGTAAAGAGGGGTTTTTTTGGCCAAAAAATCGACTGGCACAATCAGTTTTGTGATAAAATCATTATTTCGCCTTCAAATGTAGTCATGAAATTTTCGAAAATCCACTTTTCAAAACAAAAAATACTCATAACTCGACTAATAGGAAAGATAGAACGTTCTAGTCTTCACCAATCGATAGAGGGGACAATTTTACATATTTTAGTGAATTTAGAGTCTATATTTTCCAAGGATTATGGGAGTTAGAAAAAATCAATTTGTATCGCAAAATATTTCCATAGCTACCCCCTTTGTTCTAAATTTTCGACAAAAAAATTATAAAAAATGCTAAAAATTCGTAAAGAGGGGTTTTTTTGGCCAAAAAATCGACTGGCACAATCAGTTTTGTGATAAAATCATTATTTCGCCTTCAAATAGAGTCATGAAATTTTCGAAAATCCACTTTTCAAAACAAAAAATACTCATAACTCGACAAATAGGAAAGATAGAACGTTCTAGTCTTCACCAATCGATAGAGGGGACAATTTTACATATTTCAGTGAATTTTGAGTCTATATTTCCAAGGATTATGGGAGTTAGAAAAAATCAATTTGTATCGCAAAATATTTCCCCCTTAGTTCTAAATTTTCGACAAAAAAATTATAAAAAATGCTAAAAATTCGTAAGGAGGGGTTTTTTTGGCCAAAAAATCGATCAGTTTTGTGATAAAATCATTATTTCGCCTTCAAATAGAGTCATGAAATTTTCGAAAATCCACTTTTCAAAACAAAAAATACTCATAACTCGACTAATAGGAAAGATAGAACGTTCTAGTCTTCACCAATCGATAGAGGGGACAATTTTACATATTTCAGTGAATTTTGAGTCTATATTTCCAAGGATTATGGGAGTTAGAAAAAATCAATTTGTATCGCAAAATATTTCCCCCTTAGTTCTAAATTTTCGACAAAAAAATTATAAAAAATGCTAAAAATTCGTAAGGAGGGGTTTTTTTGGCCAAAAAATCGACTGGCACAATCAGTTTTGTGATAAAATCATTATTTCGCCTTCAAATAGAGTCATGAAATTTTCGAAAATCCACTTTTCAAAACAAAAAATACTCATAACTCGACTAATAGGAAAGATAGAACGTTCTAGTCTTCACCAATCGATAGAGGGGACAATTTTACATATTTGAGTGAATTTTGAGTCGATATTGCCAAGGATTAAGGGAGTTAGAAGAACGCAAATTGTTTCTCAAAATATTTCCATAGCTACCCCCTTTGTTCTAAATTTTCGACAAAAAAATTATAAAAAATCCTAAAAATTCGTAAAGAGGGGTTTTTTGGCCAAAAAATCGACTGGCACAATCAGTTTTGTGATAAAATCATTATGTCGCCTTCAAATAGAGTCATGAAATTTTCGAAAATCCACTTTTCAAAACAAAAAATACTCATAACTCGACAAATAGAAAAGATAGAACGTTCTAGTCTTCACCAATCGATAGAGGGGACAATTTTACATATTTGAGTGAATTTTGAGTCGATATTGCCAAGGATTAGGGGAGTTAGAAAAAAGCAATTTGTTTCTCAAAATATTTCCATAGCTACCCCCTTATGGCACATGAAATTTTCGAAAATCCACTTTTCAAAACAAAAAATACTCATAACTCGACAAATAGGAAAGATAGAACGTTCTAGTCTTCACCAATCGATAGGGGGGACAATTTTACATATTTTAGTGAATTTTGAGTCTATATTTCCACGGATTATGGGAGTTAGAAAAAATCAATTTGTATCGCAAAATATTTCCCTTTGTTCTAAATTTTCGACAAAAGAAAATAAAAAATGCTTAAAATTCGTAAAGAGGGTTTTTTGCGCCGGAAAATCGACTGGCACAATCAGTTTTGTGATAAAATCATTATTTCGCCTTCAAATAGAGTCATGAAATTTTCGAAAATCCACTTTTCAAAACTAAAAATACTCATAACTCGACTAATAGGAAAGATAGAACGTTCTAGTCTTCACCAATCGATAGAGGGGACAATTTTACATATTTTAGTGAATTTAGAGTCTATATTTCCAAGGATTATGGGAGTTAGAAAAAATCAATTTGTATCGCAAAATATTTCCATAGCTACCCCCTTAGTTCTAAATTTTCGACAAAAAAATTATAAAAAATTCTAAAAATTCGTAAAGAGGGGTTTTTTTGGCCAAAAAATCGACTGGCACAATCAGTTTTGTGATAAAATCATTATTTCGCCTTCAAATGTAGTCATGAAATTTTCGAAAATCCACTTTTCAAAACAAAAAATACTCATAACTCGACTAATAGGAAAGATAGAACGTTCTAGTCTTCACCAATCGATAGAGGGGACAATTTTACATATTTTAGTGAATTTAGAGTCTATATTTCCAAGGATTATGGGAGTTAGAAAAAATCAATTTGTATCGCAAAATATTTCCATAGCTACCCCCTTTGTTCTAAATTTTCGACAAAAAAATTATAAAAAATGCTAAAAATTCGTAAAGAGGGGTTTTTTGGCCAAAAAATCGACTGGCACAATCAGTTTTGTGATAAAATCATTATTTCGCCTTCAAATAGAGTCATGAAATTTTCGAAAATCCACTTTTCAAAACAAAAAATACTCATAACTCGACAAATAGGAAAGATAGAACGTTCTAGTCTTCACCAATCGATAGAGGGGACAATTTTACATATTTCAGTGAATTTTGAGTCTATATTTCCAAGGATTATGGGAGTTAGAAAAAATCAATTTGTATCGCAAAATATTTCCCCCTTAGTTCTAAATTTTCGACAAAAAAATTATAAAAAATGCTAAAAATTCGTAAGGAGGGGTTTTTTTGGCCAAAAAATCGATCAGTTTTGTGATAAAATCATTATTTCGCCTTCAAATAGAGTCATGAAATTTTCGAAAATCCACTTTTCAAAACAAAAAATACTCATAACTCGACTAATAGGAAAGATAGAACGTTCTAGTCTTCACCAATCGATAGAGGGGACAATTTTACATATTTCACTGAATTTTGAGTCTATATTTCCAAGGATTATGGGAGTTAGAAAAAATCAATTTGTATCGCAAAATATTTCCCCCTTAGTTCTAAATTTTCGACAAAAAAATTATAAAAAATGCTAAAAATTCGTAAGGAGGGGTTTTTTTGGCCAAAAAATCGATCAGTTTTGTGATAAAATCATTATTTCGCCTTCAAATAGAGTCATGAAATTTTCGAAAATCCACTTTTCAAAACAAAAAATACTCATAACTCGACAAATAGGAAAGATAGAACGTTCTAGTCTTCACCAATCGATAGAGGGGACAATTTTACATATTCTAGTGAATTTTGAGTCGATATTGCCAAGGATTATGGGAGTTAGAAAAAATCAATTTGTATCGCAAAATATTTCCATAGCTACCCCCTTTGTTCTAAATTTTCGACAAAAAAATGATAAAAAATGCAAAAAATTCGTAGAGGGGTTTTTTTTGGCCAAAAAATCGACTGGCACAATCAGTTTTGTGATAAAATCATTATTTCGCCTTCAAATAGAGTCATGAAATTTTCGAAAATCCACTTTTCAAAACAAAAAATACTCATAACTCGACAAATAGGAAAGATAGAACGTTCTAGTCTTCACCAATCGATAGAGGGGACAATTTTACATATTTGAGTGAATTTTGAGTCGATATTGCCAAGGATTAAGGGAGTTAGAAAAAAGCAATTTGTTTCTCAAAATATTTCCATAGCTACCCCCTTATGGCACATGAAATTTTCGAAAATCCACTTTTCAAAACAAAAAATAGTCATAACTCGACAAATAGGAAAGATAGAACGTTCTAGTCTTCACCAATCGATAGGGGGGACAATTTTACATATTTTAGTGAATTTTGAGTCTATATTTCCACGGATTATGGGAGTTAGAAAAAATCAATTTGTATCGCAAAATATTTCCCTTTGTTCTAAATTTTCGACAAAAGAAAATAAAAAATGCTAAAAATTCGTAAAGAGGGTTTTTTGCGCCGGAAAATCGACTGGCACAATCAGTTTTGTGATAAAATCATTATTTCGCCTTCAAATAGAGTCATGAAATTTTCGAAAATCCACTTTTCAAAACAAAAAATACTCATAACTCGACTAATAGGAAAGATAGAACGTTCTAGTCTTCACCAATCGATAGAGGGGACAATTTCACATATTTGAGTGAATTTTGAGTCGATAATGCCAAGGATTAGGGGAGTTAGAAAAAAGCAATTTGTATCGCAAAATATTTCCATAGCTCCCCTTTGTTCTAAATTTTCGACAAAAAAATGATAAAAAATGCTAAAAATTCGTAAAGAGGGGTTTTTTTGGCCAAAAAATCGACTGGCACAATCAGTTTTGTGATAAAATCATTATTTCGCCTTCAAATAGAGTCATGAAATTTTCGAAAATCCACTTTTCAAAACAAAAAATACTCATAACTCGACAAATAGGAAAGATAGAACGTTCTAGTCTTCACCAATCGATAGGGGGGACAATTTTACATATTTAAGTGAATTTTGAGTCCATATTTCCAAGGATTATGGGAGTTAAAAAAAATCAATTTGTATCGCAAAATATTTCCATAGCTACCCCCTTTGTTCTAAATTTTCGACAAAAAAATGATAAAGAATGCAAAAAATTCGTAGAGGGGTTTTTTTGGCCAAATAGAGTCATGAAATTTTCGAAAATCCACTTTTCAAAACAAAAAATACTCATAACTCGACTAATAGGAAAGATAGAACGTTCTAGTCTTCACCAATCGATAAAGGGGACAATTTTACATGTTTTACTGAATTTTGAGTCGATATTGCCAAGGATTAAGGGAGTTAGAAAAAAGCAATTTGATTCGCAAAATATTTCCATACCTACCCCTTTGTTCTTAATTTTCGACAAAAAATTTTAAAAAATGCTAAAAATTCGTAAAGAGGGGTTTTTTTGGCCTCTTTAGATTACGTCTGGGAAACGTTATACTAGGTAAAGGACGTTTTACAGCTGGTGTGCCAGGTGAGGCGGACGAACATAACCCTCGGGTTATACAACAACAATTTGGTGAGGTGATCGGTTGCCCTCCAGAACAATATGGCCAACCTGTCAAAGTCATGTGTTCTGGAATGGTCTGTTGCATCCTTTGAATATTTGTTTTTATATTCAAAGATTGCATCGAGATATCTAGTCTCCTTGGTCTATTGTTTGGCTTGTGGCCGTATTCTTGACTGAATGAGTAGAGCTGCCCGAGAGAACACATATTCTGTCTTTATTTTGCTTGGTTACTCTGTCATTGCAGTGACAAAGACAAAATATCTGTTCTCTCGGGAATCTCCACTCTCAGTCAAGAACCAAGAATACGGCCTCTTGGCGACCGTATTAATATTCGGTCACGTGATCTGGATCTCAGTTAACTTATCCCCGACTACTCATAAAAGGAAAAAGAAAAAATTAAACAACCACAAAAGTGTGGACTCTTCTTCTTTCTGTAAATCACAGCAACAAATGAAAGTAAACATTTTAATTTCAAAATTTATATCTTAAAATTTCTTTATGCTGTAATTTGTGTATCAAATTATGAATATTTTTGGTAAAAAGATTGTTAAAAATTTACATGTTAATATTTTGTTGATATTTAACATACCGTTTTTATAATTGCAGAGTTCGAATTTATTTGATCCTGTTTCTACATTCTTATTACTACACTTTGTCAGTAAAGACACACTTCTAGCAGGGTGCAGCCGGTATAAGTCATCCACCTGAATATTTTCTATCGGTTGTGGGATTTTGATGTCTGATTATAGTTTCTACTGGCTGGGGTCATTTTCCAGCTATGATAGACAAACTTCCATCTAGGAGAGGCAACTTTCAATCTTTATTACAATTTTTCAAAAGACATAGGTAAGCTACATTCCACTGAGTGTATATGTGATATTACTTTTTATCACTTTAGTATTCTTATTTTAACTTCTTTCTTTAATCTTGTTTTGACAATGAACACTGTTTACACTATCTTATGCACATTCTGATAACCAAGTTATCTTCTTCAGAGACTGAAGGTAAACGTAAGTTAGTGTAGTGGTAGTGCTCAGTATCAAGTATCACCAACGGTTCCAAAATTCACAACTTAGATTTTTTACACCTTAAGCTAATGAGATTCTTAAAAATTGTTTACTCAATTTATTTCTTAATTAATCTGCAATATTTATCGTTCTTCATGTTTGTCATTAAAATATGTAAGTCGATTTATTGATTTTGTAATTTTCTATATTAAATTAAAGAATATAAACTGGATAATTATTGTTTTATTTTTCCCACTTCAGGTACTATATGGTCCATTTTTTGACATTTCATACTTGATTGTTATTAATATAAGTAATATGATGGATTATTGCTTTATTAGAAAATGGTTACAGTTACAAGTAACTTAAATAAGATAGGAACACCTTATAAGAGCAAATGTTAAGCGTGATCATATATTATATTTTGCAGAAAGAAAACTACTAATGAAAAAGGACGTAAACACACCAATTGAGTTTCTTGGGAGAACAGGTATTTTATCTACATCACTGCAATGACAAAGTAAACCGTAAGTTTATAGACAATTATTATTTAAGTGAAACTAAGTGTTTCTAATTAATTTCACTATTTAATGAAAAAATTATGAAAACTCTAAGATATTGATATATCATCGTCGAGTTTTTATAATTTTTTCATTAAATAGTGGAATTAATTCGAAACACTTAGTTTCATTTAAAAAAGTAATATGAGAGTAGATTCCACAAAGTAAGGGGTCCAAACAGTGAATTCAATATATACAATTATTAATTCTCTTGGTAAACTCTACCTCCCAAAGTTGTTTATTTGTTTATTCCAGGCACTTGAATAAACTATTTATATATTTCTTTCTGTGGTCATACCACATAAGTCTTTAATGTTTAGTATTACCCAAAGGTTTGATAGAAAATTACTGATCACTAATAAATGTTACCCTTTAAAAAGTATACTTTTCACAACTTTTTAAACTCTATATATTGGGACTGAATTTCTTGTATATAGTTTTATATTAGATTGATAATTTTGTTACATTGATTTCTACCATTTACATCAACACTAATGAGTATAGACCCATTAAATTTAACTGCTGTTAACTTTTTCTTCTGCTGGTGACTCATTTGTAGTATGGACGGTTACTGGTGGTAAGTAATAAGATTTAACAAGGCCATTTAATCGGGCTATTTCAGTATCTTCTCGCTCTAAGCTTCGCAACGTTTGGGAAAACTTAATTATACCTTCTCTTCCTTCAGGATATCCAAAATCTTTTATTATCTCCAGTTGTACTTGCATTACAATTGGAAATAAAAACTGCATCATCTTCAACATTTCATTACCAACATTATCCCTTGCTTCATCTAGTTTCTGTAGATTGTCTGGAGACTGTAGTGCTTCTAAGGTTTTATTTAAAATTTCTCGGGCTAAGTCTGCCGTTAATATAGGTACCGTGTCCGTTTTGGACATTTTGTTTTTTTTTGTTATTAATAGTTTGATCCAAACATTATTTGTTTATCTGTAACTTTTATTGAACAGCAACAGAGTAGGGATGGCGATCTGAAATCGATTAATCGAAAAATCGATTCCTCGGGCCAAATATATCGATTTTTTAAATCGATATGTTGTACTGAATCGTTTCAGTGGATCGATATGTCACCCTTTAAAATCGACATTCGATTTTTTCTGGTTTGGTTTTGGGAACTATAAGCTATATTATCTATTTTCTTAACTTTTTAATGTAAAAAATACATTTAGAAAATAAATGTCTTCTTTTATATCTGATCTGATTCTTTGATATGGTAATAAAAATAATTGTTATTATCGAATTCCCTGAACTAAAAAATCCATGATTTTACTGATAAGAGATCCCAGAGATTGTTTATTATGGAATCTTTCTTGTTTTTCATAAAATGGATTTATATTTACATTGTAAAAACTAACTTGAAAAAAATCGATTTTTTAGAAATCGATCTTTTAGACCTCGATTTTTTTATGAATCGATTCATCAGGTTACGATTCGAATCGATTCAAAAATCGATCTTTTTTGGAAAGAATCGCCAACCCTACAACAGAGTTGTAAATTGTGTAACCACAGAATACACCAACTTAGTGGTGTATTCTTTGGTGTTGTCAGCTTGAACAATCTTCTTCTTTTTCGTTATCGGGTAATATCCCAGAGGATAATTTACCCTTTGTCCAATTTGTTTTTTATATACTATTGCTATGTGCCGAAAGTAACTAAAATCTGGTTTCTGTTGGAACACGGTTTCCTGAAATATGGTTAATGAACTGTCAAACTAGTAACCAGTCTTAGGAGCCCGGTTACTTCTGTCATGCATTGTTTATGAATTATTTGTCGATTATTGGACCATCGAAGTGAACAACAAAACTGATTTTTCGCAAAAACAGGATTTCTTCCCATGTAATTTATCAGGAACCAATTTTTCCTTAATTAACTAACGACGGCATATGGTCAAAAGTTAGTCTAGTCATTCGAAAATTCTCCATCAGTATACAATTCCACTACTCTGGTGACAAAATTCTGAATTCTTGGCCTTGTACCAGGGCAGAGAGCAATGTTATCCGCCGAAGTTTTGGACAAAATTTGATCCGCAATGTTCTGTTTCCTTTGTAGCGAGTCTTCTATATAACCCTCTGCTACTGTACTGGACTTCCATTTTAATAATTGTAGTAAGATTAGCACCAGAGTCCGCCAAAAAACTAGCTGCGGAACGTCGGAAACAATGTCAAGTATAAAGATAGGGATCAGGCAAATTTAGAAATTCAGCAATTTTGGCAGGCATCTTGATTCCAACTAGAGTCCTGGCACATTTATTTTTAATGCATTCTATAAAAACTCTTGAATAATTAATGTCCGCTGAACGAAGGGCTATGTACTTTTTATAGTAGTTCATATGCAATGTACCACTTACAACAAAGGTATTATCAGTTCCAAAATGGTGGCAAGCTAAATGAAGTAGGCGAGACAATATAGTTACCTTACTGTGGATTCCAGGACACACAGAGGGATAGAAGGAAATGAAATACCAGATTAAGTAGCAGAGAGGGGGAGTGGAACACCCTTTTGCGGTATCAACTCCAATGTAATATTGGAAGAAATAGGCAAAGCCGAAGAAAAGAGAAGATCTGACCATTGGAAAGATCTAGTAGGACTTAGGCAATCAAAGATTCTTCTGGGGGATTACAACCTGTTGTAGTCAAAGTAAAACTGCATCAAGAGTTTTAACAGGCATCCTTACGGGACATTCTCGCTTGAAGACGGAAGAAGTGAGCGAAATGTTGCCCGAGAGTATCATGTCTCCAATAGCACTGAACACCGTATTTTTACACGTTTTTTGGAAACTGAAGGTTACACCAGATGACCTGGAACTGGTCCCCAACGCAGAACTAGCGCTCGTGATGATCGTTTTATCATCTTACAGGGTCTCTGAGAAATGATCTTGCTACAGCTGTTGAAATAAGAAATCGACTTCAGCACGTTCGGCAAACCAACGTAAGCGAACGGACAGTTAGACGACGACTCGGAGAAGCCCAACACACACAGGCCCAGAACGTCTTAGGCGACATCGTGTTGCGCGACTCAAGTTTGCTAGAAATCATCAGCACTGTAGTGAAAATGAATGGGGGCGCGTTTTGTTCACCGATGAGTCCAGATTTAGCTTGCGGTCTCCAGGTGGTCGTTAGAGAGTATGGCAAAGATCACACGAGCGTTTTGCAGAATGTACCTGCAGTTCTAAGGCAGGATACCAAGGGGGCTCAGTTATGGTGTGTGCCGGAATTTCTCTAGAGGTACACACAGAATTGTACATCCTTTGGAGAGGATCCTTAACTACTGCCAGGTACATTGAGGACGTTCTCCAAAATTTTGTTGTCCATTATGTTGGCTTTATTGGAAATGGCTTTCTTCTGATGCATGATAATGCCCGACCTCACACGGCGAGAATCACTTAACAGTACTTAAACGAGGAAAATATTCCTGTTATGGAGTGGCCAGCGGTAGTCCAGATGTTAACCCCATAGATGTTTGGGCGAAGGATTCGAAGTCGTGCTCCTGCTCGTTTACCTTTAAATCAGTTGGGACAACCTCTTTTAGAGGAATGGGAACTTATTATTCCACAAGCGGACATTCGCCACTTGATTTTAGGCATGCCAAGGAGGATACAGGTAGTAATTCGACCACGTGGGGGCAACACCCGTTATTAAGAATGCGGCTCCCCAGTTTTTGCTAGCAAGTCGTTTCAGTTTTGATTAATTTAAGGTAATTTTTTCCCAACACCAATTTGTGCGTTTTCGTCCTAGTTTGTGTGTAAGATATAATAATAAAACATCACAAAGCATTAAAATTTGAAGTTTGTTTATAAATATTCAACTGCTCCGGTTTTCGTGCCGGTGAGTGTAGAATAGGATATAAGATTTAAGACTTAAAGAATAGAAATAAGTAACAGGACAGAATAAAAGTTTGGAATATTAAATTCCATCAATCATATTAGGTGTGGCTTAAACGTTCCGCGGGTTTTTCAGTTTTTCTAACCTAACTTCTTCTATATACAATATTACAATTTACGCTTCCAAAATAGGCACTAAGCTTATTTTGATATAAAAGAATTTCAATTTATGTAACCTATATTCCGATTGGTTGAATTCTTATTCCTTAAATCTTAAAACCAACAAGTCGGTTTCTTATATCTAACTTCTTATTCCTTATAACATAATGTTGATTCTGTTTTGCCGCATTAGAAAGCACTGGTCCATTCCTTAAAACCTATCTCTTAAATTATAAATCCTAAGATTTTAATTGTGTTAACTTTCCTCAGTTCTACTGCTTCAAAGCGAGAGAATATAGTTCTCTTAAAAATCCAGGGAGAGCCGATCCTTTTTGTCGAGAATAAGACACCATCAAGTTTTAATATAAAAACGCCCTATTATCGCTATAAATTTATAATAAATACATTCATTTTTTCATTCCATGAACTCTTCTTTTTAATTTTTTATATTCTATTAAAGACACTTTTGCATGATGAGGTGACGGAATCCCGCTTAAATTTAAAACTAGCATCAATAATGTTCTTTTATTGATGTGATGTGTTTTTCTTAGCAAGTTATACAGTTAGTGTCTTTTGGTCTTGGCTAAATGATGTTAGGGTTACAACTAAATAGTTCGGTCACCACACCAAAAGAGGGCCAATAGAAAATGTCATTGAGTTTTACACATCGAGTTGACTGTTATTTAGTCACCTATGGTCATAATTGGACTACGATGTCAAACCGTCAAAATAGTATGAGAATCATATGAATTTCATTAATATTCTTTTTGCGGCCAAAAAATTTAAGTCCTGCTGTGTTCTTGTTTTGTCAATTACCGGCCAAAATATAAATAAGACTTATTAATTTATTTCCGATTACATATTTTCCCAGTAAAATAAAATAATAAAAAATAGTCTGTTCAAGACATTTATTGATACAATACATTAGTAAGACAAATGTAATTATGTGAAATGTTGGTAGATGCAAAATGACATAATTATAAAGCCTCCTTCAATACACAAGGGATGATTTATAAACCATTCATGTTATTAGTAAAGAATTATATAATAACTATGCTCCTTCCCTTACTTATATTTTCGATTATTTATCAATCAAGTCTGAAACTATATAGCTTACAAAATAAAACATCCACTATAAAGTCTGATTAAATTACCAAAATTTTCACGAATAAAATTGTGGAAAACATAATTACTAACACTAACCAGTGTAAATACTATCCCAAAACAAGACAATTCCTACTTAACGGCTATTTATAATTTAATTCAAGTAAACCCTTATAATATGCAGTAGTAATCAAATCAGTTTCCTAAAATGTACACTCTACGTCAATTAAATATTACATTATTAAAAATTACAATAAATGTCATTCTCGATTTATTTACGAGTTTTCTTGCTTTTGGGACCTGCTCCATTTTTAACTGCTCCTGTTGGAGTTGGTGGAGCAGCAGCCACTGTTTTGACCTTTGCTGGAGTAGCAGCAGCAGCAACAACCTTAGGAGATTCTTTTGGCTCCTCTTTTATTTCAGGTTCCATGATTTCAGCAGTGTTATCCGCGGTCGTATCTTCTTGTGTTACTTCCATTGATGTATCTTCTTCCAGTGTAGATTCTTCTTGTGTTGGTTCATCTGGATCGTACAAATCGCCTGTTTAGTCAAGAAAAAAATAAATAGCAAATGTCTGTACAAATCAATTAAAATTTTTCTTCATTTTCATCAAGTTCAAAAATTATTTTAGCAGAAAAATAGCACGTGTAACGACAGATAAAATATCAAGGCGGATTTCCACCAAACGGTCAATATCGTAACAAAAAATTTCAAACGATGTCGACAAAACAAAATGCACTGACGGAAAAATTAATGTTTCGTCTGTGTTTTTGTAAACAAAGTTCGCTCGGTGGAATATAATATATTAGTCGACTTAAAACTGCTCTACTTGATGCCTTGATTTCTTTTACTTTCGTTTACTCCCCATAGTTTCGATTATAAAAAAAACGCGCCCGCTGTTATGAATAATACAGGGTTCAGACTCCCCAGTTTCAAAAAAATTCCCTGACTTTTCCAGCTACAAAAAATAAGACAAAATATCTTGAACCAGTTGGTCTTCAAAACATGGAGCTATCCAAATGATATGAAGTAGGCTGCCCTCTTTGAGGTCAACCTAATATTTTCCAGAACAGAATTTTTCGGAAACATTTTCTTGTTTATGGGAATTGATTTATTCAGAATTTAACGAATAATGATATTCAACCATTTGCATTACCCACAATATTTCAGCTTTCAACACAGTTCAACCAGCATTTACAAAGTCTGACACAGTGACACAGAACTCTCGTTTATTATTTCGATTTTTTCTACGGAGTTGGGAACTATTTTGTCTTCGGATATTAAAGTAGTACGAATTGGGTTTAACAACTTTTTTGTTATTCTTTTCTGGTGTTTTGACCCATTTCGGTGGATAATCAAAGCCTTCCTTCCCCTGTTACTCAAAGAAAAACTTTTGTTGCAAAGTTTACATTTTGCCTCAAAAGGGTTTCCGGGTATTTCGCCGAATATTTCTGACCACTCTTTGTTAATTCTCGGATCACACCACGCAGGATTAAATACTGACTTCTTGTTTCCCATATTTAATATTTTCAACTAACAAAACTTACCTTACAAAACCTGTTTTTTTACTACATAATCTTGCTTTGTTCAATCGTTTGTTACACAGTTCATATCCGTTCGTTCACCGCGCTTTCCAGCCGCTTCAGACTCAGATATCTAATAGAAAGAGACAGTGAAGAAAGAAGACGCTCTGATTCTCACTTCACCGTGACGTAGCGCATAAACGGTGCAAAAGCAAAAACGTAAAGATGAAGAAAATGTCGCATAATCGTTACTTTTCATATTATGCGTTATTCAAGAACTGTTTCGTTACGGATGAATTTAATTTTCCAGTCTTGTGTTTGAAATTCCCTGACCTTTTACTGATTATTGTACATTTCCCTTACTTTTCTCTGCCTTTTTTGTGCGAACTAGAAATTCCCTGACATTTCCAGTCTTTTTGAGTATAATTTTATTTTTCCCTGACTTTCCCAGGTTCTCCAGCCGAGTCCGAACCCTGTAATACATCGTCTGAAGAAGCCTTGATCAGAACAGTTTGTGTAGTGATGACCACAGAAAACATTTCACAATTAAACACACAACTCAAATGTTTGGTGGAATTCCAGTTTGTTTTTGCAACTAGTTGCAAGGGAGTCCGTTTAGTGGAAACTGAATGGTTCTCCATAACTGCATAAGTTTTTTTTTATTCAAAAGAAAAAATGTTTACCAGACAATGGCAATCCACATTCAAATGTAAAATGCTGTTTCCCACAGTTAAATTAACACAGAAATTATACAAGAAACAACATCATGCCTAATTCAAGACAGGAATGTACTACAAGTGGAAGATCTAATAATGTTTTCTGCCTCCTGTTGATTGAAACCTAGTCATCTGTATTTTACCGATGAATTTGCATAACACTGTTTTGATTTTGCAATTTTAATTGATTTATGCCCAAGTGCTTGGTAACTGAAAACACACCATGCAATTGAACTTTTATAATTACCTTCTTGTCCATTCTTTTCTGCTTCTTTCTTAAGTTCAGCTTCTTTAGCTTCTTTTTCTCTCTTTTGCTGTTCTTTAAATCTAAGCTTAAGAACTTCCACAAATTTGGCGTGATGCCGCCTAGTCTTCAAATGTTTCTGTGAAAATAAAAATTTTTGTTATAAAATGAAATATAATCATGTTATTCATCATTTACCTGCGCTAGTTCTTCATCAATAAAACTTCTGTGACACAAATCACAGACGAAACCAGAAAATTGTTGCAAACTGTCAGTAGCAACTGCTCTATTTGCTTTATATACTGGCATCAGATTTTGCAATCCAGTTAAATTATCAGTAAATTCCAAAATTGGATTTTCTGCTTCCATTTCTAAAGGTTCGTCAAGAAGAGGCTCTAAAGCTAAATCATTGACTTCCTCCACTTCTTCCTCTTCAATAATATCACTACCATCTATAAAAAAAAGTTATGATTGACGTTGATGCAAGAAATTCACTAAATAGGATTTTAAAAATAAGTTATTTTCATTACCTGCCCCCCCAGCTTTTTCAGCTAGGTTCTTGGCAAGTTTTCTAAGATGTTCTGGAGTCAAACGATGTTCAATCCATTCCATTCTTGAAGGGAATTCCTTGGAGCACAATCGACAGTTAGGGTGCAAATAGTGTTTTAGACGCTGGTGACCCTCAGTTCTAAAAGGTTAAAATATAATATAGTGATCATCCATACTTCCATCAATACTAATTTAAAAAATGCCCATAGATACTTACTTGCGATGAGCAATGATTTTTCCCAAAAATTTTAGATCGCACATGTTGCAATGACTCTCGGGTTCAGGTTTATTAAATCTCTTAGTAACACGTTGAACGCGATTTAATTCAATGAGTTTCTTCTCTTCGATAAGACGCATGTTTTCTCTAAGGATGTTTACAGTTATATGAATACTTTCTTCTAAACTGTCCAACATTTGTCTATGAGCACGACCTAAAATGCCAAAATTTACTATAGTACTCATCTCATAATTAACCAATTTCAATATATTTACTTACCCTTAACATGTTTCTTCATAGATTCGCCATCCCACATTTCTTTGTTGCATACAAAGCAACTCAATAATTTTACAGGTATATCATAATAAGGCCCTTCTTTCTCCTCCTTTTCCTTTCTCAACTTGGCTTCTTCTTCAGTCTCATCTTTCTTTTCTTCACTGTTGTTCTTCTCATCCTTCCAGTCTCTTTTAGAATCTCCTTCAGTAGCTTCATCACCAGATCCATCTTCTTTCTTAACATCATCTTTTTTCTTCAAGTTTTGTCCCTTCCTATTTCTATTGAAATTTCCTCCTTGGCGGTTCTATGAATTTAAACAATCGATTTATGAGATATGAATATGTAATACAATTAAGAAAAGAATAGGGGGATAATGGATATTAATAGAATTTTCAGAATTGGCTCTACATCACTGCAAAGAAGTGATTGAGAACAAGAACTATGAAAGAAAATCATAAGTTATGGAAAGTAATTCGTAATAATTTCAAAGAAAAAAACGGACACACATAATATGAATTTCTTTCAGCTACAGAGTCAAGGAAACAGAGGAACTTAATTCTTTTGCTTCTAAAAAGTCATGGCAGTACCTATAGAAATATTGCTATGAAAAACATAAAAATGTCAAGATTACACTTGGAAATACACAAAATAGTACATCGAAGATGCATTGAAATAAATATACGATATAGATTTGGAATTTGCTGTATTTATAAATAACACATTGTAAAGTAAGTCTCTATTGGTGAAGCAATTCAGAATATTATAGTGAGGTCAAATCTTAAAAAAAAACTTTTAAGAGGAAGTAAAGAAATTGAAAAATACCGAGGTTTTATAGAAATATTCTCACAAAATCAGTAATAGAGAATTGTCAGGCTGAGGAGTATATTTTTGATATTTATTCAATTTCTAAAAAATATTAAATATAGGACTAGATTCATCTAGATAATTAATTCAAAAATATATAGATACATATTATCATGCTTCACCTACAGAGTTATACCTAACAAAATTAAGAGAAATGAAATATATATACGAATCCAAAAAAATGGAAGAAAGTTTCTGGAATTTGGTCCAATAGGTTAAAGAATATTTTCAATACAAGAGAATTTTCCATTACAATTAAATAATAGAAATGTTTACTGGAGAAATTTGAGCATATCTGAAATAAATGTGTACAAATAGTTTGTTTCAGTCATAGCACTTGACATTTTGTGATCTTAGTTTTTTTGAAAAAAATTTGCTTAGCCAAGAATAAATTGGAAAAATACAATTATTTTTTACAAACATAGTTATTATTCATTGTCACCTCCTTTTGCTTTGTCCAAGACCACAAATTGCCAAATTTTGTACAAATATTTTTTAATAGACAAAATTTTAATGTATCATTAATAATATTACAATAACAGACAAACAAAAATATGGAATATATTTAAAAAAAACCCACATCTGGTAACATCAAAAACAAAATATTGGAAATATGCGAATAATTAATAAGCCGATCTCTTCTGGAAGTCAACAGACATGAATAATGTTCTGATGACAATGAAATTCTAAATAATAAGATGCTTCAGGATATGGAATATTCTGGAGATTATCCTGGTCCAAGTGATGTAAAACAAATTTTTCATAACAAATATACCTGTGGACAATCCTAAAATAAAAATATACAAGGGAACAAAATAAAAGAACCATTTCCAAGTATAATCAAATAGAACATTAAGAGTAATTCTGAAAATGGAAAAAAGCTATGAAGTTGCCTCAATTGTTCCATTATATGGAGTACTTTTAATGAAAATGTTGACATGCAGAAACTAGTATTACACTTGAGGCAACTGCTACTTTATTGGAAACTTTTCATGGCTGAAGCAGAAAACTTGAAGGAAGACCTTCTTACCTTATAATTTCAACTCCAAAATATTCTGATTCTCGATTCAGTATATTTTCATATATGACTGGCTGGAATTTGTATGTGATGTAATCCTTACTGAATTTTAGACAAATTTTTATAGAATATACATTTTGCATTCATGGGTAGATACTATTAGAATATAAAATTTAATTACTAGAATTGAAATGTATACGTAGTTACTCAAAGATATCGATGCTTGGAAAATGCACATAAAATTATTGTTTTAAATCTTAAATTTGATGTTGTTCATACATAAGCATAGAATTATGAAAAGCATATTCCGAATAAGCAGGAAATAATAATCAGACATCAGACAATACAAAATACGCCAGAGTTAAAATTTAAGGTACCTATGTAAACAATAAGTTGGTAAGTTAAAATAATTGATAGGTAGTAGCATATTTTTAGCTAATATGTATACAACTGAGTAGAATACATCAACTTGTCCCTTAGTGAAAGTAGTAATAAAACCATACCTTACTGTAAGGCTCATGTCGCCTGAAATCACGGCCTCTACCAAATTGACCGAAATCTCTATCCCGACCAGAATAACCAGACGTGTTCAAAGAAAGCAATGATGGTGGGTTCTGTTGTTGAGGTTGTAGTAAGCTACTAAGAGCAAGAGCGAGTTGCTGGGGGTTTGAAGTAATTTGGGAAATCAACCCCTGATTACCGCTATTGGACCCTTGCCAGGGGCTAACATTACTTCCTTGAAACGGTTGATTAAAAGAACGATTGCCTCGAAGGCCACCGCTTGGTCCGCCCATTCTTCTATTAGCCATGCTAATTTGAACTAAATACAGCAAGAAATTAAGTTAATTGATTTCAGAAACAAAATGGAAGCCAACTGATGCCAAGCTGACGCCGACAAATATTTTCAAGTTTATTCAAAAATAAGTAGAATTCGACTTACCTGATAAATCAGGACTCAATAATCTATTCAAAACTGTATATTAACCAGTTTTACCGTATACTTGGGCAAGTATTTCTGGATATAAACTTGGAGCTAAACAAAGCACAATCACACCCACTTCGTAGAACGTACAAAAGGGACGCGGACGATGGATGAACGAACTATAGAGGATTTTGCCGGATCAAGTTTGTTGATGTCATCAATTTCTCGACGGAAACGGAAATCTCAAACTTTATAAGCAATAGTTCTGTTTTTGTCATAAAACTATGACTAGAGTAGGATAGAAGATTGATGAATAGTTCTGTCTTTGTCATAAAACTATGACTAGAGTAGGATAGAAGATTAATGCATTCTTTTGAATATCGACAATCATACTTTTCTGTAGATAGGAGCTTTCGTTTTGCTCCCACTTTTGCATTTATGCTTCCACAGAAAAAGTTCTGTCATGTCGTAATAATTGGTATTTTCTGATTTTATCTTATTTTCATGAGCGTTTATTAGAAAACAAAGTAACTTTCAGTAAAACATTCCCCTCCTTTGCTGCCTGCATGGCAGTAAGCCAGTAGAGAGAAGAAGAGAAATCAATCTGCACCTGCACTACCAAATTCTTCGTTAATTTCTAATAAATGGTCGTTCCATTTTTACGCCGTTAGCTAAACAAAAACACTAAATTGTCTGGATAATAACTCGAAATATAAAAAACTCAATTCCTTACTGGAGAGGGCCACATATATTTATAATTGGGTAGATATTGCATATTATCGCTTTTTAACATATCAAAATAATACAAAAAAAGAAGAAACAGCTAATAGAAGAAGAAGAAGATTATCCTAATTGTTCAATATTACATTCATTTTTTTTGATTACGTTTTTAATAAAAGAACAAAAAAAATACCATGTCGGATTGGGATACTGTAACAGTTTTAAAAAAAAGGGCTCCTAAAGCTTCAACTATGAAGAGTGAGCAAGCTATAAATGCTGCTCGCCGCCAAGGTGTAGCTGTCGACACGCAATTGAAGTGTAAGAGCCTCTGGACTATTGTGTCCCTGTTTGATTATTTTTTCTTTTTTAGGGGGTGCTGGTAGTAATAAGCAGCATGTAGCAACTAAAAATACTGCCAAATTGGATAGAGAAACTGAAGAACTTAAACATGAAACAATTTCTTTAGATGTTGGAAAACTTATTCAACAGGGTCGTCAGGCTAAAGGATTAAGCCAAAAAGATCTTGCTACAAAAATTAATGAAAAGCCCCAAGTCATAACAGATTATGAAGCAGGACGTGGTATTCCAAATAATGCAATAATTGGTAAAATTGAGAGAGTAATAGGCCTAAAACTAAGAGGAAAAGATCGTGGACTCGCCGTAGTGCCCCCAGAAACTAAAAAGTAATATGGTCCTGGGGGAGCGAAGAAAGATTTTGGATAATGAATTTAATTTTAAAGTATGGTTTTCCTACATAACTCATAGTAAAAACACTTCTAGGATTCCTGCATTTACTGTAAGAACCCTCGCAATCATAAACTCATGTAGGGTTAATTCAATGTTAATCATTTTTTAGAAATAAAATCTTTGTGTACTGCTGTATTAATATTAGCTGTATCAATAAAAAAATAAATGGGTGGTTCGAAAATTGATTCTTACTATATAAATTAGCCCAATATTTTACCTGAGAATTGTTCAAGCATTCCAAACAAATGGCGATATTGTAAAGCTTAAAATTTTTATTCGTGTGGTACTTACAATAGAATATTGTTTATTAGTTTTAATTGTAGAACAGGAGCATATGTTTCGTTGCAACAACTGTCGCGGATAGTAATGGCAAATTGATTTTTATTTGACATCGCTACACTATTTATATGAGGAATCAGGAAAATTGTAATTTGTCAGTGTGTGAAATAATCCAAATTTTAAAATTAGATTATTTAAAAAATCTACAAATACATATCAGTTTTATCTTGCATGAGGCAAAGTAAAGGGGTCATGTTAAATTGACAAAAGTACGTTTATTATTATTTTACCATTAGATATGAAGGAACTGTACTTTAATGATATTCATTAAGATACAAAAAGGGATGCAACATATTCCCAATATTCTGTCTATATCCGATATAGCTATAACTACCTATCTGACAAATCGTAAATTAATTAAATTTTACCGTTATCGGAAGTTTAGTTGTGCATATCTAATATGGGAGTAGAAAATGCAGCTCGCATTTAATGGCTATTAAGATGCTCATTGTACAATATATTTTTTATTTAATAAATTCAGTACCTTTCTTCATAAAAAGAATGAATCTCTTGATTATCACATATTTTGTTTTTTTTCTCTCATTTTGTAGCCTTCAATATTAACAACATAAAGGAGTCCTAATAAACCTATGCACAGGATTACTTACAAATAATTTAGCTTAATGGTCACAGCTGTACAAAATATACCAAGTTGAATTCTGTATACATTTTTAGAGCTCACCAGGCAAAACTGATGTGGGTCCTTCATATAAATACTTTCCTTATCAAGATAGAACACAACATATTTACAATGCAAAGCCAATAGTAATTTAAAAAATACAAGTTATTACACTGGCCAGGTTAATGATAACAAACACTTTGCTAAAAATTGCTAATTAATAATTTTTTAAAACTAATTACTGGAACATACAAAATCTTGCTATGTATAGTAATAGTAGGTGCGAATAAAATGGCTCCATGCTTGTATGAAACAATAATTGTGGACAACAGAATAAAAAATTATAAGCTTATGCAATTTATAGCTGCAAAAACTTTTAGGGGATAGTTAATTGAATTTTAAACTGCCTGCAACCTAACGACAGAAAAAAATTTCTAGTAATGTACTACAAAATACAAAATATTTTTTCTCAAATATCCACTTTCCAAGCATGAAAGAAGTATCACTAAAGACAATTATCTGGATAACGTACATAAATATCATTCTACCAACCAATTTCCATTGTATACTATATTTTACACAATATTTGCCATAATATACCTTCACCTAAGAATAGACAATGACGACATACAATAGATGTATATGTTTCCGGCAAAGTCCCCGTTATGCAGTCATACCTAGGTTTGCCTAAACAACGTCCGCATTGCCGGAAAACTAATGGTATATTCCCTTCCCCTTTTTGAAAAACTTCATGTAGAATACAAATTATTTGATATTTTTTCGAAAAGGGGAAATACCATTAGTTTTCCGGCAATGTGGACTTTGCCTAGGCAAACCTAGGTATGACTGCATAGCGGACTTTGCCGGTAACATATACATAAAGCTATAGAAATATGCATTTTTGATTAAACTCATTTGGATAATTATTCTAATAAAATATTAATATTGAAATGTATAAAATAAACAGAAGTTTAAATCGTTTATTTAAAAATTATAGTAATATTAACAAAAATCAATCAATCTCTTCTTAATTGGAAAGTATCTTCTTTAATTCCATCTTTAGTGATAATGTTAATAAATACATTATCTCCAGTATAAATATCTCTCTCAGCAGCTGAAATAAAAACGTCCTTAAGGGTAGCCAATGCCCTTTCTTGTGTAATGGGTTCTGTAGATGGTTTTAGCATATTTTTTTGCCCAATTTGATTGTCAAGAAGAGGTTGGAGTAGAGCCCCAGCAGATCCTCCTGCTCTGTATGTTGCTTTCTCACAATGTCCAATAGGATCATAGCTATATACACATCCTTTTCCTTCATTGTCCAAACCAACCAGAATGTTTGATATATAATAAGGAAAGAACCTCTTATAATAAAGTATTGTTGATAACATTTGAGCAGATGCTACTGTTGACATAGTTTTATTATGCTCCTGTTGATACATCTGCATACGTGACTTAAGGATTCTAGTTAATGTGAGGGTGTCACACCAACAGCCTGCACATCCTAGAACGGTTGTACTTGAGAGAGGAAATAATTTATTTTGCTCTCTAGTATAAATTGAGAATCCAGCACTAAGACGTGTGTCAGCGCCAATTATTACAAAGTCATCTCCAGCAATTGCAACAACACTCCTAAAAATGAAAAAATGGAATAACATTGGATAGCTGTATAATAACATTAAAAAAACACTTCAATGTGTGTAATAACTAAAGTTACAATTAACATGGATAAATTATTCTTTCTACAAGTATTGCGAAAAATCTAACATATTTACCCTCCATTATCAGCATAAGGATTAATTTGACGCTGAATTGAACCAACGGAATAATCTGCATAATATGAATTGTTAGCCATTTGCATCATTTTTTCTTATTTCTAGTAAAATAGAAAACCGACAAAGCACTTTATGAAACTGATAATGACAAATCGAAATAATTGTACTGAAGTTCGTCATAACTTCTTCTAGTTCCGTTCATGTAACTAAAGCATAGAACTGAAGTGATCGTTATCCAATGAATTGACAAGTGATTAAGGTAGCTGCGTAGTACATACTAATAATTTTAAAATAATGAGACAATGTACTGTAAATAAAAAAAAGAACAGAAGAATGGTATTGGGTAAATTATTTTAGTCGCTTTAAAAAAAGAAAAGTTTCTTGGGTTAGGCTTAGGTTGTCTTTGACTGATATATATTTTTTAATTAAACATCTATGATTAAACGCAACTTATATTCCAGTCTGTGCATTTAAAATAGTGATTAAATTTCTTATTGTTTCATACGAGGTGTAGCATGTGAGTATCCAATTATGCTTTCTGTTAACAATATTAACTACTCAACTATTTGTAGATATACCTGAACCATGGGAAAAGTGAAAAAACCAAAAGCAATAATTTCTAAAAGTCACCAAACTACACAATCTTCACTAAAGAATGACAACTTTCTTAGCTTTGATCCTACATTGAAGAAATTGAAAAAGAACACACATAACAAAGTGAAAAGTGTAGCGTCCCACAAATCCTCCAAATCGCACAAATCTGGTAATAATAAAATAATTAAGAAAAAAGATAAATTGGATATAAAACGTAAATTATTGATGAAAAAAATTGATGTTGTTCATGAGATGAATAAGCAGACAAAATTGAGAGAGAAACGAAAACATATTTCCATCATAGGAGATACAAATCCATTACATGATGCATTACCATCTTTGGAGTCTCTAATTAAAAGTAAATCTAACAGTAATCATAAATTGCCAAAAGAACCCAAGAGAAAAAGAGGAATTGAAAAAGCTAGACAAAGGAAAAATAAGCTTCTTAATGATATGGCTGTTTTTAAAAGGACAGTGAAAAATATGACGTTTGCAAGTAATCAGTTTTCTCATCCTTTTGACATTATATCTAATCATGTACAATCCATTATTTTAAAAGAACATAGTCAAATTAATGAAGTGAAGGCTTAAAATGCAATATTATAAAAAAATGAAAGAATTTTCTTTTAAAGGAAGAATAAATATCATTTTGAATTATCTGATGAACAGTGTGACACATTTAAACTGAGTTTTATTTAAAATATTGAACAAAATAGTTGCCATTGAAATTTTGAAGAAAATCTATAATCTGATTATGTCAAAAAATGACGTTTTATGGTGTAGATATTTGGGTAACCTTTTCAGTAAGGCATTAAATAATTCATTGTTACCTAGGCAACACTTTTCGTCCTAGGTCAAAATAGTATATTACAGACCTAGGACAGTAAAGTATATTACAGACCTAGGACAGTAATAGTTATTTACATTACAAGCTGCGAAAGCTTACTTTTAGGTGCGAGGTGTATTCAAATAGCCGAGGCGAAGCGAAGCGTAGCCGAGGTTATTTGAATACTTCCTGTTCGTTGTCCAGGGCACGAAAGTTTTTCATACTTAGCAACCCATAACCTAGCATGTTTTACTTTGTATTTAAAATAAAAAAGTCAATTTTCATAGGGGGGAGAATGAAAAGTATATTACAGACCTAGGACACTAAAGTATATTACAGACCTAGGCCAGTAAAGTAAGAAATGTCTCAGATCACATGTAATTGTCGGCCGAAGCGAAGCTGAGATCGACAAACATGTGATCTGAGGCTTTCTTACTTACTGGCCGAGGTCTGTATACTATTTTTCTGTTCGACGGAGCCAGAAAGCGACAACTTCGCTTAGCGTGGCGGCCCGAAAGTTGATGCTTTCCGGCCGGAGGACAGAAAAATATTTTTTTATTATAAAAATGTTGGTCATTGATGAAATAATATAAATTAAACTAAAACATTTTAATATCACTTTATTAGTAGAACAAAAATAAAAATAAAATGGATGTAAATCAAAAGAAAACCTTAACATTTAATAATATAACAATATATAACTTTCATAACTAAATATGTTGTGTACTTAATATTTGAAAACAATTTTTGAAAATTTTGAATTTTTAACCAGTTCTATTGTAATTTCTTTTAAATTACTTGCTTTTCTAATTATTATTTTGTAATAGAAACAGTGTATAAACATTATTTACATAACATAAAACCTATAATTGCTAAGGTGCAGTCAGTAATTCTTCTTGTATACTTTGTGATCTTATCAATTTGATGCCTGATAAACTTTGAGATTTCTGTGCTGATTGGTCTTTAGAGCTGTGATATTCTTCTGAGTACTCTTTAATTCTGTGTCCTAAGAAAACTGCCCTTTCTCTTTTCTTAATCATGAAGTCTGTTGGTTGTAACCAACGATTTTCGTGGCATTCTTCTGGTGTTGGTCTTTTACTGCAAAAAATAATAAAATTTTATGAAAACATTGACAACTGTTAAAAAACTGTTCTACACTTTCTGTGCGCACAACGTTGGTTGAATTGAAAAAAAACGTAGTGGATAATTTTTCCATCAGATGAGAATACACTTACTTTGGATGTCGTTTAAACAAAAGCATGATAAATCTTGTTGCTTCTTGTGTAACTTCTTGGAACAAACTTTCGAATCTATATCGTACAAACAAGATATTTTGTCTAGTTTCATTCTCATCCTGGCCACGGAATGGTACCGTTCCAGACAGCATAACATATGTTAAAACGCCAACTGTCCAAATATCTGATTGTGGGAATGCAGGTTCCTCCGCTACAACTTCTGGTGCTGTAAAATAAACTCGTATAAATCGTAGAACGAATCCATGTAATTTCGTAGAAAGCTTTGTTTTTAACAATTGCATTACTATTTACTACTAGCAGGGAAATAATAAAAATATAACTATTATATCTTCTGCCACAATATCTATAAAGTTTTTTTATATTTTGAACATAACATCAGACAGCTAGTGAAATGTATCGGTGTTTGAAAGAGGTAACTTTGTAGCCAATTAACCAAATATTCTAATTGTACCTTTGTAGAATAAGGGAAATTGCTTCATGCCAACTACAATAAAAAGCTCAAATTGATTCATTTAAGGATGAATCAAATTGTTTTGGGCAAAAAGATTACATACTTTGATAGCCCGTTGTAGGTTTCACATGATGCGTTTTAATACTTACAAATATAGTCAATATTACCGACAACTGGAACTTTAACGCCTGTACCTGTTAGACAGGCCAGAATAAATTAAGGTAATAAACAGTATACACCGATAATCTTAAAATTGATAAAATTGGAAAATATTTTTTATGGAATATTTCATATTAAAAGATCAATACTTACAGATGTAGTCAGGATGTCCAACTACTGGAACATTAGTGCCTAATTTTGTAACTCTATAGGCAGTTCCCATATCTACCAATTTTATTTGAACTGATCTCACTCCACACATTACAATGTTATCTGGCTGAAGGTCTAAGTGACAAAGTCCTCTCCAATGTAGATATTGTATTCCATCTAAAACCTACAAAAACAAAAGCCGTCAATAGGGCAAGTCCACGTGACGTCATATGCAAGTCGCCCTGATGAATCTGATGATAAACAAGCGTTCTTTGCACAACACTTGATTCTTAATATTTATTTTGATCGTGTTTGAGTTCATTTAATTTTGATTTGGTGCTTTCTTTGACATTTTTTAATTGATTAGGTATTTTAAAAGCTATATATGACTGTTTATAATAAAAAGGATCATTAATTCAAAACAAAACAACCAAATTATAAATCTAAAATGTGTCCAAATGATTGTTTATCCTCAGGACAACTGTCATTAGTGTCAACTTGTCAGATGGTGGACATGCCTTAAATGAAAACTAACTTTGTTTATAAAAATATTAAAGACTCAGGATAGCATCGAAGAATACACCAACTTAGCTGGTGTACCTATTCTTTGATAGCATCTGTAACTTTTTTACAGAGGACTTGAGTATATCTCTCGAGAGAAGTGGATTTCTCTTAGCACAGTAGATGAGTTATAGCATTTCTGAGACGAAAGAACAGATTTGAAAATATACCACTCACTACTTAATACCTTACCTGAGAAATAATCGTGGCAACAGTTTGTTCCGTATATTCGTGACGGCTTGCTAAATACGTCAAAATATCAGCTCCCTGAAGTTTTTCTAAAATTAATACTGCGGTTCCATTTGTCCTGTACGCAGATAAAAGACTAGCTATTCTCTCATGCCTGAGTGACCGTAAAGCTGCAAATTCTCCATCGACGTCTTCTCTAGTTTTGTCGTTATAATCTAAAATTTTGGCTACAACTACTGAGTCGTTTCGTTTGTCAACGCCTTTTAGTACTACTGAGAAACTACCCCTAGAGCAAAAAATCATTACTTTAGATTTTCATTGTTGCTTCAACAAGGTTATAACGTATATAAATCAAATAATGGGATCCGTGTTCCTCAATAAGACACAGCAAACATCCCGCATTAAGTTATGGACTGCTTGTCATATATCTCTCGAATTTTACAGTCCTTATCATTATTACTTTACTAACCTTGATATTTCCGAAATAAAATTGTAGTGTTCTTGAACATTTGAGTCTTCCCATTCTATAGGAGATGATTCTAATTTGTAGTCAAGTCGAATTTTAGCTTCTAGTTCCGCTTCTCTGCCGCTGTCAGTCATTTGTTGAAGATGTAGCATTGCTTTACTTAGCTGAATTTTTGGAGATCCTATAAAATGACTAGTTATTAAACCTTATCTAAATAGATGCGTTATTCGTATTTTTTATTTAGTGTTCATGTTTGAAATAAGAATCTCTTACTTTTTGCTTTTATTCGTTATTTACCTGCTGGTTTAGTGGTAACAGATGACGAAGGAACTCCTGGATCGCTCCATCCTATCGAATTCTTTGCCGCCAGTCTGAATATATAACTTTTATTAGATTCCAGACCACTCATTAGATAAAACTCATGGTCAATATTATCAGCCTTCTTTATCCAGTCCAATTCATCAGATACTTTATATTCTAAGCTATAACAGATAACCGCAGCATTGCCATCGAATCTTGGTTGCTTCCAGGAAAGTAGAATTTCACTGTCAGATACTTGTTGCGCCTCTGGACTATCTGGTTCATCAGGTATTAATCCCAAAACGATTCTAGTTCTAGATATCACTTGTCCAATCTTGTTACGAGCTACAACTTTGTATAAACCTTGATCGAAATTAAGAGCTGGAGTTAGTTTGAAGTGAGATCTACCGTCTGCATCCGTGTAGATTTTTATTCTGTGCGATTCTGCTACAATGGAGTCATTTCTGAAACAATTAATACAATCATCTCATAAAATTCCAATTTGAAATGAATAAATCTCTGGAAGTCATAGTATATTTAACAATGCAACAGTTACAAAAGATGTATGTATAGTACAGAAATGAAAAGACCAGCAAGAAAAATCTGTTTAATGAAAACTAAAATATAAAGTACTAAACGTTCAGATATCTAGGATTCTAGGACATATCATATCAAACACTGTAGGATTCATATTTGACAAACTTGTCACTATATGCAATAAAAAGATCAGACCAATGGAAAGGTCTAGAAATGCTAAGATACTCAAATATACTCATGGAAAACTACGACCAGGGGAGATCAAAAGAATGCGTAAGCCAGAGTAAGTCTGCAATAAGAGTTTTGATAGGTGTCCTAACAGAAAACTGCCGCCTGAATAGGCTCCTCAAAAAGTTCAAGCTTGTAGGGAAGGAAGAATGTCAAATCTGTGGAATGGAAGATGAAACCTCTATTCACATAGGTACATGCTACTTAATTCCAGAACACAACACTTGGGAGACTGCTGGTTATCGTAAAATTTCTCCAAGAAATAGGACTGAAGGAACTACTAGTATCTAGTTTATTAGACTTTCCCCAGGAACTGAGTAGAAGAAGAGGCCACAATAAATATTTTACGTCTGAAATTCCCAATTTCACATATATACAAACAACTTACTTGAACCATTGCACAATTGGTTGGGGCTCACCAACGGCGAGACATGTTAATTCGAGATCTTGTCCTTCAGTCATTGCTGTTAAACTTGGTTTTTCTCTGAAGAATGGTAAGCGACCCTCTTGTTTTGCTTCAAGGAATGCTTCAGCTTCCACATATGCATCCAAACGAGATCCTAATATTGCACACCGTTATATAAGTAAAAATGTAGATATCGTATATATTTAAAAGTAAAAGTAGTACTTCAATTCAGATCATTGATAATTTCTTATTCTGAAAAATAGATAACTGGAAAAATGATCATAAAATTTAGTTTATAAAACATGAGGATGGCCAATCTTCATTAATGTACAAACTTTCACTTTTATCTAAAGTAAATCTTACCTATCTCGTGTCTAATTCTTCTAGTTGAAGTCTCTTTTTCTTCAGAGCCATATCTATATATGCGTGCTTTTCTTTCATCATCAATTTCTTCATCCATGATATCTGTGAATCTACGTCTTTCTCTAATAATAGGTGTCTGAAAATTTTAAAGTATCAACATAATAAAAAATGCTTTGTTAAAACTACAATTTCTTAAAAAATCAGAGCATCAAACCGACTAGTTTCGATACAATACAAGTACAAGTATTTAATCTATAAAACAAAAAATTATTGCGTAAACAATGGTTGTTTATATTAACTGATATTTAAATGTTTAAACAAATAAAATTTATTACTTACTCCCCAGTTATAACCATTTTCATCCGACAGAATGTAACCTGCACCAGGACCTCTGTTTGCAGCGACTTTCATGTACTCACGAAGACGTACAGGAAAGTCGACGTCTCTCAGCTGCAATAAGTAGGTATCTGGGCCATTTTGGTAGCTGAAATTTAAAAAAAAAGCTCAGATGTGATGTTTATTATCAAAAATGAAAGTTAAAGAAAATGTAGCAAAAAAACCGTATTTACCTATCGATTTATTTAAAACAGCTGATAGTTTGTGATCCTATTAATTCACATAGTTTATAAATGCTAATAAATAAAAAAAATATAGCCAAGTAAATAGAAATTACAATAAATTCTTAGAGCATCCTGGAAAACAGGAATGATTTTTTATTTATATCTTTTTGTAACTTTTTACTTTTCCTTTACACAAAAATAGTCAAAAATTTTCGAATCAGTCGGATCGGAGTGTAAATTTTCGGTAGTGTATCGTGTATGTGTATTGTGTATGTGGATGCCATGGATTGGAATTGAACATTTATGGTAAGTTTTTATTTTATTTACGGGTAGTTATTCAATTAATACACTAAATTTAAAATGTTTTTGGTTCACATACGAATAATTTTATTACATTTTTTTAAACGAAACTAATTAATTCCACTATTTAATGGAAAAATTAATTAAATTTCTAAAATATTATTGATAATTTTTTCAATATTTGCATATCATCATAAGGGTCCAAACAGTAAACTCAATTTTATTACAGTTAATTCTACAATTCTGCAGGGAACAATTTGCAGGACCTAGCAGATTGCCTCGTGTATAGACCGATTGGCACAATGAAAAGGGACAATTTATAAATTGTCAATTGGCTCGGGCACCCAAACAATTTCGTTTCCGATCCCTGCAGATTGGGAGGTATAGCGCCAATTTCATGCCCCATTGACGTCAGTGCAGGTGGTACGTTTGGCGCAACAGGTTGTTCGAGTTTAAGTGGGTTTGTTATACTTAGCGTTTTATTGTTATAATAAATAAATAATGTTGCATGTAGAAAAAGAGGTATGGATCGAAATTGTAGATCTTTACAAGGATATGCCCTTCCTTTGAGGTAAACAAAATTCCAAATACATGAATATAGACAAAAGACAAGGGGGATTTGAAGTCATCCTTGACATATACAAACGATTTGATAAAGACGCTTCTGTGGCTCTAATAAAAAAGAAGGCTGAAAATATGAGGACAACATTTAACAGAGAATTAAAGAAGGTATGTACGAAATACATATAAGTATATGTAGTTCAAGTGAGTGTACGGAGTAAAAAAAGCGCACAAGTATTGCAAAAAAACATGAAGAAATTCTCGACAAAGCAAGTCAGCTAATTAGTGCAGAAGATGAGTGGAAGATCATCGGAAAATCCATTGGACGTCAATTAAAAGATGTGCCTAAAAAGTAGCAAATCATTGTTCAAAACCTTATTTCTGATACCATTTTTTATGCAAAACTTGGAAGGTTGTGCGAGGAATGTTCCATTTCTTTAAACGCGCCAAATATTGTTTCCCAAAGGATACCTATGCATACGATATCCCCTCATAACATTCCTCCATTTCAAACGCCGTTGCATATAATATCAATGTCCCATATGCAGTCCTCCTCTGATTCCCAATATTCCCAGAATTCACAGTAATCACTTTCCCATTCAATAGCATCATAAGCAAATACACTTACAAGTCCCGTATATCATATTACATCCCCCTACTTTTTTATTTCCATTAATAATTTTTTCGTCCAGCATCTTCTTTTAGTCTCCATTGGCACCACAGACACTGCCAATGCAATATCCACTTTTTGTTTTTTTATAAATATGGAACTAAATAGGCTATGTGCGTTCTGGAATATGGCGGAGGCGCTAACATAGGAATCTCCATAAGCAAATCGCGGAAAAAGCCAAGGTCAAAAATTGCAAAAATGGTTCCCTTCAAGGTCACGCGCATTTTGAAGTGTTTTGAAGACTTTTGAAGGGGTCTGAAGATGTCTCTGAACGTGTTACGTCCTACTTCTAAACTCGTCACAACATACTTTAAACTCCTTCAAAATGTGACAGCGACATTCTTCAAACTCCTTCAAAACTCTTCAAAACACTTCAAAATGCGCGTGACCTTGAATGGAACCATTTTTGCTATTTTTGACCTTAGCTTTTTTCGCGATTTCCTTATGGAGATTCCCATGTTAGCGCCTCCGCCATATTCCAGAACGCAGATAGCCTATTTACTTATGGAGTCATACCACCTTTTTAGAGCAGACAATCTGCTGGGTCCTGCAAATTGTTCCCTGCAGATTGGAATTAAAATTTCCGTATGTGTAGGGGCCTTTATATAAATGTTTCAGTAGATGAGGTTTGTTTTTTTTCATAAATGCACTAGCCGATATCGGGAAGTCGTTAACAAATTGGAACGGGTGCAGAACACACGAGACAATCCGCAGGAATCCTGCAGACTGGACCCTGTAGATTCCTACGTGAGTAGGTAGCTTTGCCAGCACCATTTCGGTTTCACTTTCTGTCATTAAAAACAAATTTGAAATAATACTCACTGACTCTCCGATTTGATCACACCAATTTCATAGTTAAGTGGAGATCTTGTTGGGAGTTGATCTTCCCAAGTTCTTGGAGCTCTGGGTGTTTTATCCAAAGGAGTAGGAGTACTTCTTGGTGAGTCGTAATCACCGGGAGGATATACCATCTTTGATGGATGAGTAAATGCTCCTTCGAGTGGTCGACGTCTAAACCATCTTCTACAGGAAGCGTTATCATACCATTCTCTAAAAATAAAGAAAAAATAATTATTCAAAATGTTGTTTATATTGTTATTTAATGTGAAATAATTATTGTTTACTTACGCTAAGATCATTTCAATTTTACATAAATCATATTCGGATATATGATATAGTTTCTTGTGCGCAGATAACTTGTCGAAGCCATTAAATACTCTCAAATTGTATTTAAAAGTTTCTTCGATATCTTCTCTAGCTCTAGTGTTTTCTATTATATATTTTTGTAGGTTGTCCATCACGGATAATGTTTTAATTATAACTGGCTATTTAATTAACGGTCGAGAAATTTTTAAGACAAAAATAACTTGGCACGCAATGCAGATAGCATAAGGAGGATAAATAATTGTGAGCTTTATCAAGGGACATTTCGAATTTATTTTTAAGCCTTGTGTTTACACAACATTAATTCAATCAAAATATCAAAAAAGCCTTTTTTTTGAGGTTAATTTAATAAGTTTTTAGATTGCTTTGTTTATGGTAGTTATAAATATGCTTGAGGCTCTCCCCATACTTTCAGTGTTTCTTACATGGTCCTCACACTCCTATCCCAGTCCCTTCTATTGTTTTCTAAACCTTTGAAGCCTGGACCTTCCGTCCAAGCAGAATCATACTTTTAAAGTGCATTTCAAGTACTGATTGAGATACAATAGGTATGGATTTTACTTAATATTTTCTGTTGTTAATAATACATGAAACATGCATAAGCAATAAAAGCATGTCTACGGATCTTTGATGGGTAAAAATCTAGTCTAAATAGTTTGAATAATAAAAAAATTACCTGTAAAGACGCCAGTATTCACTAAGATAAGTTGTTCTTATTTGGAATTCATCAGAATATTTCTTGTCGGCTTTTTCTAACCAAGGATGTCTCAAAGCAGTTCTAATATCTATCCTAGTTTCAACGTCATAAGTTAACAATCTACTGATGAAATCCTTTCCTTCTACGCTTATTTTTGACCACCATTCATCGTGGAAGGACCATCTTCCTTCTTTAATTCTTGTCAACGTTTCCCTGTCATTTTCTCCTCTAAATGGCGATCTTCCAGAGAGGAGAATGTAAGTGATGATACCAACACTCCACATATCCTGACTAAAGCCGATACCATCACCGTTGATTACTTCAGGACTGACGTATTCTGGCATTCCGTATTTGAGTGGGTAGAAACTGCCGTGCTGGATCCTCCTAGAGAGACTGAAATCTGTTATCTTAAGATCGTCGCCGCCTGGATGAGATATTAGAAGATCTCCCAACTGGAATATAAATGTTTATTATGAAATTTAATGTTTAAAAACCGTATTGCAAAGAAAAAATGTTGCTTCTGTCAGCTATTGAGAGTAAGGAGCCTCTACTGATAATTAATAAAATTCTAATATACTCACATCCAGACCCATATGAGCATAACCTCTGTCATGCATATAATCCAGGCCCTGAAGCAGCTGTCGAATATATCCAGCGATGTCACTTTCGGTGTAATAATCCAGTTTAAGTAAATTATCTCTAACCAGTTCTCCTCCTGAGGCAAGTTCCAATATTAGAGCTAAAGAATCGTCAGTTTCATATGAATCGTGTAACGAAATAAGTTTCTTGTGACGGAGCTCATTAAGAATATCCAACTCGTTATACATGAAGGGTTTGAGATCTCCTGTTCCGTACATTACCTTGGCGGCGTAATTGCGACCTACAGAAACAAGTTTTAATTATTAGACGAGTACTACTAAAATGTATACACAGATAGTTCCATTTATGCATCGATAACGCGGAAAGAAAATTTTTGGTTTTGAAATGTTTTCACTAAAAGATCCCACTCGATCTTCCAAGTAGAAGAAGAGGAAATATTAGTTGGTGCAATTTGTTCAAAGATGCATAAATATACTTATAATATATGCATTGAAATTGAAAATATAGGTAGTATAGACAGTACCGTTAAGTCTTTCAACTGCATGAGAAGTTATTCCTTGACTACCACGTCCAAGCTCATCTCCAATATCATAGAAGTCGGTGTAAGTACGTTTCTTAGGTCTAATAGGAGCCAAATTGTAATAATTCCTCAATTTATATTCATGCTCGTTCTCTTCTACGTATAACATTGCACTAGCTGATGTTGAACCAGCTACATTGCGTGCACTAACCGAATAAAGTCCTTCGTCTTTCAGAATAATGTCTTGTATGGTTAAGATTGTTGTATCTGGTTCGATGAATGATATCTGAAATAGAATACAGAGTAAAAAATTTAATCAACCAACAAATTTTAAATAATTCAATAATTGAAATTTAAGTCACTCCAAATCTATATTCTCGTGAAGGAATGTATAGATTGAGGATTGAATGTTGTTATAAATACTCCGACTAAATAAGGGAAATATTATGTAGAGTTAAATTTCCAATAAGTGTGTTCGAGGAGCTCGCTATTTGCGCCATCTGGTACTGCTCTTCGTTCACTAACGCTATGATATACAGATTATAAGTAGGAAACAAACATACATTCAAAACATTGCGTCTATTGCTCCAGGTAAAAAGAACAAAATGTGAATATTTTTGAATTCATCAAGTCAATAATTATGACTTACTTTTATTCTGCTGGATGGTGCAAGTGGTTTCCAGTCTTTGTACCATTTAATCTCAGGATATGGTACTCCAACAATTCTAGCTTCAAATTTAGCTTTACCTCTAATCATAACATATTCAATTTCGGGTCTTCTAATGAAATACGGTATTTCTGAAATTTCTAAACGAACCCTTTGACGAGCTTCTCCATGTTCGTTTCTTGCTACTGCTTCATACCATCCTACATCTCTGTCTAACATTCTAGAAAAAAACATAAAAGTTAAAGAATTAACAATAGGAAAATTGCCGGTTTACTTCATTAAATTGTTAGTAGTCATGTAACATCGTATGATAATAATTAGATGATAACGATAGTGAAAATTTGCAGTCTTAGACTGGCAATAGTCTATTGTGGCTCACTTCTTTTTATTGCAGTGCCTTGCCTGCTTTTGCTATCTCCATGACAATTTCCTGGAACTGTTCTCTATATGTTGCTGCTCGGATAAGTAACTACCACTACGGTCATGTGTTTGATATTTCTTAGCCATGACAGCCTCTTACGACCTATCCAATTCCTTCCTACGACTTTTTTAAAATTATTAAACGCAAAATGTAGTACTTATTCCCTCTGATAATTGGACCGAAATATGAAAATTTTCCCCTTTGGTAGTTCTCGATCTTTGTGTAGCCGTCTAAAGCTTCTTCATTACTAGTACGTGAGGTCCAAGACGTTTTTAAGATTGTTTTCTCTTCTTCTCACATCCATAAAGCATGATGGGCCAAAGGTAGCAGCGCAGTATTATTAATCTTGTACTTAATGCGAGACTTTATTAGTGGCTCACACTTATCTATATTTCACCAAACAAATATTGCCAGAAGCCTATAACTCAATCCAGGTATTTGATGTTTGTTTGGCATAGCTTAATGAGATACCAATGGCAGATTCTGGTTCGATAAAATCACCTGCAGGATCTTCTCCTGCAAAGGAGTCAGCCATTTAATTGTCATCCATACCAGAATGGCCAGGTATTCAGACCAGAGACAATTTGTTGAGTCTTCGTATTGAGGAGAGCCCTCTTTGGCAGTTTGGTGTAATTTTAACTAGGTGATGAAAATAAGTATAAACTATTTTGCAGAAGTAACGCTATTTGAAAACTAAGAAAATCTGACAATTACTTCAACGTTCACCTTTCAACCAACTCACAGTATGTTATTAAATTTCAGTTATTTTATGAAAAACAACATTTGTTTTAGTGAATCACATAACCAGAATTCATTTTTTACAAGAAATGTGTTAATATCCACAATACAATTATCAATATAAACGAATAAGTATATGCAGGAAAAATATGTTACGTTAGTAAAATATTTTGTTGCCATGCCTCTCTATTTTATTGGTTATTTAGCTACAGAAACAAATAAAAGCTCTAAAAATGACTAATGCAAAGCAAAATGGATTCGAAAATTAAAACATACTTATTGATAAATAACGTTGCTTGACCGTTTCTAGTGTAACTCGTATCAAATCGACCACCTGGTTCAATAAGCTCGTCATTAAAATAATACGTCATCTTTGGTTTCGGATAGCCATACACGTACCAAAACAGATTGGTGTTTTGGTCTTTGACGCCATATTGGGCATCGTGTTCTTGACGTAAGAATCTTGGAGCTTGTGCCATACCATCATGAGGAGGTCTTTCGATATCGAAATCTTTCGGGAAGTAAGGAGATGTTTCTGGACGGAAATCGATCTCAGGAGGAAGGTAGGGCCGGAATTTAGGCAATTCTGGTTCTAATTTTTCCCTAAAACAAGATTTTATACATGGCAACAAGATATAATTGTGTTAAAGTTAGTTGAAAGTAAAATTTATTCGTTGTAGTTTAGTCTTAACGTGCTACTGTAGTAGGTAATATAATATATTTAATACGTTCACTAACTCGTAAAATTCAATAGACAGGTCATTTTAAAATAGATTTTAAATTAAATTCTGGTAATATTAAATGTATATACCTATGAGTAAGAGCATAAGGAGATGGATCACTAATTCCATACTTATTCTCAACTCTAACTCTAAATTTGTAATCTCTGAAAGGCTCCAAATTTCTGACTCCACACGTACAGCTCCTAATTCCAGATCTGACAGTAAACCAATCACCGCTAGGCAACTCACACATTTCTAATTGATATGTAACTGGAATTCTTGGTCCCGAAGGAATTGAAGGATTCCAGGACAGAGTACAATGTCTGTCTGTCATCTGAGATATAATTGGTGGATCTGAAATCGGCATTGGAGCACCACTTTTCTTGTATTTATCGAAATCTGTATATTGGTCGGTAATGGGACGCTTGGCTTTGTGTTCTAGTCCTAAAAGTAACAATAAGAATCAATTTTATTGATTAAACCATCTAAATCATGTGCAATTATTAATTTGTACTAAAAAATGTAATTACCTTCATCAAATTTAAGGCTTGCGTGACAAATATCACTTCCATGCTCGTTAGAAATTTTGCAAGAGTATTTTCCAAGATCATCAACATCTACTCCAGATATTGTAAGTCTGAGCAAACCGGCAGTATCTTTGTCCATTTTGATTCTTGTGGACGGGAATATTTTTTTATCATTATGGAACCATTCTACTGTCGGCTCTGGAATCCCCGATGCACAAGCGGTAAATTTGGCACTCATAGCTTTGAAAAGCTCGGTATCTCCGATACGCTTAAGAAATACTGGAGCTTCTATTCTTTTTGCAGCTTTGCTGCAATAAAATAAGAAAATAAAGATAACAGCTTTGAAAAAATTTACATTATTGAGCAACCTGTATAGTATACTTACATTTCTTTAACAACTTCCAGTGTCGCAGTGCAATCATCATGACCTTCTTTATTTACAGCTGTTGCTCTATAAATACCGGCATCATTTGGTTGGCAATTCAGGATGTATAGACAGCATAGATCTCCGTCACGTTTAATATGATATTTATCAGATTCTTCTATTGCTTCACCATCTTTTGTCCACATAACATCTGGTTGAGGAACACCTGTTACCCTGCAAGGTAGCTTAGCGTCTCTATTTGGTAGCTGAAATAAAATTCGGAATTCACTTCTATGTTCAACTAAGTAATATTTCAATGGGCTCACATGTTATAGTAACTTTTTATCAATAAAAACATGTTCATTGTGTGGTTTTGGATATACTATAATCAAATTACAATCAGTTATGTGCTTACCTGCTGCAGATCAGTGAATCTTTGTGTGAACGATGGTTTCATAAATACTTTCCTAACTGTAGCTTTTCCTTTAGTAGAATCCTGACCCAGAGGGTTTATTATTTTGACTTCATATATACCAGCATCTGATGGTAATGCTTTATCTATTTTAAGACCGACCTGGAAAATTACAGCAATGAGAGAAAATATAACTAAAGCGAAGCCGTTTTTTAAACTGAATTTGAAACTTGAAATATACTACCCTACAAGGAAGTTTATTTATGTGTTGGGTAAACGGGATTCACTTGACGATAAACTTTAAAATTATTGAAATATTTTTTTTTAAAGTTATAATTACCCTTCGTCCATCGCAAGTCATAAGAACCCTTTCTGATGGTGTTAATGCTTCGCCGTCTTTGGACCATTCAGCGCTTGGTATGGGATTTCCTGTAAAGGGAGCTTCAATAACCAGAGGTTGACCTTCGTCAGTAATCGTATCTTTAATGGAATGTAAGAACAAAGGTCTTTCTTCCGGCTCTCCTATTTTGGCAGCTTCCTTAACTGTCAGTTGGGCTGATGTGTCAGCTTCTCCAGCTTCATTTGAAGCTACAGCTTTGTAGGTGAGAGCATCACGAGCAATGTCTGCAGAATCAAGGAACAGAGCACTAGAGCCATCGGGCTGTTCGATAATTTTGATGTGTTTGTTGTCTGAAATAACCTCTGCACCATTTCTGAACCTAAAAGTAGATAATAATATTAAACCTCTTCACCAGTATTTCATTGAAAAAATCACGCTACAATACAATAAATAATTCGAACTTACCAACTTATTGTCGGTGCTGGAAAACCTTCAGCTTTCACTTCAAGTTTGACAGGAAAACCTTCAACAACCGTTTGCGGGGAAAGCCTTTGAATAAATTCAGGTTTTTTCGGTTTCTTTTCAATTTCAACTTTAGCTTCACTAGTAGCCTCACCCAATTTATTTGTTACTACTAATTTGTAGTTTCCAGCAGCTTCTGGTTTCATAACATCAATTACAAGAGCTACTCTGCCATCCGGATGGTTTTCAAATCTAACGTTAGATGAAGCACGAACTGGTACACCATCTTTGATCCATTTAATTTCAGGTGGTGGGTAGGCTTCAATTTTTGCTTCGAGGCGAAGGGCTTCGCCAAGGGGCACTTTAGTATCCTTGAAGCATTTAAGGAATTTAGGTCTTCTGGGTTGAGCTAAAATTAAAATAATTATCATTAATAACAAGAAACTGTCAATGAATATCCCATTATAGCGTGGAGTGAAAGGTTAAGTGAAAGTATTTCGATGCAAACTTACGTGTTACTGCGACGGCACATAGACCAGCTGTCTCTCCATTAGTATTCTTGACTACCAGTTTATATGCTCCACTGTCTGATGGTTTACATTTTTCGATATTTAATTTAACAGTTCCGTCAGGTAGTACAGTGGTCTTAATGTTTTCATCATTGTGCGAAATAGGCTCCCCATCTTTGAACCATGTGACCTAAAAAAAATACATTGAATATTATTTATAAATTGATTTTTATTAAGAAAGAACTACAGAAATGATTTGAATTATGTTGCTTTAATAGTGAATTCCACCAAAATTGGAGGTATAGAAGTACAACAATAGTTCCTCTCCAAAAGAAACACTGCAGACTTTTATCTTCTCAACATGATACCATCTTTTTTTATTGAAAAAATTACATCGACTTACCACTGGCTTTGGACTACCATTAATTTTGGCTTTAAGCTCAAGTGGTTCTCCTTCACTCACATCCATGTTTCTCTCCAATTTTATACCAAATGATGGCGGTGATTGAAGTAATGTAATTCTTGATGTCGTTTCTGCTTCTCCAACTACGTTGATAGCCATAGCTTTATACTAGAAGTTTCAAAAACAGTTTTTAACAAAATCCTGGTTATGTAGTTTTAGTTAATAGTATTGTTATGCCACAATTTTTACTTTCAACTTTACAGATTGTATATTTATGCTTATCAAATTATTATCATGTAGCTGCTATTATAATTTGAGACATTTCTCGTTAAAGGTCGATAACGTGCTTGCATTAAAAATACTGTAACTACTTCATTTTGGAAAAAATAAATAAGCAGTCAGGTGAGTTACGATATATCAGATACCCTAAATTTAAATAACTCCTGAAATAACTCAAGGATCAGATACCGACGATAGGGAGTGACAGCCATGAAAAGAGCTGAGAGAAAATGGATTTTAAAAGTGAATATTGTGGCAGAAATTGTAGCAAATTAATCAAATTAGTCTACACAGATTATACAGAATACCTGGAAAAAGTACCCATAATTGGGTCTGTATTCATGAATCGACTTTTAACTTATTTCAGTAGTATAGACCGAGCACGATTTTACTTTTAAATATTGAAGATACTTACAATGCCAGCTTTAGCTTCGTCAAATTCTTTAATGATTAATTTACTTGTAACTTGAGCTTCTGACGTAGTTACTATTTTACATTTTTCATCATCAGTAATGGGTTTTCCATTGACAAACCAACGAATTTCTGGTTTAGGTAATCCGTCAGCTCTTACCATCAAAATAACCTCTCCCAAGTGCTCAACTTGATCGTCAACTAATCCAGTAATGAATTTAGGTCTTTCGGCTGAAAATTAAATTAAATATGATAATATTCGACTTCTGATAGTTGCGCAAGGTTATTTGTATCAGTGTTAATGTGTTACCAATTAATTAAGCTCGAAATGAGTTTTATTTGAAGTGTGTTTAATGATTTAGATTTTCATCGTTCCATACAAATAAGATATGCCACAGAATGGAATGTTGAAAAAATATAACTTTTTGAAGAATTTCAATATAGAATATAGTAATAACACGCCCGCCCGATCGCTGCGATGGAATCTTAATCTACCACCTCTTGTCTTGCACGTCAAGGCGGAAGCGAGAATGGCTGTTTATAGGATGGAAGGCACTGGGAGCTGGCACGAAGGGACCATCACCCACAGTTACTCCAAAATAACAGATATTATCATAAACTCGCCTCTTGAAATGGGAAGTGATATGCCACAATTAATGACAACATCCAGCTGAACTGGAATGAGTTGGAAACCAGCAGTCAGAGTGAAACGTCGATGTGGATGTGGACGCTTCTATAACTGGTAGAGGAACAGGAGCTGGAGTCCTTGGTGCTAAACCCAGGAAACTTGGAAAGTTTGCTTCCGCATTTCGGGCGGAAATCCACTCTATTGATACGTGTTCGAAATTGAACATTCATAGGGGGTATAGAGACCAAATAGTGCGAAGTTCTGACTCATTTATACAAACACCTAGGACTAGAGTGCTCAAGGAACAATTTCTACAGGAAGGAACTAGTGGATGAAAGACTGTTAAGTATGAAAAAGGGCAGCTAGTACAACTAAGAGCACAAAAAGCATAAAGGCTAAAGTACAAAGGACTCCACCCACAAACAATTAAATAAGTATTGGAATAAGCTGAAAAGATACTAAATAACTGGGTGAACTATTGTGATTAGTGTCACAATGTTAGCAGTGGAGAATGTTTTTAATGGGCATTGTCAGGTGTTTATTTTGAAGGTTAAAGGAGTGAAACCTTAAACCATTTGAGTTAAAGAAATAATATTTAGAGCAAAATTATTATTAAAAAGGGGATATTTTTTTGATTTTGGTTTTAACGAAAATCGAGTAACCAGTGGTTAAAATAATTTTAAATGTTTTTATTGGTTTAAAAAAATGATTCCAGAGTTATCATCATGCAATATTAGAATGATTCACTTGTTCAATATGTTTATTTTCAATGTAAACGCTATTCTTTCTCATCTTGGAGTTATGAGCAGAAGGTTGATGCAGTTGATGAACAAAAAATTTCCTTTTGTGAATCTAATTCGTGAAGATACTGTATAAGAATTTAATCAATAGATATTTTTATGTGTATGTAAGAGTTAATCACTATGAATTATAGCAATACACAGCTGGTTTTGCTTTAAATGTTTCAAAGAAGCTACGCATTGAACATTTTAACTTACTAGTTGGTTCTGCTTCCTCTGTAAAATAATTTCAGTTTTAATAATTATTTTATACACCCCAATTTAACGATTACTAAAATCTTTATTTCTCTACTGATTATAATAACTAGTATACTTACTAATTGTTTTAAGTCTCGCCTCGGAGCTAGCATCTCCCAATTCATTCTTAGCAGTAACTTTATAATATCCTTCATCTCCCAACATGACCTTATGGAAGATAAGTTTGTATCGTTTGTTAGCTCTATCTTCAACGATTTTGATGAGATCACTCGCTTCGACAACAACATTGTCTTTAGTCCAAATAACTTCTGGTTCTGGATTAGCTTGTATAACGACGGTAAATTCAGTGGCTTCACCCGGAACTACTTTTACATCTTCAGGGCCATCTATTTCTGGACGCAAGACTATGTTTAAGAATGCACTGCTTTCAGCCTCCCCCCATTTGTTTTTGGCTTTAATGGTATATTTTCCAGTTGCGGTAGTATCACCTATTAAATTAATTACATTAAATACATAAAATTGAAAGTTGTACTACAAGCATTGCAATTTGGCGACATTTAATGTTTTTAAGCTAGTAGTCGATATGTAGTTTTGCGTTTTTTTCGCCGGAATGGCTTTATTTAAACATAAGTATAACTTTTGATAAGTAATTGAGGTTATGTTATTATGGCGTGGTTTTGAAAATATCAAAGTGTAGAAGTAGAGTTTTGAAGTTAACTAAAACTGAAAACATAGTACAGAGGCAAGCACAGTAAAGAGGAAAGCATCAATAACAGACAAATGATATTTCTATACGTGGTAGGATCAAAAATTAAAAGGACTAAATTTGTGTAGCGCGAACGGAGCGATGGGGGGCGGTTGGACGGTTCGTAACGCGCCGAGCCACATTGCGCTGCTGGAGAGGGAATTTCTAGCCAAGCATAGGATTGCTACGCTGGCCCAATTCTCCTACAGTCCAGATTTGGCACCACTGGACTTCTTTCTCTTTACTAGGCTCAAGCGGGATCTCAAGGGAAACTAATACAGCTCCATAGAAGACGTCCAAGCGCCGTGACGGCATCTGTGATGCTATTTCGAGGACTACTAAAGATTTGTACCGATCAGTTCATTAAAAAAAAATTAAATTAATTGTTGCCATTCTGCTCACTATGGCTGACCACTCAACTATGTTTTCAGCCTAAAGAATTTGGTATATTTTTACAAATTTTACACTCACATCTTGGAATTGTTATAGAGTATGTACATTCTTTCAGACCATCTTCAATTTCGGTATCCTCGGTTTCTAAAACCATTTTAAGCTTTTCAAATTCTTCAACAGAGATTTCTTTGCCATTTCTGCACCTGTATATTTTAAAATATTATTAAGTACGATATGCAAATCATTTAACTGGTATCAAAATATAATAAAACAGAGGATTTATACTAACCAGGTTACATCCGGCACAGGATCACCAATAATAACAGCTTTAAATGTGGCAGTATTCTTCTTTACTACCGATTGATCTTTCAACCCTTCTTTAATCTTTGGTCGTCTCAAATCCTTTTCAGCTGCATTGAGATAAATGGAATAATAAAATTTAATTACAATGTTTAGCAAAAGTTCACAATGACGTGTTTATACAAGAAAGATATAATTTTTTCTTGGACAAGGATGACATATTACTTTTTGTTATTCTGAATGAAATGTTAATATGAATTTGGATTCTCCGTGATCAGCACTAGATATAAAATGACAGTGCAAAGGGGTACAGTAGGAAACTTAATGACAGTGCAAAGAGGTAAAGTACGAAAGTAACTGACCTACTTTATAATATATAATGCACGGGTAATGACCGCAGTTGACCTTTATATAATAGGAGGATAACAATATACAGAGAGCAGCGGAAGTTAGTATGTAGTACACGGAAAATGTATATGAAACATACATGAAAATAATATACAGAGTACAGTGAAAGTATGTGTGCTCCGACATATCAATGAAAATATCAGTATACTAATTGCTGCAAACTTTAAGTCAAATATTAACTACAAACTATATAGTCGCTCCTGCCCTATATGACAAAAATGTCAATGTCATGCTTGTAAAATCGTATTATTATCTTTCAAAATGTTAACACAATATTATTTGAAATAAAAGCAAATAAACCGAGAATACAGTCCATTTTTAAAATAAAACCAACACGAATGATGCGTTAAAATTCAATACAGCGAAAGTAAGTGTGCTCCGCAAGATAGTATATACGGGGCAGAAAAAAAAGTCAATTTCATTAGAGAGAATACAAACTTAGTTAATAAGAATTGATAAATACAAATTGTCATTTTAATATTTGACTTATTACTTGACGAATTCATATACAAAATCCGTTTTTGTTTCTTAGGTGGATTCTGTATGAGAAAATGCTCCTTCAGCTCAAGAAACTTTCTTAAATAAATCTGATAGTCCATTTATACACTGGCAGTCTAGAACCTGTTACGTTAATTTAGTAGGATGTCGAAGTGGGGACTAACAAATAGCAGTGGCTATTCTCACCACAGACGGAACTCGTTCGGCCCGTATTAAAACGTTGATTTCGACTCTTATCGACTGTAAATGTATTCAGCCTCGAAACATTTCTCGGCGTTGGGCATGAGAAAGGACTGGCTATTCGCCGCCCATACGACACTTAATAATCGTTCTAAATTAACGTAACACATATCAGCAGGTAGAGAAATTTTTGTTTTTTTAAATAATTAAGATTATCTTTATTATCTTAATTATTTTGAGAATAGCCACTGCTATTTGTTAGTCCCCACTTCGTCATCGTTCTGAATTAACATAATAAACTCACTAGTAACTTTTGTTCTCTGACGATTTTCAAGGTTATTACAAAGTTTGCCAAGAAAGGAGTCATATCTCTTTCATTTCAAGAATGAGGAGTTATTCAATGATAGTGTCATTGAAAGAGCCCCCCAGATCTGAGTCCTGCAAAAAACCCACTGGACTTCTCACTAGACACGGCTTTGAAAATGAAATGAGATGGAAAAATATTACTTACGTGTTACATCAAGAACTGCCTGTTGTACAGTTTGTCCTACAGGATTACTCAAAATACACTGGTAAACACCAGCATCTTTCAAATCTAATTTCTTAATTTCCAATTTGAATTCTTCACCGTTCTGACTGATTTGCATTCTCAAATTACCATCAGGCTTAAGTTCCTTACCATCTAAAGTCCAAGTGGCGACTGGAGGTGGATTTGCGAACCCTTTTACGATGTAGGTCACATCGAGAGATTCGGGTCGAGATCCATCTTTCATATTAGTTCCAAGAATCATTGGTTCGGCTGTGGAAGATTGAGGTGTATTAGACATTGAAAAATTAAAGATCAATTGATGAAGCTTCTGTAGAATATTTACAATTTTGTTAGTCATTTAAGTAGCAAGAGTACAGATATATGATGAAATTGGGTAATTATCCTTGAAAAAATAATTTTAATGTATTTGTAGCTTGACAACGCTGCATAGAATTAAAATTTGGGTTGAGTACTTTTTTACAGATAATTTTTAGAATCAAATTCTTACTTCTTTTGCCAATCTTCAATAACGATCTGCAGAATAGATGAGTGAAATATGTTTAGGTTAAACCGCATTTGATGCAATCTTTGCTCCCCAAGTTATTTGTTCACATAGTGAACAATTGAAGACAGCAGGTATATTCGGTAGATACTAAGTTGAAGATGTAATCATATCTTGACAAGATTACCGTCTAATTTATAGTCGGATGATGAAAACTACGATATTGAGAAAGGAATGGGAGATTTAGATATTATAACGAGATAGGAACTATTTTCTCTACATATATTTCTACGATGCGCAGAAATGTTTTAAGCGATTCGTGCCAACAATCCTTTACATAGTGATATATATATAATTAATAGATAATTAATAACTTACCTTGAATATTAGCCATAGCTATGTGCAATAGTGGGTTACATTTTAGCTAGTTTTATGCAGTGTTAGTAACATACAAAATTATTTCTGGACCTTCAATCTTTATTGAACATTTAATATGCTATTGATGGCTTGTGTTATTGTCGTAATTTATTAACAGCATATTTAGTAACCACAGTGCTAATCCTGGGTTTTCTTTTAGACAAATTCCAACAATTGCGATTAATGAGTTCATTTAAATTTATAAGAATTATACACAAAAAATACCCGGTCGACGCCATCTTCAGCCACCTTAAGATGGGTCCAGACCAAGCAGAGAAAAATTGAACACCATTTTAGGACAAAAACATGACATATTAGGTATTCAAACAAGACAAAATTGAGACAAGTACATACCACGAGGACAAAAGTCAGCTGCTGTTCACACAGTTTGGCTTAAGTAGTATATTTTCGCAAGGCAATGAAAGCTCGCATTTTCACCACAGTCTTATTTTGTTTCAAATGGAACTATCATACCTACTAATATTTCATAAGACGTAACATTATCTTTACAATTTTGTTGGAATCTGCCTAATTCAAAAACATGCAAGCATCAATTTATTCTATAAAATATGAGATGATCTCAAAATTTATGTTATTAAAAAACAGTGTGTAATATGTATATCTATTATTTCTACCTTCAGACTCTCCAAATTTAATGTTGTCTACTAAACTCCTTTGTCGTTGTGCTTTTCTAAGTAAATCTTCGGTTGCTTCATCGATATCTCCTTCAAAAATTTTCTTACCTTTCTGACTTTCTTGTCTTTCTAGTGTTTTCTCTTGGTGTTTCTTTAGGGGTTCGTCATGTTTATCTATAAGTTGAGCTTCTTCGATTATAGCTTTTTGACCTTTTTTAGGTTTTAATTTATTTATTTCAATGTCAGTTTCTGTAGGAGTTTTAGGTTCTTTGTTTGAGTTGTCATCTTCAACGAGATCGATATTTTCTTTAGTCGCCGAAATACCTCTTTTAAGTATTTTATTATCATCACTCTGGGATATTTTTCTTGATTTAGGTTCGATTCCTTCGTCTTTTTCTTGTATCAAGATATCTTCTTTAGTTGCACTTACACCTTTTTGAGATTTAATTTCAAATTGCTTTTCTTCTACAGGAGTAGGTTCTGAACTAACTTCTTGGATTTCTTCTATCTGTACAGAAAGACCACGTTTAGGTTTTGTTTTCGTTAAGTTCTCTTCTTTGATTTCTTTTGGTTTATGTACATCTTCATCTACTTCAACATGTTGAGCCTCCTCTATTACAGCAGAGTTTGATCTATGGTAAGGCAACGGTGATTGTGGTTCTTCAACTATAGGTTCCGGTGACTTTACCTCGTTCTTTTTAATCGTTATATCGGTTTTTTCTCCTTTAGGACCTATTTGTGTAAAATGGTTCAATTATAATGAATGTTTGTCTATATTAATCTACATTTTATTTAGTCACAGTGTTTAAAATTAGCAAAAAGGCAATGTTTCGTGACTGCTTTGATTTAAGAAGTATTCTGTAAATACATGCAAGTACCTACTAGACACAAGCTTAGAACCAAAACAACAAAAAGAAAAAAATATATCTTGTATAAAAGTAAAAAATACACTTACTTAGGAACCAGTGAATTCAATATTATGAAAACTTTTTATTACATAGAAAACATCCCCTTTTACTTTTAATTGCAAATATTATTAATTTTTTCATAATTAGATTTTAAGTGACTTTTTCTAAGAACAACCATCAATAATGGAGATTATTACAAATAAATTATTCCCTTACAAAAATTTTATCGTATGCCCATGATATAAAGCATGGTAAATAAACACAGTGTATTTTCAAATATACAGAGTGAGTATGGAACGCCTCAATTATCTCGGAAACGGATCGCACGATTTTTATAGATTTTGGTGTGCAAGGATGTGGTGGTGTTGACTTCTAATATCTTTAAAATCTCAATTCGTTCTTTTTCAGGTATACGATCCATTGTGACTTTCAATAAACACCAACAATACTAACTTCGGCGAAGATAATGTAAATGTAGCTATAACTTCGAAATTATGGCATTTAGGTATATGGAACATTCATGAAAAATATTCAGTATTTCTTAAGGATTTTAAAAGGCAAAAAATATATATGGTGATCCATTTGAAATGAGAAAGTTCATTATTATCAAGATCTGATAACAATGTAAATACCACCATAATATCGGCCATATCACACCAAAATCTATAAAAATCGTGCTATCCGTTTCCGAGATAATTGAGGCGTTCCATACTTAAAACTCGCTCTGTATCTATTCTACTGTACCTTTTGGCTTTTGAGGTTTATCTTCGACTTCTTGAATATCTGGTTGTTGAGGTTCTTCTATTTCTTGTTCAACTTTTTCTTCTAGATCCGCCTCTTTTCCAGCCTGAGGTTTATCTTCAAGGATTTCGACGTTCGATATTTCTTCGGTTTCTTCAATTGCATCAGTGTGTACTATTTCTGTAAGTGGTTAGAGGGGTAACATTGGTTAAACGACTAATGGAAATTAAGGTAAAACAAACAAGACTTTTATAGGTAAATCTTGGCTTACATTGTATGTAAATAAACACGAAGCCAATTGGTTTAATAATATTTGAACATGTTTCAGTAGCTTATATAGTAAAAGCCAAATAAAGTTGTGTTTTCGTCACCAATGTCGTAATTATATTGCATGTGTGGCAAAGTCCGTTATGCAGTCATTCCTAGGTTTGCCTAGGCAAAGTCCGCATTGTCGGAAAATTACACTTTTTTGAAAATTTTGAAAAACTTTATGTGGAATACAAATTATTTGATATTTTTTCGAAAAGGGGAAGGGAATATACCATTAGTTTTCCGGAAATGCGGACTTTGCCTAGGTAAACCTACGTATGACTGCATAACGGACTTTGCCGGTAAAATATATACTTGAGTTTGTTAAACAATCGCTTCTAAAGATAACCCAATCAATAAGAAAAATGTTGTAACAAAATAATGTATATGCAATATAGATTTTTTGGGTTTAGACGTCCCTCAATGTAAAATTTTGTGTTAAAATTTTCATAAAAAAGCCAACAATTAATGACGGTAAAATAGTCACTGCCAGAAATACTTTTCTGTTCGTAGTATCATTGATTTTTGAGGTTTGAGAAATTAGCCCGATAGTTATAAATTTTAATAGTGAAGAGAGTGACACTGATGTTGAATAGTTTTCATTTAATATATTGTGAAATTCTCTACATTTACATTTTTTGTTTACTTCAGTTATTTTCTGTTAATTTCCATATTTCATGAACAATCTGGCAACGCTGCAAAGGTTCACAATGATGACGTAAACGCAACTTTATTTGGCTTTTACTTTACTTAGGTATTGTAATATGCCATTCGCCCTGTAACGTTTCAAGTTTATTTTATTATTTTAATATTAGTGGCTCATTGGTCATTTCCTATAAACTCCTACAAACTTTCTGAAAATGCCGTTTTTATGTCGCCTTACCCACTCCGAGAGAAGATATTTATTTTTATCCCCTTTTCACTTTGCCTTTGGTTAGTCGAAATCAGTTTTAAATTTTTCAATAATTTTTTTTTCTACATCTGCCACCCAGAAGGAAACATTTAAATAATGGTTGTTAATTTTTTTTATTTATATGTCCAGTTTTAGACACGTTTCCAGTTATTTCGTTCCTGTTTGAGCTGAGTACTAGACTTCCGGAGTTGCCGCCGTCAATTCATCGCTAAGAGCTGCTAATATCTCAGCCATTTGAGATAAGTTGCTTCTTCTAAATTTTTTACTAGGTGTTTTCAGCTTTCCCATCGGACATATTAATCTTCTTGTGTCCAACAAACATAGTTAATTCTGGTTTCTTGTTGACTTTTTATTGTAGTAAAAGTTTTTTTTGTTTTAAATACATCTATTTATTTTAATATAAGCCTCTGTAACATGCTTTTTATAATAAAATGTAATATGTATACGGTTTTTAATAGAAATTTTGGGCTGCACTAGATTTGAACCTACGATCAAATAATAAAATAAGGGATTGTTTTGTAAATCCCCTTTAAAAACAAACAATAAAAGGGCCAAGGATTATTCTGTAAATCCCTTTAAACTTAACAACAAATTAAAAAAACATATTCCACAAAAAAGAGGGGGAATCAATCTCTAAAAAGTTATACTTACCTTTATTACATTTTAAAAACATTCAATCTAATATAAGATCAAATTCGCAATATAAGTTTTTATAATTATAGATTTAAAAATAAATATGTCATGTGAATTTATCTATATAATCAAAAGCGTAACATCTACTATGTACTATACTATTTCTGAAGCAAAAATTTATACAAAATATTAACGGAGCATTAAAAAACGTCACTAACTAACAATATTCCTGAAAATAAGCCTTCCACAAAGTCAAATTGTATTAAAATAAGCGTCGTTCTAATCAACCGTGTGGGAATTATCCAACAACATATTCGTCTTTTTCCTTTGATCTGCATATGCCTAATCAAAGGAAAAAGTTGGCGAGGGAGACGAGCCCATGCCCAAACTTCTGTAAAATTATGCCCACCGTTTTCGGGGTCCTAAAAAGGTGCCACATATCAAATTTGGTGAAATTCTGACGAAATTCAGGATTGGGCAAAATTTTACCCCCCTATTACGGTACTTATACATAACGGGCAACTTGAGCTGGTTTTTTTTCGATGAAGGAAAAAAAACGAAAATTTGCAAGAGAGAGTTTATATAGAGGATCGAAAATGATTATGATTGACGTAATAGAGAAGATAAAAAAAAATGTTAGGGGGTAGTTGGGGGGGGGGGGGGCAATTTATTTAAAAAAAAATTTGTTAGAATATCCATTAGGAAAAAGTGATGCGGTTTTCGGGAAAAATAATGATTTTTATCCATCGGCGCTGCCACTGGAGTTATATAGGAAAATATAAAGGTAACTTTTTTATTTATGAAAATATGGAAAAATACCCAAATTCATAATTGAAGTATAAGTCGAGACCTACATATAGACTATATAAAATATATAGGTAATACGATTAAAAATTCGAGAAAAAGAGGAAAAAGTTAAAAAAAAATATTTTTTAAGAAAATTTTCATTATGCCCACGAAAATTTGCGGGTTCGAATCTAAGGGAATTGATTTAAAAAAAATTAAAAGTCGATACAGAGGGCGCCACAGGTGGCGCCAAATTTTGAGGTTAGAACATTATTTTCACTAATTTTGTAATATGCCGTTATAAACGATTCCTAAAAACACCATACGCGGTTTCCACCATCAATTCGGGGCCATGGTTGGGGGGATTTTGGGGGGGGGTGTCAATTTTGAAAAAAAAAATTTTGCATTCTAAGCTCCTCAAATGAGGAAGATTGCCCGAATATTATCGTTCCGAGTTGTTATTTTGGCGGGTCTTGTACCCCAAAAAAAGGAGGGTAGGGGGGTGAAAATTTGGGGGCAAAGAAAGTTCGATAACTTCTTTCGCCCGGGGGTATTGAAAGAATTTTCAGAAAATTTTTTTTTTAACTCTCACATATTTTCGACTTTACCGGTATATATTTTCAGGTTGACCCCCCCTTTTTTGGGTTCTATAGACTCGTACGATTTTTGCGAATAGAATGGTCTTTGTTTCAATTCGATAGCTCAAATAATAAAAAAGCTTGTACCTCTTGGTCCCTAGATCTCTGATCGGGGGGGGGGGGGGGCGTATTTTTTTTTGGCAGCCGAAATACTTTTATGCGATCCATTTCGGGGTCTCGATATTGCAGCATTGATAGTTTTCGAGAAAGTTATGTGGTCCGAGAATGTACGTCGGGGGGCGTAAAAACCCATGTTTCATCCAAATACACTATTGCTCTACCATATTCTCCAAATTCGTTTATTGCCAATAAATACTCAAATCTCCACTACTTAAGGCACTCAGAGTCCATTATGATACCTATGAGAATCTTTGAAATTTTAAATGAAGGTGATGTGAAAAAAGGAACAGCCTGTCTAATGGGGTACCCCTCTTTATGGAGCTAAATTAACGAATAAGGTTCAGGGTGTTGGGGATTGGTTGGAACTAGTTTATTTTTGTCCTTATAAAGTTGTAAGTTTTTAATAATTGTTAGTTTTTAATATAATCATCTTTAGATAGTGCTGTTTCCTTTATCTGCTTTTGTGAAAATAAGACTATTTGTCTTTGATTTTTGTTGAATTGATTTGGCGACTGATAATTCAAAGTTAGGTTTGTTGAACTTGACAAATTATTTTTTAATAATTTCAGAAGCTTTATGTTTTAGATTAGAATTATTTTCAAAAATTATACAAGTTAATTTCTGTTTCTATACCTATTTTGTTGAAGTTCTCAAATAAACATGTGGGTTGAATATTATGTTTGAAACCTTATTTTGAATAATTGAACTTCTTTATCTGGAAAAACTGTATTTGAAACATTGACGAATCTGTTAAAAAATATATTATGTTCTGAGAATTTGGTTTATGGGCTTTTTGATACTGGTTTTTTAGTTAACAATGACTTTAATTTACGATTTTGTACTTGGTACTTTTTGTGAATTATTAATTCAATTTTATCTCACTATCTAAAATGTCAAACTCTACGTGGTGTAGTATATGCAATCAGATATATTATTCGCAATGGCCGAAATCGTCCACTACCAATTTGAACAATACGAAGACCTTGCGGGTCTTGAACAAAGAGAAATGAAGCAAACAACTTTAAAGCTCAAAAACAAGAACATTACTTGTACCGTTTTTGGTAATAAATTTGAGAAATTAAATGATACATGTTGTGTGTACTTACTTTGTACAGTGACAATACTCTTGCTTCGTACAGTACCAAGTGAATTAGTAACAATAACTTCGTACTCTCCCTGTTCTTCATATTTTATTAAATTAACTGCAAGATTAAACGTTTCATGTCGTTGAGTATCTCTCGTAATTTTAATTCTTGCGTCAGCCGAAACCTCACGCCCGTTTCTCAACCATTTTACTGTTGGCGTTGGACAGCCTTCAACTTCAACTTCCAAGTGCAAGGTTGCTCCTTCTTCCACTGTTGTGTCCTTGAGATGTTTAATGATTCTTGGTGCGCCTATACAAAAATTATAAGATATACAGTCAATTTTCGTAGCTTGCAGTTAATAAAGTAAGACATTCGAAATATAATGCTACTCACAGTTAACTGTTAATTTTGCGCTGGTTTCGACACCACCACATTCGTTGCTTAATTTACAAGTATATTGACCGGAAAGTTCACTTGTAACTTCTTTTATTATTAGTGCTACTCCGTCGTCAGATTCAATTCTAGTAAATTCTGTTCTTGTTTCTTGAAGCTCTACTTCGTCTAAATACCTACAAAATATACATGTTAACGATTTAAAAGTGACATTCTCACTCACTCGTACAAATTACTGTATAAAAGTTAAACAGGTTTTTCTCGCTTTAATTATGATTATCTTACCACTTGACTGTAGGCTTAGGGAAAGCCTCAAGTTTGACATCAAGCTTAACATCCTTATCGTTTTCAGTAACTGTCATGTCTGTCAATCCTTTAATTATCTTTGGTGGCTTCTTAACATCAACTCTAACAACATCGTCAACGGTGCCGTGAATATTTAACGCCCTGCATTTGAAACGAGCAGCATCTGTAGTTACAGCTCCAGTTATTTTTAAAATGTATGTATCGCCATCTTCTTTGATTGTGTAATGCTGGTCTGACTTAATTTCTTCTTCATCTTTGTACCATTTTACTTCTGCTTTTGGTTCTGATTCTACTTTTACTTTGAGTTCTAGATTTTGATTTTGGGTCAACTGTCTATCAGATCCCAGCTTTTGTACTATTTTTGGTTTTGAGTAAACATCTAAGTTCCAGAACTGGGAAACTTGGGACATCTCGTTGGTGGCAACAACAGAATATGATCCTGAGTCCTTTAGGGAAGTTTTTTCGATGACTAGAGTATGCTTTTCTCCAGATTCAACAATTTTGATATGTTCACTTTGTTTAATAACTTTTCCATCTTTGTAAAATTGAACTGTTGGTTTGGGAATACCTTCAACTTCCACATCCATTTTTAAGATGATGTCTGCATGTACTGCTACATCTTCCATTTTCGTTTTAATTTTTGGTGGCGCTGAAAAAAATAAGAAGCATATGTATTAGCCGTATTGCCAATGATTTCAGATCTACAAAAGACGACATTTATTTATGAGTTGCATGTTGTGGTAGTTAACAAAATTAAGTGGTGTTTACCAAAATAATATCAAATGCTAATTATTATTCACCATATTATATGAAGCACTAGGTTACCATATCATTACCTTGAAGATATGTCTTGAATCAGGCAACAACAAATGATAATAAATTTTCAATATTATAAAATTATTGAAATTGTTTTTTATACTCCACTTCAGGCATTTCTATTCTGAATGATGGAGAGGTTACAGACTCGTTTTAATATGGATTTTATTGAAAATAAAAAAAAACAACAATTACATGCTTTCCACTGTATCTTTTTGTTAACTTACCCCAACGAATAAGCAGAAAAATTAACAGATCGTGTAATAAGTGTAAGATAAATTTTTTGTGTAATTGAAGGTTTTGCTGACTGAAAATTACATGCTGGTGTGTTAGAATTTTCTAATTTTATTATTATTAAGATGTTAGTGTTTTATAGTTGAGGTGTGCGTAAATATTTGTGGTAAATTTAGAGAGGCATCAACCGACATCTATTTTTATACCTATCGTTAGATTGCACTCTTGTGAATCTTGTGTAGTTGAAGTAACTGGAAAATTCAAGGATATTGAAGTATATTTTTAAACTTGTTTTGGTTTTGTTTGATTAAATGTACTTATGAGTAAATACGATTTAGAATTGACAAAAAATATCATAAACTTGTAAAATAATAAAATAAACAGAAAAACTTATGTTCGTATATAAAGTACGACCAAAAATATATAAAGGTCATAAATTACCAATCACTGGAGTTATCTCCAGCCGTCAAATCAGACGAGTCTACCCTACTTTTGTTTGGAATATTGTGTGTATCGAACCAAACTATTTCATGTTAATCCGGACCTGGGAATCTTTTAAGGGACACACACTTTTATTGCTTATCTATATTTCGAAGAATAGGTATTAATGAGGGTCGTCGGCTTATATTGATTTACTGCCTTCTTAGATCTCTGGTCGTACTTTATGTAGCCATATTTATTTCACTATAACCTGGCTTTTGATACATACCTTTAACTGTTAGGTTCATTTCAGCAGTGTCACTACCAAGCTCATTTTCGGCAGTAAATGTATATTTCCCAGCATCCGAAGACTCGACGTCTTTTATAACAAGAGATACGCTTTCTTCATCTTCATATAAGATCCTGAAAAAATTTAATTGTTTTAATTTAATAAAAATTAAATATAAGCATATTTATCAACTCACTTATGTTTCTTACTGGATTCTATCGTTTTTCCCTCATGCATAAATTTGATATTCGGCTTCGGATAACCCTTAATTTGCAGCTCGAGCATTGCCGATCCTCCAACATTTACAACGGGATCTTTTTTTATTACGATCAATTGTGGTTTTTCAGGTTCTCTAAACAACTGGTTGACAGTACCATGAACAGTCAGTTCTGCACTGCAACTAATATGGCCTCTGGAAGTTTGAGCCACACAAGTATAGAGACCAACGTCGTCTGGTCTAACTTTTTGGAATACGAGCGCTAGAGAATCTTCATCGTCACCCATGAGCACTTTAAAACGTTCTTCAGGCTCGAATGGTGCACCATCTTTTTTCCAGTGGAAAACAGGTTTTTCTCCCGGTGGAAGAATTTCTCCTTCTGGCATTTCTTCGAATATTTTTTTATTATCTGAAAGCAAATGTTTTGGTAAACAGAAGACGACACTTATATTTAATATGGTAAGCAGATGTTATTCCAGTTAAAATGCTCACTTGAGCAAGGGAAGATGCTTCATAAGCGATGAGAATCTAAAAGACGATGTAGTAATAATAGAACTTCAAAATATTACAAAAATATTATAAATAACGAAAAAAAAAACAATCTGAATGGTTTTAACAACCACTGAAGAACCAAAAAGAAAAAATATTGTTGAGTTTGAAAAGTACAACTAGCTTACCTGTAACTGTAAGAGTTGCTTCAGATGATGACTCTCCAAATTTATTTGTTGCCACACATTTATATAAGCCTGCATCTTCTTTCTTTACAACAGGAATTACCAGCTCGTAGAAGCCTTTATCTGCACGCTCCTTGATAATTTGATATCGTTCGGAGCTTTCTGGTATTTTCTTTCCTTCTTTGAAACTGTAAATGTTTAATTACGATTTTAAATCAAACTGCATTATTTAAGCATAACTGGAAACTGACCGTTTCATTAACAAAATAGCGAGATATAAAATGATATTTGGCGGATAATAAAAATTTTGGTAGGTTAAAATTTTGATGGAAGTTAAACTCCAGAAATTAAAATGGTAGTGCATTTATGTAGAACGCAAGAAGACGAGGTTTTCAAATACATAGTTGAAAATATGGATCAAGGACTTTAGGGCAAAAAAACTTAAAACTTAAAACTTACAATGCGATGTCCGGATGTGGTTCTCCTGCCACTTTTATCATAAATCGAAGGTAAGTTTCTTCTAATAATTCAGCATCTTTCATAGACACCAAAAATTCTGGTTTATCCGTTGTTGATTTAGCGACTCTTTCTTCGGTGGTTACTAAAATTATGTACATGATTTTAATATTACATTTTAACTACAATTTTTTAAACAAATTCTCAAAATTATGATTCTTCTGTCTGTAGGAGATTTACTTCTTTGGTATTTGAAATATTAGATCACCATTCTGAAATCGTAAGCTGATTGCTTTGTTAGGAATCTACGATTATGTGAGAGTTGGTCGTCGTCAGTAACATTTGCCTGATTTAAGACTAAGAACAGTTGAAAATTGTGGATAAAAATATCAACAGGAATATTTACTTAGCTCTGGCAAGATAAAAATTTGATTTATCATGAAACAATTTGTGAAAATTGACTTGGAGAGCAGTTTGTACAATGCAAGTTTACTTCTAGTATTTTTTTGCGAATTATAAGGTTTCTGGCCTAAATTTTATCAGATTATTAGGACATTTTCTAAATAGTTCATTCATTCACTCGTTTGGGTTGTGCTCAACAGCCCAGGCACTTGAACTGAATCTTTGTACCATTTCCCATGCTATCTACTTCCATTCTACTATATAGGCCACTAGTTTAACTGGAGGGATTTTCAGTAGTTGTAATGGTTGTATTAATTACTCTCCAAAGTGCTTCCGTCTGAGACCTTGTAAGTTCTCGCAGAAGCAGAGTATGTGAGTAGAGGTGTTTCATCATAGAGTTCACATTTTCTGCACATAGGCTCACTAACTTTGTCCATTTTGTGCAGATGTTTCCTTAGGGTGTAGTGTCCTTGTTTAGTAAACTCTTTGTACGAAACCGGTCCACAAGTGATGTTATTCCTTCTAATCGCAAACCAGAATGGTTGGTTCTATCTTAACAGATATACCAACCCCGTTTACTTTAGAAGTGTAATTCAATGTCTGTCGGGGCATATAGCCCGAGAAGTAGTTGTTGCTTCTTAGTGGACGGTCTGCTCTTTGAACTATTATTTTTTGACGTCTATAGATCACGCTTTACTTGTATGACAATTATTTACTGGTAACTGTAATTAAGTAAATACCTACAAAACCGAGATGGTTTTTTGTCGATATAGAATTTTGGTTTGTGATTAGATGTAGAGATGTCGCCGATATCGCACTCTTAACATTTCCTTTACTAAGGCTAATGTATTGGTGTGGTATCAACGTAGTCTCTAGTCCAGGATTATGCTCTCAGAGCTTCTGGACGAATAGCATCTACCTTGTGCTGATGAGGCGCAAAAACGCCGAAACCGGTCCACAAGTGATGTTATTCCTTCTAATCGCAAACCAAAATGGTTGGTTCTATCTTAACAGATATACCAACCCCGTTTACTTTAGAAGTGTAATTCACTGTCTGTCGGGGCATATAGCCCGAGAAGTAGTTGTTGCTTCTTAGTGGACGGTCTGCTCTTTGGAAATTAATTTTTCTAATTTTGTAAAGCGTTTAATAGTATTGAACTATTATTTTTTGACGTCTTTGAATGAAAGTAGTGCCAACCTCCATTTGAGTTGGTGTTCCCTATCTAGCCAGTTCCCGATTTCCCCTCTTATGCAAACATTTGTGATTCCACAAAACGGTTCCGGACCTATGAAGTCTCATTTAGAGCCTTCTTTAGCTAACTGGTCCGCCATTCCACTACCTGCAATCCCCTCATGTGCCGGCACCCATATTAGAGACACTTTGTTGTCTCTTGCCAGCCTGTTGACGGATTCTTTGCAGTTTCTTACCAGTCTAGACCTAGTTGTTGCATTACTGATATATTTTAGCAGAGCCTGGCTGTCAGTGAATATTTTAATTTTTTGTCCAGTATATCCTCTTATGATGTTTTCATCAATACAGGCTATAGCTCCAATCGTCTCTGCTTCAAACACAGTCGTATATCGACGAAGGCTAAAGAACATTGTCTTTATAGGTCCTTTTATACCAGCCCCAGTGCCATGGTTTGTTTTGGAACCATCTGCGAACTTCATGATTTCTCCAGAACCTGGGTACATTACCTGTTCCCTAGATGAGATGATGATATGGATTTATCTAGTATTCTCCCAGTTGTAGCTGTGTGTCCTCGAATATTGTTCGGGTACCATAAGTCTCCCGATTTCAGTCTAAGAATGGCCATAATTGCCCTTACAAAAAGTTCCAAAGGATGAAGTCCAATAAGGGCTTCCATTGATGCTGTCCCCGTGCTGTTCATTGCCCCGGTAATACCAAGAAGGGCTTGTCTTTGGATTGCAGTTAATATATTAACTGCAGAGGACACTTCTGTCCTCCTCCACCAGACTATTGTTCCATAGGTGATCGTTGACCTTATTACAGTTGTGAAGCACCTCAGGTTGTATTCTCCAGATTTTGCCCATAGCTCTTCTGCATTGCCAGAAAAGCCTAGACGCCCTGGTAGTGATTTTTTCTAGGTGTGCCTTCCAATTCAGTTTGGAATCGAGGGTCACTCCCAGATATTCAACTTCTTTGGATATTTCTTCGAACATCAGTACTCTACCCTGCGGGAGAACTCTTCGATTCGTAAAAGCAACTAGTTTTTTTTTATTAACTGAAAGGTCCTCTTTAAGGCACCATTCCTCTACAACTCGTAGTGGAAGATACACTATAAATTGATAGTGATACAATTATCAGAGTATCCATTCTCTTGCGAAAGGGAAAGGATGGTCCAATACATTTATTAGGAGTCAGGTCAGTTGTGTATGACATGCTTGCCTTTCTACGTTTGGCCTTTTTGAAGCTTGCTTCTTATTGCACGACATAGGACTTTTGGGAAGGCTAGTGAACTCGTGAAACGTGTGATGTTACGAAAAAGCGTTCGTCACGCGATAACTCTTTCAAGCGACTGTGCGCAATCTCTCTTGCCGCACTGAGCTCGCACACCTATAGGTGTGAAAAGTTGTCAAAAATGGTCAAAAATTGTCAAAATTTTGAAAAAATGGTTAATAATTGCCAAATATGTTAAAATTTTTGAGAAATTGTCAAAAATGGTCAATAATTGTCAAAGACGATCAATAATTGTCAAAATTCGTCAAAAATGGTCAATAATTGTTAAAATTTTTAAATATGGTCAAAAATTGTCAGGAATTTGGAAAAATCGTCAAAAATTGTCAAAAACTGTCAAAATTTTGAAAAAATGGTTAATAATTGCCAAATATGTTAAAATTTTTGAGAAATTGTCAAAAATGGTCAATAATTGTCAAAGACGATCAATAATTGTCAAAATTCGTCAAAAATGGTCAATAATTGTTAAAATTTTTAAATATGGTCAAAAATTGTCAGGAATTTGGAAAAATCGTCAAAAATTGTCAAAAACTGTCAAAATTTTGAAAAAATGGTTAATAATTGCCAAATATGTTAAAATTTTTGAGAAATTGTCAAAAATGGTCAATAATTGTCAAAGACGATCAATAATTGTCAAAATTCGTCAAAAATGGTCAATAATCGTTAAAATTTTTAAATATGGTCAAAAATTGTCAGGAATTTGGAAAAATCGTCAAAAATTGTCAAAAACTGACAAAATTTTGAAAAAATGGTTAATAATTGCCAAATATGTTAAAATTTTTGAGAAATTGTCAAAAATGGTCAATAATTGTCAAAGACGATCAATAATTGTCAAAATTCGTCAAAAATGGTCAATAATCGTTAAAATTTTTAAATATGGTCAAAAATTGTCAGGAATTTGGAAAAATCGTCAAAAATTGTCAAAAACTGACAAAATTTTGAAAAAATGGTTAATAATTGCCAAATATTTTCATAAATTGTCAAAAATTTGGAAAAATGGTCAATAATTATTAAAAATTTTTGAAAAATGATCAAAATTTTTGAAAAATTGTCAAAAATGGTCAATAATTGTCAGAACCTGTCAAAAATGCTCAAAAATTGTCAAAAATGGTCAATAATTGTTAACATTTTTGAAATATTGTCAAAAATGATCAATAATTTTCAAAACAGTCAAAATTGGTCAATAATTGTCAAAAATGGTCAATAATTGTCAAAAATGGTCAATAATTATTAAAATTTGGAAAAATTGTCAAAAAGGCTAGTGAAACGTGTGATGTTACGAAAAAGCGTTCGTCACGCGATGACTTATTCAAGCGACTGTGCGCAATCTCTCTTGTCGCATTGAGCTCGCACACCTATAGGTGTGAAAAGTTGTCAAACATGATCAAAAATTGTCAGAATTTTGAAAAAATGGTCAATAGTTGCCAAATATGTTAAAAATTTTGAAAAATTGTCAAAAATGGTCAATAATTGTCAAAGTCGGTCAATAATTGTCAAAATTCGTTGACAACTGTCAAAAATGGTCAAAAATTGTCAAAATTTTTGAAAAATGGTGAAAAATTCACGAAAAATGACCATTCTATTGTGCATAAGAAGCAAGCTTCTGTCGGCGGTCCGACGACCGCTCACCTTTTTTTATTTTAATTTATAGTTGTAATTAATTATTAATGGGTATTATCTGTAAATCCTGTGAATTCTATTTCCACAATAATCATGTTTTAAACCGCAGTTCATCTAGTGAAGCCATACGTATAAATAAGTGAAATTTTTCTGAATTTAATGCAAGATTTTGCGTTTTTACCATTTTTTTCGTCAGTCATTTCATATGTAGACATTTTAATAATAATTTTTGATAAAGTATAATTATTCTTTTTCTGGGAGTTTTAGAAAGTTTTGTTTGCTTAGGCCCGATACACAGCTATGCGGACTCGTTTCCGCTGTGCATCTTCCACAGAAACAGGCTCAGAAAGACAAATTGTGGTTGTAAAACGTGTGGATTCACTAGTTGTGTAGTGGTTTATTATAATATATTAAAAAACTACAAATGATGAAGGTTAAGTGATTAAAGCAACAGAAAAAAAAAACACAAGCCTACTAACGTTCATGCACAATAAGCTGTGCCGAGCACGTTGTTTCTCCTTTCTCGTTCTTGGCTACAGCAATATATATTCCACTATCTTCTTTTGCGGCTTCTTTAATAGTGAGTTTAAATTCATTTGATTTCTCATTGACAGAAGCTTGGATCCTTGCGTTGGAACTGGATATCTGTTTGTTATCTTTTAACCATACGAAAGAATTTGGTGTGGTGCTTAGCGTTACTTCAAAATGTGCAGTTTCGCCAGCTAGTGTTGAAAGAGAAGATTATTGTTTGTCGGTTATATTTTGAACTTTTAAAATTATTTTAAACAAAAAATACATATTGAAATTTATTTATAAAAGTTCAAAATTTAACATTTATAAAGTTAAATTAGGAGTGCACTTGGAAATTGCGTGATTCAATGCTTTTCATGGTATATTTATAGTTTTACTAATTGTGAAAAATTTGAAGCAATTCAGTTTTCTTTATTTGGGAACCATAGCGTCAATCTCATGAAGAGTTTCTTGGTTTTTATTGATACCATGCTTACTAATATAAAAGTATCTCAGGAATTTCTGCTATAAATTTGTAATAAAATTTTGCAATAAAATGACGTAGAAATCTCTAAAATTAAATTAGAAGACTTAGAACCAAACATACACTGTTCTTTTCGTTCATTTTTCGAATATTTTTCAAATGTTTTCAACATTTCTAACTTTAATTCAATTCTATGAAATTAAACAATTAAATTAGTTCAAATATAGTTAAGTTAAGAGCCTCATAAATTCTATTTTTAATTTAATTCTTCTTAAAAGATATTCTATTTTGCTTCAAATTTTTCGTTTCTACACAATAAATGCAGGACTAAGTTATATAAAAGTTATATATACTTACGTTCAATGCTTGTACCGCGAATAGTTTGAATAAATCTAGGTCTACCTTCTTCTAATGCGTCTAATTTTTCTTCAGCTGACTTCTCATGAACATTTCTTGCTTCCACAGAAAGAGTATCATGTGATTCTTTAGTTGCTGATTTTGATTCTGCCATTATTACACTTTCTTCAACGGTCTTTTTTGAGGACGATCTTGATGATTGTTCTTTTATAGATTCAGCTTTTTCGGTTTTTGATTCTGAAGTTTGTTGAGTAACAGCTTCTGATGATTGTTGGGAAACAGCTTCGGCTGATTTTTGAGAAATTCTTTCAGAAGCTTTTGAAGATTCTTGGGAAATAGCTTCTAACGTTTGTGCTTCGGCTATCAGTTCTGATTTAGATTCTGATTTTGCTTCTGATTTAGATCCTTTAATTGATTCTTCAATGTAGGATTCGGATTTAACTTCTTTTGATACGAAAACTTCGGAGCTACCGCCTGCTTCTTTGATTGATGTTTCGCTTGATATTTTTACTGATGATGATTCTAAAATAAAACATACATAAATTCGTTACGAATTATTTTTCAATTTAGTTGTAGGTGCATTGGTATTTATCGAATAAAATCAATAACAAATGTCACAACAGAAATATAACATATTTATATTATTCAAACGGTTTCACAAATTTATTTATGTTGTTGAATCTAGCTTAAAGTTTTTCCTATTATCCCAAAAAAATGATGAAACTCACCTCCATCAGCGTCTGAATATTTAGATTTTCTTGTATAAGCGTCTTCTACAGCTGAATCTTTTCTTAAATATTTTCTTGCATACTTTTCGTAAGCATCTTCTTCTTCATCTTTTTTTGTCTCTCTAGAATTACCTCTAGAATATTTTCTGCTATATTTATTATCTTCGTCATCTTTTTTGTCAGCAACTGATTCAGTTCTAGAATACTTTCTCGTATATTTAGCATATTTATCCTCTTCTTCTTCACCGATGGCTTTTCGGTCTGTGGAATACGTAGAATATTTAGATAACAAATTGTCAGTGTCACTTTTTTCTTTTTCTTCTTCAATAGAAACGGATCTAATGGAATATTTAGAGCCTAAATCTGCTGACAATCCTCTCTTAGAAGTGTAACTGTATGTATCGCTTGTATTTGAAGGTTCTATGCCGGTACCTTCCAAAGAAGTTTTTATTGTTCTTCTTACAGAGTAATTGTCACCGTCGCCAATTCCTTCCGTCCGCGACTTTATGCTTCTTCTTGAAAAGTTATAATCATCATCTCCCAATCCCTCTGACGTTTTGGTGATAGAACGGGAAGACTTTTTAGAATATGAGCTGAACGATTCCCCTTCGTCTCCATCTCTTGGTTTAGTTAATTTCCTTGAATAACTGTAACTGCTACCATCATCATCTCCTAAAGATAACTTACTTTTTCTATTATAACTATAACCGTTATCTCCTTCTTCTGTAAGAGATTTTCTAGTGTTGTAAGTAGATGTTAGGTCACTTTCACCACGGGATGCTCTAGAGCTATAGCTAGATGTAAGTGCGGATGAATCTCCAAGGTCTGAACTGTAATTTTTTCCATATTTGGACGTTAGACTTTCATATTTAGAACTTCCACCGGTTAAACCAGAATCTGTACCATATTTACTAGAACTTAGTTCAGAACTATATCTGGAAGAGGAAAGACCACCATCTGTGGAATAGGATCCTAGGTCTGATCTTCTGGTGTATGAAGATCCACCTTCTGCGAATTAAGATAATCAGGATAATTTTCGTGAACAATTTTTTGTAGGGAACTGGATACTGCTGAAGCTGATTATAAGTTTTGCGAAGCACTTACATTATTTTTTATTGACGTATTAGCATTTTTGTAAAATCGGCATTGTAAACAATTATAAATTTTGGTTAATAATAGCACATTCAATTTCAATCTAACTTGGGAGTCGATGATAGTAAAGTTTTTTTTTCATCTTATGTAGCAAATGATTGGGGACGTGTCCGACTTCTTTTTTGGTAAGTTTTGAGAGAGAGACTTTCTGAGGAATATCTATTTCTGCGAATATTACTACATAGTTCCAAATGTGTCAGTTAGAGAGACATTCAGAGGTTCTGGATATAATTCTGTTTTTAACATGCTTTTCAGGAATAGCAAAACTATATTCTGAAGGAACACCATTAGCAGATGAATCTGATACAAAAATGGTTGGGAAATGTTTTCAAAACAAAACAAAAATACCTACAGGGAAAGGCGGCCTTCTAGGGCTGTATATGATGTCATTAAATTTAATGTTAATGCAAAGCAATAAAACACACAATTAATAAAATCCTTTATTAGATCACACATTGATTAACACCAGAACTAACCTGATCGTGCTGATGAAGTATATCTTCTACTCATTTCGTCGCCTACTTCCACATTTACTTCGATTCCCACCTTGAAATCAGTTAATTTAATATCACTTGCTCCTGTTTTTTCAACGCTGTATAATTTTTCTATAGCACTACCAGGTACTTTTTCAGGAGGTGGTTTGATAATATAAGGGATTACTTCTTCAACTACTCTTGGTCTGTTGACTTCAATCAATGGTTCTACGGCTTGGATCTTTCTTAGATGCGTATCATCGATTTCCACTAATTCAGTTTTTTGTTGTAATGTTTCACTTTCCGATTTTAAAAGTTCATCAGTGGTTGTTTCAATTGGCGAACAAAATGTGGATGCTTTACTATTATCTGAAAATTTGCTTGAAGCAGACTGATAAGCTTCAAATGACAATTGTTTTAATGTTTCACTTTCCGATTTTAAAAGATCAGCGGTTGTTGTTTCAACTGGTAAACAGAAAGCAGAAACCTCACTGTTATCTGAAAAGGTGACTGAAGAAGACTGATGTACTTCAACTGACGATTGTTCGACTTTTGAGTGATGTACTTCTATAGAAGCTTTTTCAGATTTGGATTGTTTGGTCTGCTTTTCAAGTTTGGATTGCTTGAGCTTTAATTCTTCTACAAGTGTATCTTGAAGTATGGATTTTCCTTTTGGTTTTGTTATTTTTTTCAAATCTGATTCTTCTACGCTTACTTTTTGTTCTAACTTTTTCGGGGCTTCTGTATTTTTGGCAAGTTCCTCTTTTTCTATTGGACCTTTGATTTCTTCAACGGGTGTTTTAGAAGCTTCGGGATCTTCTTTTTTAAACTTTAGACCAACAGTTTCTTTTGAACTCTTCCTTATAGGTATCGATGATCCGTTTCTTTGTACTTGTAGCTTATCGCCAGGTTGTTCTTTCGAATCTTTAGGGGTGAGGGTGGATGACTCTGTTTGTTTTGATTTTGTAAGTGGTTTTGACTCTTGCTTAGATGGAGTTTCTTGTTTTAATTTTTTCGATTTTGGTAAATCTGTGTCTTTTCCTTGTGGTTCCTTTTCACCAGGTTTTCTTTTTGTCTCTTCAACTTTTTCAGTCGGCGGAGATTTGAGATCGTCGCTGCTAGTCTCTTCACTTTCACCTTAAAATTGAAAGTAGTTTCAAATAATTATAATAAGAGATACTTATATATAATATATAAATTAATAGGTTTCGCTTACCGTGATTTTTCGCAAATTCTCTAATTTCTTTTAACCAAAATTCTTTAACCTCTCTATGTAGTTTTAATGTTATGGCTTGCCCACCAACTTTATCAATTAATTCAAAGGTGGATGGATCTTCTGGATGATCTTTAACTGAGACTTTAGTTAACTGAAAAGACGAAAAATTGTAATCTCTTATTTTAGGTACAATAAATGATTTTGTTAGTTAATAATAATAATAATGACTGGGATAAAATAACACAGTCTCCTTGCTGTAGATACCAGGACATGCTGATGAACAGAGAAACCAATTGGCTGATGAGAGCTAGCCAGGCTGGTAGTGGTTACTTCCTATGTAGTACCTGAATCGGTCTGCAGGATTGGTCCTAACGACGGAATTAGAAAGCAAGGTAGAAAAAGACAGACATACCTACCTCTGGAAATCCTTCCAGGACTGAACCATTCCAAAATATCTCTCAAGAACTTAAGAGAAGATCAACGGCACTGGTAAACCTTAGCAAAAACAAACCAAGAATCCTTAGTGGTTTTCTCACAAGACGCTTCTTCCAGGAAAAAGGGAACTACCCCCGGACTCACTAACAGAACGCAATCCTCTCTCACATTTAAAAGAATAAGACAACGCATCCTTGAAACTACAACAGATCCTGCATTTCAAAGGAGGAATATGATTAGGAAGTGTGTTGAGTACAGAAGAGGGCAGTGATACAGCACCACAATTAATTCATTCAAAATATTGATAAGGAGCAAAAGAGAGAATAGTAAGTTAAATTGAACTTACTCTTATGCAGTCTTTTAGTTGAAATATCGATCTATCGTCTGATATCCTTCGTACTTTACAAACTAAAATGCGCGCCTTGAATAAAAACAAATATCGTTCCTTGGAAACGTCTTCGAAAGTAATAGTAAATCTATCGTGAGCAAGAAGTCTTCCTAATTTGTGGATGCTACCCTTGTACCCTTCGATGCTAGAGATGAATTTATCGTCTTGTGCTCGATGGGGGACGCTTAGCATCAAATCAAGGGCCTTCTGAAGATCGACGTAGTTCTCACCAAGGCAGGCGCTATATCTCACCAACTCCTGAAAAACAAATAAATATACCAATGAAAAAAATTTACAATTTTCGAATAATGAACAAAATTATTGTTCTAGTGGTGATTAGAACATTAGGAAGAATCGATAGTAATTAAACACGAATTGCAATAAAAACTTCTTATTTACTAGGTCAGTGGGGACGACGCCAATGAATTAAATTCTTGTGTCTTTGTTCACTATTTCTGAATCTCTATTAGTTGCGTCTTCAAACAATAGGTTTAAATAATTATTTATTTATTTCCCTAGGTTTTTGATCCTTCAAAATGGAAGCTGACCTTTAAGAAATCCAAAGATTGCCTCTTTTATGTATTCGTTGATGCGACTATATCTATTGATAAGAAAATAGCTGAATCTGGGCAAGAACAATATTTATTACAGCAAACTTGCACTTACTTGTTTATAAATTTTTTGTTAGATATGCTTGACACAGTAATAAAGTAATATTAAAAGAGCCATTACACCAAAATAATAAATGCAAGTGTCGACATCAAACTTCTCCGATTTAAGCGATTCTTGTAATGTTGCATTGATCATTTATACCTGGGATTTTGCGGAAAGATCGTAAATTATCAAAATACATAAAAATATTGTAGGTGAATTTTAAACTTTGACGGGGAATTTAATCAATTATGCCTAAATAAATGTCACGATTGATTTAACGCTTTTGACAGAACAGTCATAGATAAACCAAACAATAACCTCAGTATGACATTAAGGCAAATGCTTAACAACAATTTCTAAACACGGAGCGATTGGCAAAGTTAAAGATTTTATCACTGGCAAAATACCATAGCAACGGCATCTTTTCTACCGACACTCGCCTCATGGCTCGTGATTTTGTCAAAAATATCATTCGCGAATTTGCTAAGCAACAAACTTTCATACCTTCCGAAAATTTTGCCGACAAAATTTTATCTCTTATGAAAATTTTATACCTGTTAATTTTAGCCAATCAGATGCCTGCAATACAATAACCTAATTTCTTCGGAAATTTCCCTGCGTAGAGGGAAATTAAAAAGTGGAAATTTCCCTCTGGCTTGACAGCTGTCATAAATAATAATAATATGTCACCTAAGTACGTCACCAATTTAATTTCTATTTTAAAAAAGTTTTGCTATAAAATTTTCTTACCGAATCTCCCGCGAGCATGAATTAATATTCCGGAAATTTTCCTCAGTTGCGAATTTTTTAAGAAAATTCGCACTTCGAGAAAATTTCCGGAAATAATTCGTGCTCTAGAAAGATTATAAGTGAAAATTAATTTAGTATACCCCCCGTAAATAAGTACCATAAATCAGAGGCATGATAGATCGTTAAGAAATATTTAAAATACCCAAATACAACTTTTCTCTAACCTTCTTAGTTTGTGAGATACAGGCTGTTGAAGGGTGCAGAAGAAATACTCATTTTATTGCATATCTTCTCGGGGGATCGAAGTACAAATTTAAAATTTTTTGTAAGTTCTTACAGCAACAGTATTAGCAATTCCCTAGTTCGCTGTGTAAAATGTCGCGAGGCCCCATCGTGCATAAACCACATTGACAGTCTACATCACCAAGAAGTTCTATTGAATTATTCCTAAGAAAATTTACATATCTAGGTCCATTTAAATATTCCGGTGGAATAAAAGGCCCGATAAACTGGTCCCCAATTATTCCAGCCCAAACGTTAATTTTAAACCTGTGCTCTGAGCTGATTATTTGTAACTCTCACGGCGTGCGGGTTTTCGTCAGACCAAATTTTTTGTTTAAAAAAAAATTTACAACATAAAAAAGTGTCTTACTGCAATAAAAAGTTAAAAATCTTGAAAATGGAGTGTTGTATCGAGTTCAACAAAGAGTACCTTTTATGTAGGAAATTTAAAGTATTTAGCTCTAAATACAGGGTGTTTCAAAAACATGGTTCATTAGAATTTTACAGAATTAATACTGTCGATATGTTTTCAAGAGACCATAACCTACAAAAAATTTTAAATTTGTACTTTGATTCCCCGAGAAGATATGCAATTAAGTGAGTATTTCTTCTGCACCCTTCAACAGCTTGTATCTCACAAACTAAGAAGGTTGGAGAAAAGTAGTATTTGGGTATTTTAAATATTCATGCCTCTAATTTACGGTACTTATTTACGGGACACTCTGTATATTGTGAATTTAATGTAATGAAAAGTATAATATTTCAAAATTCTACTTTTGAAAAAGTTGCAATTTTGTAATGGAATTGGACTTGTGGCATTATAGGATGGGTGAATTAGCTCAAAAAACGACGCAATAATTTCTAGCAGGGTAAACGAAGCTGGAGAGGGCAAGAAAAGGCATAACTAAATGCAGTCGAAGAGAGGTGGAGGATTTTATACGTAAATACTGTTGAATATAAAAGTTGTAGAAAATTGAAAAATCGACAAATTTGTGGGAACAAGATTTTTATATAACCTCAAAATTGTCGATAATAAGCTTCACCTATAAAGAAAAATTCACATTTAAAATTTATAAAAGGTATCTGAGAATTTAGACAAGCTGGCAACATTGAAATTTCGCCCCCATATAAATATTGTTGCGGGCGAGACTACGACTACGATGTTGACAGATTTGTATTTTTTGGATGATCTCATTTTATTTATGAACTACTAAATTATGAATAAACAAAATATATAAATGCTTACCACTAGGTATTTTGGGAAGGTTGAAATATATATTTATAAACTTTATACAGAGCAGTAAAAATCACTAGAACCGAAAGAAGAACAACTCCTGCCCGTGGGATGAAAACGCATGTAAAGGATTTATCAAAAAAACAATCTGACATCTTCATAAGTCAACCTCGTTCCGAACCATTGATATACTATTTGACTGATAATTTAAATTTATAATTTTTTTTGATGATATGATGTCACTAATTGACAACTATTGGGTCGGCATTTCTTCCTTTTTTTTTGCTTGATCATAAATGTGTCTTTAGACCATAGGATTTTTATCTTGGACTTGGACTTGGACGTTTCTAATTATTACCGCTTACATTTGTCTGATTTTCGATTCGACTTGGAAAATGTCAACTGTCATCCATGTCAATAGAAATAGAAAATTTAAGTTTATGTTTTTGTTTTCACAAATCTTAAGTTTGCTTTTTGGTTGTGCTCAGAAGAATAGATTTTGTAAGTGTGGAGACATCTACTAACAATAACAATGGACGTCAGAATGTCAACAAAAAACTAACCAACATTTTTTATTCTTTTCTTTTTTTGCCCTTATCATATTCGCGAAAACGTGCAAAGGGTGCGACACCTACCGTTAAAATTTTATAACCTTGGAATGGGGAAAACAAACCAAATCGCCATTAGAGTACGTGTATAGTGAGCAAAGTATTAATATCGTTTTCTTGATTTCTAGAAGAGTTTGGTGAAGTTTGTTGAATCAGAATACTTATTTAGACTCTAATAATGACCAGCAAGTGCAAGAGGTATATTGCTCTGTGCCGCAATGTAATCAGTAATCAGTATAAAGATGCAAATGTATCAATACATAGCTTCCCAACAGATTCAAAATTATGCAAAGTGTGGCAAAATATTTTAAAAATTTGGAAACCTATTTCCAAATACATGTTAGTGTGAAGTAGGCACTTCTTAGAAACATATTATAAAGGTAATTAAACTCATTTCAATAAAATATTTTGATGTTCAGTGTTAATGCTTTGAATACCTGTTCGCCTTATACAGTCGGCCGATTTCTGTCGCCAATGTATTTAAAAATTTCCACCAAACTAATTTTAACCAGCACCATCTTCCACAAAACACATTTATAGCTCAAAATTCGAAATTGAATCAAAAAGACAGAGAAAAACAGAAATGGATGTGTTTATTACTATCTCCAGTCCACTGACAGCTTTGACATATACTGCAGCGCCCACTATCGGAAACATTTCCGCGAATAAGAATGTAATCAACAACAATGCGCATGATTAATCGCAAGAATCAGATGAAAAGTCGAACCGAAATAGATACGGTTCTATTTCGCAAGACTCGAATGATTTGTCAAATGCAAAATCAGACGGACCAAATCAAATTGAAAATCAAACAGTGTAAACGAATAGAAAGTGACGGTTTCATCCGATTTGGTCTTCTTCTTATCACGCCCTCTCCTGCCGAAGGTTGGCGATCCAAATGGCAATTGTAGCTCTGGAAACTGCAGCACGAAGGATTTCTGCAGACGAGCGGTCGAACCATCTCCTTAAATCTTTTAGCCATGAGTTTTGGTGTTTTCCTACTGATCTTTGCCCTCTATTATGAGGCGTAATATTTCGTATTTATCACCTCTCATCGTATGACCCATATATTGCATTTTTCTTTTCTTTATGGTGTTCAGTAGTTCTTTTTGTTTGTACATGCGTTGAAGTACTTCATCGTTGGTGATCCTTTGTACCCATGAAATTCGCAGCATCCGCCTATACACATACATTTCGAATGCTTCTATTCTCTTTTCAATCTGTGAATTTAGTGTCCAGCTTTCACATCCATCCATAGTAGGACAGAGAAGACGTAGCCTATGGTCTAAAGGCACCTTAAGTTGTTAGAGATAAAACTATCTCAGGCTTTTTCCAATTTCGTTAAAATTCTTGTGTCATGAACCATAATCTTCCTTTTTAAAAATACTTTTCAAAATTATTTTTAAGCTGTTTTTTTTCAATTTTCCTTTAAGAATATCACCAGTCTTTGTGCGTTTTACTTAAATAATAATAATTAATTCCAACCAGTTTCTAGAATTATATAATTTGTTCTAAGAACTGTAATAATATCTTTAATATCGTAAGGTAGTGGAAAAAAAACTTGTGAGTAATTCGAGCGGAAAGCTCTTTGCTGCTTTCGATAAATGGCAGCGGCAAAGTAGCATTTTTCGCTCTTAATACACATATAGCTATTTTAAAATTTGAAAAAATCTTACTTTTAGTAAAAGTTGATAGTCGTTGATACGTTGTATCGGGAGTTTCAAATGTTCGGAGATACTTTTGTCGTCACCAAAGCGTAGCGATAGTTCCTGAAAAACAAAAAAAAATTTCTAGAGTACTTAATTGATAAGATTATAGAATAAAATAGTCCAATACTATTTTCAACATATTTTGAAGAGATTTTAAAAAAAAATGACTGTTTAGCTAAGAAGAAACAACTATATTCCGGGCCATATGCCCTAACGAATATTGAATTACACTTCAAAGAACAAGGGGATGGTAATATAACCAACTCTTTTGATTCGTAATTAGTAGCGGTCACATCACTTGCAGACCGGTTCCAGCATCTCTAAACCAGGCTGAAGAGAAATTTTTTTCAGTGATGCAGAATATACAGCGTGGGCCACAGAAAACAGTCCACTCCGATATTTGGCAGTATTCCTTAGATTTTAAGGAAATTAGGAATCACGTCGATTTTTGTTCTAAGGGGGACACATTTTTACGATATAGGCATCTGTCATTTGTCACCCCCTCCCTTCCACTTCCCCAACCCCTTATTTTTAAATAGGGAATATACCATGTGCGGCACATCATTGTGTCATTTTTTCTGTCACATCAAAAGTAAAAGTAACAGAAAAAAGGACACATTAGCAAACCATAGGCATTGCGCTTAATTTTTAAGAAGTGTTGTACTTTAAATTAATTAAGACTTTTTTTTTGCAAAGATGGTGTAAATATCGAAAAAAATCGTGGACGATCATTATGTCTGAGTACTCCATCTAAATGCCTTTCTAATGATGTGCCGCAGATGGTATATTCCCTATTTAAAAATAAGGGGTTGGTGAAGTGGAAGGGAGGGGGTTGACAAATGACAGATGCCTGTATAGTAAAAATGTGCCCACGATGTATAAAATACCGCACGCTAGAATTACACTAGTACACTGCAAGCATGCCATCTTTTCAAATGGGGAAGACCACTAGAAGCTGAAATATCCTTTCAAATATATTTCAATCAATGACTAATGTAGGTACAGTGTGGAGTCAATATCATGTGTCAAAATCGTATTAAGTAGATATTTAATGAGGTGTAAACACCTTATTTATTTTGAAAAAAAATTCTAAACCTTCACTGTTTAGTTATTCAATGTTGAAAATAGTATAAACAATATAAATTGTCATTTATACATTTGTCATGTTCTTTATGAAGAAATAAGAAACCTCTTGATTTAATTTCTATTTATTATTTTCTATATTGAGAATCATAATAACAATTCGCACATCTTAAGTACTTCTCCAATAATTCTGGAAAAACAGTATATTGCATCAAATTTAAATGCTATATTTCTATTTTTGAAAATATAAATTTATCTCACAAAACATAGCTTGTTTATAATACTGAAATTGCCAAAAAAATCTGCCAAGTCTATTTTATGCTTAACAAATTCAACCAAAAGTTAATTGTAAGTGCACGCTTTTTATAAATAGCGGCAAATTAAGTAAAATATAAGGTGACCATATGAATACCGAAAAAACTCATTTTTAAAACCAATTGTCATTAAAAAGGGCATTTTAATGAAACTTAACAGGCATAAAAGGTGTATTTTTATTGCCCAAGCAGAAAAAGTTTGTGGCTATGCAACGTTCCAAGTAATAATTTGAATAATGAAAATTTACAATCACATTGGGTGAAGACAAAATGATGGAGTTTTGGATTTTGCGTGAAATTATAAGTTTCACATGGCAGAAAAGAAGATTCAAGAAGATTTTTACAAACGTTTAGTCTTTAAATTTTATTTATCTAGTCTTACCTGATAGTTAGTAAGAATTTATATTTTGAACTTTAAATTATGTCTAATGTCAAATGTACAGACGATCATTATTGATAGTATCATATTTTGAAGTAATAATAACGAAGAAGAGATGGACGCTTAGCAAAGGTCCAAATTAATTTAAAAGTTTTAAAATATATTATGTAAAATGACCATTTAGAGATAGTATGAATAGTGTAGGTATGCCATACGCGTGAGTACAAGTGAAAACGTCCAGTCGTTAGAAAAAGAGAAGAAATTAATAAGTGGGTCCCGGGCTCAAAGGTATTGTAGGCAATGAAACGGCAGCAAAGTTGGGGTCCGAAATTGCATCAACTGGTCCTTGGGATATCATAATCTGAAGCACGTGGTTGTACATCTCAGTGGATTCAAACAAAACATCAGACGTACTGGAGCCACGTGCCAAAGCAGGAGCATAGCAAACTCTCAAGTCGCTCACTAACGAAGTATTGAACCTTAGCAGGGGACAGATAAGGAAAGTGATGGGATTACTCTCCGGTTACTGTACCCTAAGGAAACACGTGCATACAATTGAGCGCCCAACGGAGGATTTCTCCAAGAATGACCAAGTGAAACGACTGTTGAGTCTGATAAGCACTTCTCGTCTCTTCACAACCACGAGTACAAAAAGCCTGAAGGCTGAGGTGCCAAGGACTCGAAGCCTCTGACTGGTGGTGCCGAACTAATCAATCTCTCTCTCCATTGATTGATTCATATTAATCTAAAGAGCGCGAAGTATCATCTGAACGATAAAGAAGTGAACGAAATGAAAGAGGATTGATTATATTTCTCTTTTTTCACTTTTATTACCTCCTTTATGTCAGTTAAATGTTGGCTTATCACTTTCTATAGAAGTGATTGAGGACATAAAGGACGATGACAATAATTTCTCTAAAAGATTTTTCTAATAAAAATCATCTGTCAACCGCGATATCAAACTAAACGAACTTAAGTCGACCCAATCGGGAACTTAATATAATCTTTGTATGTATTTTTATTAGATTCTGTATATTTTTTCACCCATGAAAACCACAAAATAAATACCTAAATTCACACTCTATCGGTTATGGAGCTATGCACCGTTGACGTTGAACCTACTGATTAAAATTGGCTAATTTCCAAAAAAATATATCTTACGAAATAGCAGATTTTAATACTAGAAAACAAGACTGGAGCGCCAGGAATTTTTTTAATTCATTTGTGTTGAGAATTAGGAAACGTGCCAAAGACAAGGTTCTTAGACAAGCTCTACATCAATTTTTTAGAATGACAGTACATTGTTAAATCAAATTAAATAGTGTTGGCAATGTAATTGTAGTAACACTGCCATCATAGCTGGTAATTCTGATGTTTAATTTATTGGAAATTTAATACGGCAGCGGTGAAGCAGTTTATATGTTAGACATGACATGTATTGCTAATAAATCAATTACATTTGTTTTATTCTCTAGAATTTTATAGGTAGAAAATAGATAAGCGGTAGGGCTGTTAAGTATTGTCCAAATTTATCTTATTACTAGAAGACCTAACAGACGTTGTCCTGTCCCAACATTGTCTTGTCAATAAGATATTATGCAAGCGGTCGTTCTCTGCCCGCTGAGTGGAGTGACAGAGTAGCTTTTGTTTATTTCAAACTTCTATAAATGCCATCCTTACAATTAGCTAATCCCCAAGTAACCATACCTATACAAAAATTTTAAATTTTAATTTACCGCGCCATCTTTTGTCCAAAGTAGAATTTTTTTAAATAATATTTACCCGCTGAGTGGAGTGTCAGAGTGGCTTTTGTTTATTTCAAATTTCTATAAATGCCATCCTTACAATTAGCTAATCTCCATTAGCTCTTATATCGTACTACAATTATTATATTCGATTGCCATCTTGCAAAAATAAAAATCGCGATGGAAAAATTGGGGTTGGCCGAATAAGGGTAAAAAAAGAGTATTATTAAATATTTTATCCTAAGTCATGACAAAATTAAAGTTTATAATTAACGAATAAAAAACAGGGGTTGATCGTAGAAGGTGAAAATTTAGGGATGTATATATTTTTGAATGCTGTATCATAAAAACATAAAAACAAAAAGCTTTGTTTAAAAAATTAAATAAAAAATTAAGGGGTGGACCACCCTTAACATTTAGGGGGATGAAAAATGTATGTTGACCGATTCGCAGACCTACCCGATATGCACACAAAATTTCATGAGAATCGGTAGAGCCATTTCGGATAATTAACAAATAAAAAATAGGGGATGATCGTAGAAGGGTGAAAATTCAGGGTTGTACATATTTTTGAATGCTGTATCATAAAAAAATAAAAACAAAAAATTTTGTCTAAAAAATAAAAAAAAATTAAGGGGTGGACCACCCTTAACATTTAGGGGGATGAAAAATAGATGTTGACCGATTCGCAGACCTACCCGTTATGCACACAAAATTTCATGAGAATCGGTCGAGCCATTTCGGAGGAGTTTAATTACAAACAGCGTGGTACGAGAATTTTATATCTTAGATTATGAAACTCGACTTCTGTTTATACCGATTCCTCCAAAAATAAATTTAAGCGGTATTATCTCTAAAGCAAATGTAAGCCAAAATTATACTCTATACTAACAAACAGTGGAATTTATCTAGGAATTATTTGGCAAATTTATTGGTTGCTGTCAGTATAATTATCAATTTGCTAACATCTACACAAAAAAATTTGTCTCTGTTTATTTTCAATTTACTCTATTACAAACTAACCTAACATAATCAAAAAGAGGTGAATGTAGACCGAGAACTATTTTGTAAGATTCAAAAAGGAGTTATAATAAAACTTGATAATAATACAACTATATGAATTTACTCTTTTCAATACGACGGTTCTGTATAAACTAAACATTCCAGATCACTCCCCGTTTCAGACCCCTTAACTTGTCCTGACTGCATTTTAATCTTGACCATGTGTATATGTTACAAGAGATCAGATAAACAAAACTCGGTTCAACATTCAAGTGACATCTTTGTTAATATGTTTTGAACTGATAATGAGCAAACTAGTGTTCGAAAACTGGAAGCGTAATTTCAAATTTAAAAAAATAGCGTATTTTGAAGGAGCAACTTTTACATCCATTCCACGTTCTAAAGGTTTATGCTACGTCGTCCGTGGATTATGGAAATTAGTATTTGCAAAAACAACAAATGAACCAAAGGTTTATAGGACAGGTATTGTTTAGAGTTGAAGCTGAATTTACTCAAGAATGAATTATAAACCTTCATAATTTACATATTATGTGACAGGACGAGAATTCAAAATCCCCCCAGTCAAACTACTGGCCCATAGAAGACACGAATCTTTTGAAATGAAAGTAGAAAATATGGGAAATGGTACCAAGATTTAGTTCAAGTGCCTGGGATGTTGAGCACAGATCAAAGTAAACGAATGTTTAAATGACAGGACGAGAATCCTCATGCGACTTATTGACAGATGTGTCCATTATACACTCGTTAGCATATGTGGGTCATGACCGAAGAGGCGTCTCCTTATTTGAGTATCGTATCCCGCTATCAACTGGTGGATTGGAAGAGGAGGTCCGTTTTCATGGCCAGCGCGTTCTTGATTTAAACCCATTGTGGAATTTACGCGACTCCTGGGCAAATACAATATGAGTTAAAAGATTTCATTGTGATAACATCAGGAACAATCTTAGAATGTTTTTCCAAATTCAAAGCTCACCACTTCGTACGCTTGGAAAATGCGTGGATGCAGGGGGAGCTCTCCTTGGTGGTGGTGGTGTCTCATTGAAAGAATTTAATTTAGTTAAGAATTTCAAGTATGAACTGAACTCTAAGAAAAAATGGACAATTGAATCAACCAATTATTGTCTTAAGAAGCATACTGGTGGATCAAAAACAGCTAAAGGAACAGGGGCAGACTTCAATATGAAGTGTCAATAGCAAATCCACCTAGCATCTTTCAGGCAATCGAAAGATGATCATACAATTCAATTTATATAGGAACGTGTGTAGAATATCGCGATTTTCTCATATAGTCAAGCAGCCCTCATGGTACTTACATCATATTGTATTAGATCGAAGATCTGGATAAACATAATGAACTAGAAGAAGTTGACACAGCCTCATTGCTGTGGATGCCAGGCCATGCTGGTGAACAAGAAAATTAAATAGATGATGAGCTAGCTAGGAAGACAAAGGTCATTAGCTTGGTAGGATCTGAACTGTTCTGCAGCATTGTTCCGAATGCTTTCGGGGCGGAATTGAAAGGGAAAGAATAAAAAGCCAGAGTACACTTATGGAAAGGTGAACCAGTCCAAAATATATTTCTGGAACTTCAATCGAAAGAGATCAAAGGCACTGGTAGGCCTTAGCAAAATCCATCTAACGCCCGTATTTATAAACAATACAGTTTTGACACATTTTACATGTAAGAAGTATCAAAGAATAATACTCAAGGCCGTGCTCAGTCTACGGACTCAAGAATCCCTAATGGTTTGATGAATGCGACCTATATCGCCTGTGCAAACCACAAGTAAGAGAGGGGGAAATTCCCTCCTTGAAACCCCAGCAGATCCTACACTTCATGGATGGAATAGGATTAGGAGGTGTCCACGTACAGAAGGAAGTACAATAGACCTATTTTATTTGTCGGCTGTGCATAGAAGAGAAGGAAACGGCTTCACACATTATCTTCGAATGTGGAGCACTGAGTCACCAAAAGCCTAAAGACTGAGGTGCCGAGGACTGGATGTACCGTATAAATTAATCAATCAATCATAGACCTAATTCGGTCGTAGTGATACAAAAATCCATTTAATTTATTCATTCATTCATCAATTTTATATAACGGCAACATTTTATCAAATTTCTACTTCAATTTCGTTGAAATTTCGTCAGGCAGATCGCACAGAAAATTTTGGCTTGGGAGATTCTCCTTACAAACCTTATTCAGGCTGGAGTAAAATTTTGGAGTATTAAATATTATCTATCAGTAACAATCTACGACTAAACGGCGAAATGAATCACGCGTGTGTATTTAAAATTATTACTCAGATAACAAATTCTCTGTGGTAGTGGATTTTACTGTATTTATTTTTAACTGCCCGATTTGCGAATTTCTTATTTTTACTCTGAGTGAAAAGTAGGTTAAAAATACAGTTGTTGATGCTATAGAGGATTGTTAAAATACCGTTTTGTCTAAATATTTCTTTGTATAATGCATTAACGAGTAATTATAGTGAATTCAGTTTATGTTCGACTAGGTTATTGTGGATTTAAAAATAGAACATCCCAAATCTATATTAAATTGTTCCAATCAATGTTAGCCTCTGCCTCCTTCCTTTTTTTTAAAGGGTGTCCATCAATTTCTTAGACAGACCATAACTGTAATAATTACATTAATTGATTTCATTGAAATGTCAAAATATTGTGACATCATTGCTAACTATGATTTGTACATGTCCAAAAGTATGACAATGGCACATTTTGTCACAAACCAGTTATAAAGGCTCCTAATTGGATTGAAAAATGCAATTATCGATATATGTTGTATTTAAAATAAAGCTTGTGAATTTAGTAGTAGTAAACATATTTATGCAATGGCTAATTATAATTTAGGGTCAAGATAAATGTTAATAAGTAAACAGTTTCTAGGCCAGTGCTGGACGCCACAATCTGGTTCCAATTTTCTTAGCGCTCTACTTACATAAAATATGAATTTTAACATATTTGTCAAACGCTTATATTCACTTTTTTATTTATTTTTATAACTATAAACAATGGAAATAATTTCAATACTAGTAATAGAATTCTTTTATTTGCAAATTTTCTATCGAAGCAAAAATTGAAGGCATTTAGTAACCGATAAAATTATTTTATATGATAATACATGTGGGATTATTATGAGCATGAAATATGAACAATCTAAAAGGAAAAATTTCTTCTACTTCAAAACTTGGATTAATAAATATTGATAAAGAAACATCGTTAGAACGAGTAGAACAAGTAGAACGAGAAGCAAAGAATATGATACTGCACTAAGAGTTTTGACAGGTGTTCTAACTGGACTCTACCCCCTGAATGGGCAACTCAAAAAGCTCAAACTAGTGCAGCAAGAAGAATGTAGATTCTGTAGAATGGAAGAAGAAACATACTTGCGGAATGCATAGTAATACAGAATCTTAGGGAACAGCACCTAGAAGACTACTGAATAGAAGGAGACTTACCTACCTAAACCGAAGCCTGCGGGTATCCTGAAATTCCTTCAAGAAATAGGTATAAAGGAACTATTTGTTTCTGAGACTTTCCTCAGGAACTAAGTAGAAGTAAGAGGGCACAATTAGATAATTGACAACCTTTTACGTTTAATTGACCTGTGCAGAAAATACAAAACGTTCAAGACGAGGAAGTGAGAAAATGTTTGAAATGCCAATAAGGAAAAATAGAAATTGGCGGTAAAGTGTGAACATAGGAGGAAAATTTGAGGATGTTAGACATAGATATTTTTGTGAATAATGATAAACAAGATCTCAAAATAATTGAATAATAATCAGATTGAATCAGTAAGATTGTTGATCGGTCATTGCTTTGCATAATATGACGAAATAGACATGGTCGATGGAACATGGAAAGTATGACGTAATTTTATCTTGAACTTTGTTTTATCCATAGTATATCTTGGACCAGCGTGTCTGGTTAATTAAAAATACAACACACAAATAATTAGATAATAAAAAAATTTCAGAAATAGAAAAGTAACTTGAACAATGTTTTATGAAAGCAAAATAGGGATTGCAAACCAAAAATTTGGATGAAGGCGAAAGCAGATCAAATGAAGCAGGCGATGGAGACAATGAAGAAGTAAAATACGCAGTAAGCAATAAAGCTGGCCAAAGTTAAAAGAGGTTTCTTATTAAGGTATACGTAATTATATCTCAGTTGAATGTATATTTCTAAATTTAACAACGTCCAATTAAACACCAAGAAGTCTAAAAGTTCTTAAAACTTTGTTGAAAAATAATAAATTTATAATAAAATCCACAATACCTACAAGGAATTAAATATTTGATTGGTTTCTTAAGGACATAAAGTATTAATTATTGTATTGATAAAGATAAAGATAAGTTTAATAAGCAGTTAGAAGCAGTTGGCATAACCAATAACTTTCACCAAATCGTTATCCAAATTAGGTAATCCAAGTTTTGGCGACGAACCAAACACAATTAAAAATAAAGGTAGCCAATGAAACGTCACGTGAAATCGGTGACGTATGAGCAACGATATTATTTTGTACCTGTGGATCGAGGGTGAAATATCGCGTTTAAGCACGGTAGTGTACCGTTTAGGCACTCACTTAGCGAACTTCGTGGACGCGGATCGACTGACTGGGAAAGACGAGACTATGGCCGATTCTATACATAGAAACGATCCAAGACTGCTCAGATATCAGACGAGAGGTACATTCGAGTTGCAGTGGGTACGGTCGTCGATTTTTAATCAAAATAAACCGACCACGCAAAATTTTTTTCTTTGATTTGGAATTCTAATTGTCTAATGAATCACGATGGCATAATGTGTATCAAAAGAATATCTCACAAGTTCATTAACCACTACTGAAAAAGTTTATAATTACTTAGGAAAAACATTTTTTTTCAAAGCCGTATTAAAAAAGACAAATTTTATTTCTGAATTGATTTCATCCCAGCTTTGAGTGAGCCATGATTTTTAAATAAATAAACTTCACAGCAAGTCGATTGTTGTTATAAAACCATTTCATATCTTTTTCGATTAGAGTTAATCTATTTAATTTAAGTCCATCGATATACTGATTACTTATTTTATTTTACAAAAGATGACGTCACCCACCGTTGGAATTTTGATTGAGACTTTTGCCAGCGGATTTTTGAGTCGAAAATATTTTTAAGTTTATTTTTATGCTGGACTTGGATATGTGAATATCAAAAGAGAATCACGAATGTTTGTTTCATTACCGTTTTAAAATTAGTACATCTAAACTTATTGCAATCGTTTGAATTACCCGATGAATAACCCATTCTATATTACTTGGTGTAAACTTTTTTCGGATCGATTTAATGTCAAAACGTGCAATTTTCAATTTTAAAATGATCTTGTTGGAATGGTCAGGAAGGAATAGTGAGGAAAAATGATGGATCAAACAGTGAGTACACCTCCCTCCATGTGGTATCTTCTCAGGTAGCAGCCCTTCGAACCATACTGTGAGATTGGTCCGAATGTCTTCAGGGCCGAACTAAACAAGTCCTGTCTTTTTTATTTCCACTTCTGGCAAGGACTTTCATAAGTTAACGAAGAGACGTCAATTGTGACTGATTCTCTCAATCTTCAAATTCTATCAATAATTTTGCTGCATACAAAAACTGGTACAAAAATATTCCAGTTGGTCTGAATACCATTTCTACATGGACCCAGAAAACATCAAAAGCAGCTGGCTTAGAAACCAAGAAAAAAGCAAACCATTCCTTAAAAGCTCCTACTGCGTACAAAAACTGGTACAAGAATATTCCAGTTGGTCGGAATACCATTTCTACGTGAACCCAGAAAGCAGCAAAAACTAAAGGCTTTCATTTAGAAGAAAAGAAAAGAGCAAACAATTTCTTAAGAGTTTCTGCTGTAACCAGTTTGCCGAAGAGTGGAGTTGAAAAAGAATAGTTGATAAAAATAACTGGTCACGTTTCTACTGGTTCAATTAAGCTGTACTCTCAATTCAATGGAGAATATCATGAAAAAATAACTGAGAAACAAAGAAAACAGCCAAAAGCTTCAGAAACCTTTTTCAAGTTCTAAAATGATAGAAGCATCGAATTCTGAGTTTTGTTGGAATGTGATTTGATTTTCATTAGTTGCGGCAAAAAACAGCGAAATAAAATTTTTCCAATGAAAAATTAACAGACACATTTGTTATTTTTTCGGAAATTAATAATAGGGAAGACCACTAAGAGATGAAATCCTTTCAAATATATTTCAATCAATGAATTATGATGTTGGTTTAGTGTGCCGACAATATCATGTGTCAAAATCGTATTAAATAGATTTCCTGGCGTTTTGAACATATTAATTCAAAACTAAAAAATGTCCGATCCAGTGGGCGGTGCTATGACGTACTAACCCCTAACATTATCTATCTCTGTCTGCTTCTATTATATATCCTCTGGACACCGTAGTGCATTGTTGTCAAAGCTACTCATCATTGGCTGTTTTTTCCCTACAACGTATCAACTAATGATAAAAATGTCATTTCTCAACAAAGTAATTTGTTGAAATTATTACTTATATCTTGTTTCTATTCTTCTTTATCTCGAGAACAAGTTTGGCCATTTTAGTGTCGCAACACTTTCAGTGATGGAATATGACATTTGTTCACAGAAGTACCCTCTGCGTGATTGACTTTTAGTTCTGTAATCTGTGACCTTAGTCGTCTTTGGCTGTGCATCCTGTTTGTTTTGTCCGTTTGTCGTCTGTTTGTAAGGTTATTGTTGCCGTTTTTGTGTTGTATTTTCAATATTTTTCAAATACTTAAAAACAGCATACAAATACAAGGAAACATAACCTCAAATTTGATTGACGTTTGTTTTGTCATACACGGAACCACAAGTATACGGATTTACTATGATAGAACTTATATGATTGGTCGGCTCAAGGTCGATAGGCGTGTTGGTGTTAGTACGTCACACTGCATTACACCAATGAAAGCAGCCTTTACAAATAGCGCGTAAAATTGTATGTTTGAAATGAAAATTATGTAATTTATTGCATTATTCATATTAGTCCATTTTCAATGGGTCAAAAAAGAGACCATGCATGGATTTTGTGCTGAAATGGTTTTGTGATTAAATTCAGTTAAAGGATGACCTACTAATGATGCTTTGCAACAACACGTTCTTCGGTAAATAATTTTAAAATAAATTTAAAAAATGAATGAATAGATAAATTATGAATTGCAGGGCGAATTACATCGCATTTTTGTGGAAGAATAGCCACTTACGTAAACAAGACCCACAAAAAAGTGAGTCTGGTTGGGAAAAATTGCAAGATGGATCATGCCTGCCTATTGCCTTAACAAAACCTCCTGCTCCTGAAGGAATATTAGAGCTAGTACATTGTTCCTGCAAAAAAGGTTGCGTTACAAAAGCGTGTGGTTGCAGAAAAAATGATGTTCATTGTGCAGAAACATGTTCTTGTATAGAATTCGGTTGTGAAAATTTAGAAGATTTGGTTTCAATTGTAGTACAATTTGACTTACAAGACGAAAATGACGACTCAGATTGTGATTATGGTAAGTTAACTAACTCATGTAAGAGCTTACAAATTTTATTATTGTTTCAGATACCTAAAGTGATCGCAATGAACGAATTTATTGTAATTTATTTTAATTATATAATAATGATATTGGTAGTTTATTTTAAGTGAAGTGAATAAGTGAGTAGTGTTTTACTTATGGGCCAAAAAATTGTACCTACTGAATAAAGTGGAATTTTTTTAAATTTTATTTTTATTTAATCTATTTAAAAGTAAGTTTTGCATATATTCATTTATTATTTTTTTTTCTTATTTAGCAGTATAGTACCTACAAAATCTTTTTTTTGTTCTTTGAAATTGGTTGAAAAATAGCCGAGATATGATTTATTTTTAAAAGCTTCAATCGGCCATCTTGAATCCGCCATATTTTTTGTCGACATAATTTCCGGGGATGCCATCCTCAAAAATCCTAATGTATTTAAAAGTGTTTATATATTTTTAAAGACAAATCTAAATCAGCACAACTTCCAAGCGTATGTCCAATTGAAAATGGACTATATTATAAAACAAATAAAAATATATAATTACGTCATATAGTATGGTTTTTAGACATGGAGATCGCGATTATACTGTTTTTGAAAATTAGTGGTCTTTCCCATTAAAGCTAATTCAAAGCTATCCTACAGCTATATCAAACTATATTGCCATTGTAGGTGTTCTATACTGTTGCTGATAAACCACCTGTCATTAATCTCCTACTCGCATAGTGATGAATAAGAATGAATAAATAAACTGACAGATGTTCACTTTATTTTTAGGAATTTCGTATTGGGATTCAACTACGTTTTAAAAACAATTGCGCAGTTATTCCATCAGATAATGAAAATACTGTAAAATTTCGAATTCGTTTACAAAATATTGAAACCTAAAATTCCTGATCTCTAAAAATATACCCAGTAACAAAGTTTTGATGATATTAAATATGAGAAATTTAGATTATTATAATTTAATGTAGTGTGGATTTAAGAGATTTAAAGTATTTTTGGTGGGATGCAATTAATGTGTAATTTCTGACAGAATTGAAATAAGTTTGTATTTATGTCATTTATTTTTATTAGCTGATTTTCGCAATAGTATGTATAAAATTCAGTTTTTTTTATTTATTTATCCACATAGTAAAATAGCTTAAAAAAATAAAGAAAAAAATAAACATTATTTACCTACCTACATTTACCATTTGCTTTAATGTTGTTCTTTAGACAAAAACTGTAATTTATTCGATTATTTGCTTAAGATTGTTTGTTTGCTGTTTGCTAAGATAAAATCTTGTGCTTTTTGTACTTAGATATTCAACCGGAAAAAAATTATTTGATTTATTTCAATATATATTCTTTTTCCATTGGTTTTTAGTAGGTATGTTTTTGTATTAAGTTTTTTTAGATAATATATTGTTACGCGAGCTACTGCATTAATATGCTCTCTTAGTGCCCCCAGTGAAATCCCCGTATGAGACGACTATGGCTCCTCCGCCCAATTTTCGAGAACCATCCAAAATACGAAACATAGAGAATACCCAGTGCATCCGCCAGAACGTCGAGATAATTCTAGAAATACGACGCGCGAGTATAAATAGGCCACGAGCATCGCTGCAGGCAATTAGTCAATCAGTCAGTGTTGATACCGAAGGAAAGTAATCGCGCCTCGATAAAGTGTTTATTAAGTGACTCTCATATAAATTATAATTAGTGTGTTTAGTGTATTACATAAATTATTAAATAAGGACTGAATTACATATAAATTTGTAAATATAAATTAATTGTAAAAATAAATTAGAATAAACGTTACAATATGCTTTATAGAAGATTTAAAATTGATAAATTATAATTACTTTCACTTACGAAAGGTTATTTTTTCCATTTTCTTATTATCATTCCTTATAGTATACAGTATTTGCAGGTGGACGATTTAACACAATACTGTTATTATTAAAGTGCAAAATCGTTCGATTGCAAATGTTGTACAATATTACGCGTATCCTTAAAGTTGGAAATTCAAAAAACCGCCATAAATTAGTTCTGAACGCATCCACTGCGATCGCTGAAATTCTTCTTTCATACCTTGAAACAGGGCTTTCCCTTTTATAGGCTTGTCTGTTTTCTGACTGATACGTCAACTTTAAATAAATGGAATCGCCACATTAAAATGAAATCTGATGTGTACAGCTATGATAAATCAAACATTTGAATGAACCAAAAATTGTATTTCTACTTGGGTCCGATCACCGAAATCTTTAGCATGTCCCCAAATCAGATCTAGACTGGCCTGGGATTGCCTACAAAAATTTTTAACCCTGCCAAACCACAATAGAGTAACTCTTAAGTGGGTCCCGGGGCACAAGGGTATTGTAGGCAACGAAAAGGCAGACACCCTAGCAAAGCTAGGGTCTGAAACTGCATTCACTGGTCCTGAACGAGTATTTGGAATATCAAAATCTGCTGCACGTGGTTGTACAACTCGGTGTATTCAAACTAAACATCAGACGTACTGGAGACACGTGCCAAAACAGGATCACCGCAAACTCCTTGTCAAAAAACACTTGGAGTCAGATAAGGAAAGGGATTACTCACCGGTCACCGTGCCCTAAGCAAGCACATGCATACTATTGGCATATATAGGGAGGAACCTATCTGTCGGTTGTGCATGGAAGAGGAGGAATCAGCCTCGCACATTATCTTCGAATGTGAAGCACAGTCTCATTGGAGATATAGACTCGTAGGACTAGAGTATCCAAGGGAGGATTTCTCCAAGAAGGACCTAGTGAAAAGACTGTTTAGCCTGATAAGGGCTACTAGTCTCTTCATATAAACGGTATAACCAAGAGCACAAAAAGCCTAAAGGCTGAGGTACCGAGGTCTCTAAGCCTCTGACTGGTGGTGCCATTCCAATCAATCAATGGGTCCGATGAATGGCATTTGCACGAACTTTCCAGCCAACCCATTTACATACTTTCGAGAATTGTAATTTTCCTAATGACAGCAGTACTAGAGAATTAACTTAAAATTATTGCTCCGATTGTTATTAAGATCTGCGTCTTCTCTTGTAAGATTGTTGGTCTTTGGTTAGTTACTTATGTTTATGAAAAATGTTCTGTGCAGATGTGACTACATAAATTAAGAAGCTTTTAGATATGAAACAAATCCACTATTGTAATTGGACATCGGTTATTAGAACTTTTCCAACACATTGCTAATACTATAAGAATTTTTGAATGGCACTTAAACCTACGTATTTTAATAATAGATTTGTGTTAATAAACTATTTAATCACCTCGCCATCATTTTTAAATAACACAATTGTTAATGTTTCTATTTATTGGAGCTGGTGTTTTTACTAATTTTTATTAAAATAATTGAATGAGTTGAAAAAATGTATTCGTATGAAAACGTAGGAGGTTTTACGTAATATTTTTCATATTCGTTTTCCAGAAATAGTCGCGTAAAATTAAAACGACTTAGTTAAGGCTCTATTTTTAATTTCCCATGTGTTGACTAGTATTCGATAGCTTCATAAAAAAATGACGGTACGAAAATAAAAATTAAGTAAGCACAAATTGTCGTATTCATGTAAAACAAATATTTCATCTCACACATTGTACGAGGTGGACTAGAATAGAATACTACGGAACATGTAAAAATTAAAATACATAACGTGAGATAATAAGTATTAAATTTACCGGATATCTGAAAAATCAATAAAAACCTAATTTCGATGCAATTAAAATACCTTTCTAATGATAATTCTAATGATGGAGAAACGTTCATTTGATATACTTAATTATAATGTCATTATGTCATAAATCGATATGATATCAACGTCAACTAGCATGCAAAATTCTGTTTATCAAATTAATAATTGGACCAGACGTATGAAACTTCATATCAAAAACAGAAATACCATTATGCGGATACAGCAAAATATTTGGATTTACCTTAGTCTTTTTTACGCGACTAGTATATCTGCAAATCCCAATCATCCAGTTTATGACAACACCCTCCCCAATCGTTATTCGGCTGACTATAAAAACAGGAAAAGAACAGATCCACCACTTTATGAAAGAATTAACAGATTCCTCAACTTTCTACATATATCTATTCCTCCAACGATTCCTCAATTCTTTCCGTCCCCTCCTCCATGGATAATAAAATTACCAATATGTGATACATCGTTTGACAAGTTTTGATAAGAACGAAACAAACCATAGCCTAATTAGAGGAAAATTCCATGAGAAAATATCTCATTTACAGCAATATACCCATATCTACACAGATGCCTCCAAAACGGATGCTGGAGTTGGAGCAGCACTTGTAACTCCAAATGTGATCATAACAATTAGACTACCTTATATTACAAGCATTCTAATTGGAGAACTTTATGCGATATTTCAAGCTCTAGTCCATGCCAATAGAGAAAATGTAAAACACTTGCTCATAGTAACTGATACATTGAACTCAATTGAAAGTTTGCGCCAGACATATCCATCAAACCCATTACTGATACTTATTACGCAGGAACTATCCCAGCTATACAATTCAGGAGCAGTTATACAGTTATTATGGGTACCTTCACACACAGGAATAGAGGGAAATGAGCGAGCTGATGCAGCTGCTAAAGCTGCAATTCAGAACCATAGTGCCACCGAAGTCACGAGAGCTACAATAACAGACACCAAAATATTTATTAAGACATCGGTTAACAACGCGTGGCAACACCAGTGGTCCCAATCTCACAATAAACTCAGAGACGTGAAGAGACGGAGACGGAGGGCCGTTCCAGAAACCAGGAAAGAACAAGTTATCCTGACCCGTCTTCGAATAGGTCACACCCGATTTTCCCATGAACACTTAATGTCGAAATCCGAACAATCCCGCTGTACAGTGTGTCAATGCCCTTGAACAGTCAGGCATGTATTAATAGACTGTCCAAAGTTTTCACATCAAAGAGTGACATTTAACATCCCACCTACTATGTACCACTTGCTCGGAGAAGAATACAATATGGAAAACTTGGTAGCTTATCTACGTGCTATTCAGTTTCTGCACAAAATTTAATAATTAATTATTAAAATTGTTTGTTTTTTTATACCTATACTGAAGTACTACTTAGTATTTATTGTTCATTTGGTAGCGCTAATAACCTAAAGGGTTGATGCGCTTTATTTTTCTTAAATAAAAAAAAATATTTGGGTATGACATTGATTGATTGATTGGTTCGGCTGAGAGTGGAGGGAACGGTGGTAGGTGCCTGACCCAGTTTTCGTCTATTGCTAGGAGAGAAGTGAAAAACTCATAGCTGGTCAGGCGGGCCTAAGATTTGAACCCGATCCTTGCGAATGCAATCCGAGAGCGTTACCAATCCACCAGTTGCACTTAATGATTTTAATTATTTCTTATATCGAAAAGAAAATCGACTAGGTATTAAATCAATGTTGAAAGCTGTTTAAAGATTTTTGATTTTTTGATGTTCAATCCTTCAATCTTTTTTGTATTTTCCGTTCATTGATTGATTGATTAGTTCGGCACCACCAGTCAGAGGCTCAGAGACCTCGGCACCTCAGCCTTTAGGCTTTTTGTGCTCTTGGTTATATCGTTTATGTGAAGAGACCATTAGCCCTTATCAGGCTCAACAGTCTTCACTATGTCCTTCTTAGAGAAATCCTTCCTTGGATACTCTAGTCCTAAGAGTCTATATCTCCAATGAGACAGTGCTTCACATTCGAAGATAATGTGAGGGGCTGTTTCCTCCTTTTCCATGCACAACCGACAGATAGATTCCTCCCTATATATGCCAATTGAATGCATGTGCTTCCTTAGGGTACGGTGAACGGTGAGTAATCCCTTTCCTTATCTGACTCCAAGTGTTTTTTTACAAGGAGTTTGCGGTGATCCTGTTTTGGCACGTGTCTCCAGTACGTCTGATGTTTAGTTTGAATACATCGAGTTGTACAATCACGTGCAGCAGATTTTGATATTCCAAATACTGGTTCAGGACCAGTAAATGTAGTTTCAGACCCTAGCTTTGCTAGGGTGTCTGCCTTTTCATTGCCTACAATACCGTTGTGCCCGGGGCCCACTTAAGAGCTACTCTATTATGGTTTACCAGGGTTAAAAGTTTTTGTAGGCAGTCCCAGACTAGTCTAGATCTGATCTGGGGACATGCTAAAGATTTCAGTGCTGCCAGACTATCTGAGAGTATGAGGATTGAGAATGGCTTCAAATGCCGCAGTCGGGCTGCTTCTCATCGTACCCGTTAGGCACAGACAGGAAAGCCTCTGAAGTTTCAGATAACTCCAGTTCGGCTTTCCTCTGATCTGTTTTTGGTCACCAAACTAAGGCTCCATAGGTAACAATGGGTCTCACCACAGTTGTGTACAGCCAGTGAACAATCCGTGGATTTAGTCCCCATGTGTTTCCTATCGGCCGTTTGGCAGCCACTAGGGCCATTTTCCCTTTATTGGTTTTGTCATGTAGATGTGAATTCCAGGTTAGTTTTGCATCCAGAATTATGCCCAGATACTTCACCTCCTGGCTAAGACACAGCTGCACGTTGAAGAGGCTTGGTAATTTTAGTCTCTCAAGCTTCCTTTTTTTAGTGAAGTGAATTAGCGCAGTTTTTACATGGTTCACCCTTAGGCATTTCCTCCTACACCATGTCTCCACCATTTCCATAGCTCCGATATAACATTAGGGTATTTCCCCAGTACAAAAGTATGGGCATGGGTAAGACATTGGACGCCTACCTATGCTACGCTACGTTATAGCTTCTACCTGTAAGCTTGTGTTAGCAAGATTAACTAACACTTCATTTTAGGGTTATCGTCTCCTTATAGCTAGTCCCTGCATTAATTGCCTCAACTACTCTTCCTTTCCTAGCTCGCGTGTGAGTTACATGTAATTCACTAAGTGAGCCTACATATCACCGACAAACGTATCGTCAAATAGTTGTGAAACTACAAGACATGTGTGCTTTCATGATTCGGGTGATGAATGTGTTCCAATACAACGTGAATTACGCGCCTGTGTACCAGAGGGAGACAGATATTAGAAACTCCGTACTAGATTATTTCAGGCACACGCGAAGACCTATAGTTATGATCCAGCGGTATCAAAACAAAGTACTGAGGTGCATTGTTAATGTTCTTGGGTATTGCAGAAGCACAGGGACTTGAAAATGGATTCTGTTAATAAGACTATTAGGAAATTGACCAAAAGTCACGTCAACGCCATTTAGTTCCTTGATAATACAATCTAGACGAGAAGACTTAAGAGGATCAAGAGAATAGTGATTGTACTTAAGTTCAAAAGTTGAGGTGGAATCGCACTGATTGCAACAATTTGTTGCGCAACTTTCTTCTGCGAAGCATTTTGATGTTCAAAAAAATTGATTAATTGATTGTAATTGCAAAAAGATTGTTTTTGTAAATGTTATCAGTTGCTGTTGTTGTATCTTTAGTCACAAGTGTTTTTAGATTGACTCCTAAACATGGATAAAGAAGTAGAGGTGAATATTTTGTTGTGGCAATTTTTAGAGTTTTTGGAATTAGAAAATGAAAAACAAAATAAATTTTTTTGGGTTCAGCGCTATGGGCGTTGCGAACAGACTGTTGCAGAGGTCTTCAGCAGAGTACATCACCAACGTGTTGCGATACGCTGCGCAACATCGTGAGTAAATGTTGCACCATTATCATTTGATTCTACAGAAAATACAATTCAATTTTTCATCGTAGGTTATTCATTGATTTAATTGATAAGATGGTAAAAATAGTGGTGAGAAAACAACCAAAATAAATTCATCAAACCTAAATAAAGCCTAAATAATTTCTTAATTTAAAAAAGCTACCATTAAGACGCCATTGTCATTATCTTTTTTAATTGCAACAATTTGATATCTATCTTATTAAAAAGTTGCTTCAAACAGCGATTCACAGTTTTTTTTATTTTGACAGCTGCCGATTATTCTTTGAACAATTATTTTACATTTATTTAGACTAATAATTTTTTATTGTCGCATCAATCTCCAAGGTATATTAATTGCTAAAGCCAGAAAGAAAAATAAATTATACGAGTTAAACAGTAATGTAGTAACAAACAAAAATGTAATTTCATGTAAAAGTAGTATAAAAATGTCAAAGAAGGAAAAATGGCACCTAATGTTAGGTCATACAAATTTTGAAAATATACAGAAATTATGCAATTTGAAATTAGCTGATGGCCTACCTGATAGAATTGAGAATGATTTTATTAAATATAAAATTTGTTTACAGAATAAAATGTCAAATTTGAAATTTAAAAATAACAGATATAAAGCAAACGATATTTTGGAGATAGTACACACTGATGTACAGGGTGTCCCAAATTGGTGTGTTTTGCAGGGTATCTCGTAAACTAGAAGAGATAGAAGAAAAGCAGTTAAGATGTTATGACTTCTTTTTTTGTTAAAGTAACGATAGCCTAATTAAAACTTTAGTAACTCCCTGCAGTTGGAAGATACAGGGCGATTATTGAAAACTGTCGAAAACTACAAGGTACTATAACTTCTTAATTAAGAAAAATATAAAAAAACGTTATAAAAACTTTTGAAAAATATAATATTAAAGAGTTCAGTGGCGCATAGAATTTTTTTGTTAGGGGGCTCACTAAGAAAATATAATGCAAACTTATGTTGTTTTAAATGGCATATTTTAAATGGTATATTTTGACGTTTTTCGTTTCCTTTTTTAATTCTCATTCAATTCAATGGTTGAAGCTACAGTGCAAATAAACCATTTATGGATGTTATCAGGTGAAACACCCTTAAAAAATTGAACACTCAGTAATGAAATTTATCATTTTATTATAAGGATACTGATGTGTGACAATTTTATATATCAAAATTATAATTAATAAAAAATAAAACCAGATTAAAAAAATTAAAACAATAAACTTATGAAACAACAAAAAACATTGTAACAACTAATCTACCTATAACTAATTTTATTAGAATGTAAAAATTAAATTAAATGTTTAAAATGCTCTCCGTTTTCTTCGATTAAAACGTTTTCCGTTTAAATAATCTCCAACCAATTCAGCATTACCAAAAATAAAATCAGTGAACTAAAAACAAAGTAGGTAAATATAGCTGATTATTGGTTTTAAGTACCTATATTATTATTATTTTGAAATTATTGAATCCATTTTTTGGTAAATAACATCACGAAATGAGACGTCTGTATTTTCTTACCGATTTCACTTTTATTTCTAATTATGTTTAACCCGATATGTTGTATATTTTAGTTTGTTTACCTCAATTGACATGATTGTTATATCTTATAAGAATGTTCATTTCATCATGTAGGCTTTGGTCCTCTTACCTTGGAAAATAAAACAAAATGACGTGCAGTCTTGTCAACAACATGAATTTTGAAAATTATGGAAAATATGATATGCATGTGGCATATATTGAATGTCAAAAGAATGTTAGTGATGCGTCTGAATTATATTTTCAACGATATCCAAAAAGAAGGCAACCTGACAAGAGAATTTTTAAAAAACTCGATTCAAATTTAATCGAGTATGGATGTTTTGTGAAACCACGGCGTAAGTACGAAAAGAATCATGAAGAAAGAGAGGTAAATACGTTGGGATATATCCAAGCACATCATGAATCTTCTCTGCGCCAAATTGAAAATGAAATAGGTGTTCCAAAATCTACTACAGGAAGGATTTTAAAGAAATATAAATTTAGGCCGTATCGGACGTCCGTCCGTCAAAAATTATACCCAAACGATTTTTTGAGAACACAATTTGCACAGTGGTATATAGAAAAATGTAATGAACAGCCAAATTTTTATTCAACGGTAATATTTAGCGATGAAGCTCGCATAAGCAGTACAGGAATATTTAACAGACATAATGAACTATATTGGAATGACTCAAATCCACACTTAGTTCAGGGGATCAGGAGACAAGGCAGATTCGGCTTTATCGCTAGTTATTTTGTCAAACATAATAAATTAGTTTATTATATATTTGATGATAAACTAACTACTGGATATATAGATATCATGCAAACTTACACCAACTTTTGGAGGAAGAAGTGTTGGCTGATAGGGACACATTTTGGTTCCAACAAGATGGAGCACCTGCCCATAATGCTCTATTCATTGGAGATTATTTAAACGAAAAATTTCCTAATCGGTGGGTTGGTACTTATGGATCAGTTAGGTGGCCGCCTCGTTCTCCGGAAGTAAATCCTCCTGATTTTTTTATTTGGGGATTTAAAAAAATAATATTTACAGGACTAACTTTGAGAGTAGGGAATATTTATTACAAAATATTCATGCCACATTTAGAAAAATAAAGCCAGTGCACATTCTCAATAGTGTAAGATCAGTAAGAAAAAGGTGTCAATTATTATTCCAACAAAACGGAGGACATTTTGAACATTTAATGTAATTTTTACATTCTAATAAAATTAGTTATAGGTAGATTAGTTGTTACAATGTTTTTTGTTGTTTCATAAGTTTATTGTTTTTATTTTTTTAATCTGGTTTTATTTTTTATTAATTATAATTTTGATAAATAAAATTGTCCTACATCAGTATCCTTATAATAAAATGTTAAATTTCGTTACTGAGTGTTCAATTTTTTAAGGGTGTTTCACCTGATAACATCCATAAATGGTTTATTTGCGCTGTAGCTCCAAACATTGAAAATAGATATATAATATGTCATATCAGGTGAATAAGAATTGAAAAAGGAAACGAAAAATGTCAAAATATACAGGGTGTCCCATTTAAAACAACATAAGTTTGCATTATATTTCATTAGTGAGCCCCCTAACAAAACAATTCTGTGCGCCACTGAACTCTTTAATATTATATCTATCAAAAGTTTTCATAACGTTTTTTAATATTTTTCTTAATTAAGAAGTTATAGTACCTTGTAGTTTTCGACAGTTTTCAATAATCGCCCTGTATCTTCCAACTGCAGGGAGTTACTAAAGTTTTAATTAGGCTATCGTTACTTTAACAAAAAAAAAGTCATAACATCTTAACTGCTTTTCTTCTATCTCTTCTAGTTTACGAGATACCCTGCAAAACACACCAATTTGGGACACCCTGTACATGGTCCTATATGACAGGAAGGTTATAATGGGGAACTTTATTTTGTTAGCTTCATAGATGACTATAGTAAAATTGCGGTTGTTTACTGTATAAAGCAAAAAAGTGAGGTATTCGGATATTTCAAACAATATGTTGAATTAATGCAAAATAAATCGGGAAAAAGAATCAAAGACATTCACTGTGATAATGGGAATCAGAACTATAAATAAAGATTTTTATAACTTTGCACAAAATGAGGGTATTTATATAAGACCGGGACCGCCATATACACACGAGTTAAATGGGGTTGCTGAGAGGTTCAATAGAACGATTATGGACAGGGCTAGGTGCTTATTGGCTGAAGGTCAACTTGACAAAAAGTTTTGGCCAGAATGTATAAATGCGGCAGTATATCTAGGTAACCGTATACCAACAAATACAAAAATACTTAAAACACCATATGAGATATTCTTTAATAGAAAACCTGATTCATCAAATTTAAAGTTATATGGAAGTAAAGCTTTTGTTAGAATCCCGGAAGAACGCAGAATGTCTAAATTAGATTATAAAGCTAATAATGGAACTTTGGTAGGGTATACTGATATAGGATACAAAATATTAATTAATAATGAAGTAATAGTCAGCAGACATGTACAGTTTATTGAGAGCAATACAAAAAGTATTAGGTTGTTGGATGAAAATAATGAAGAACTACAAGAAGAGAAAGAAGTGGTACAAGAATATGAAAATAGTGAAGAAGATAAGGAAGATCCAGAAGAGATTCAAGAGGTGCAAGGTAGAATTCGTCCCAAGCGACAGCAGATATTACCAAAAAGGTATGATGACTACAATATTGATGTAAATTACAGAAATGTTATATCCCCAGAGAATTATGAAGAAGCAATAAACTATGAAGACTCAAGGAAGTGGAAAGATGCTATGAAAGAAGAATTGAAAAGCCCAGATGAAAATGGTGCATGGGTCATTGTTGATTTTCCAGCTAATAAACAAATTATTGAAACTAAATGGATTTATAAAATAAAAAGTAATGGACAGTACAAAGCTCGACTGGTAGCTAGAGGCTTTCAACAAATACATGATAATGAAGAAGAAATATATTTGCCTGTGGCGAGAATGTACACCTTAAAGGTGTTATTATCTGTGGCATGCAATCGGGGATTGCACATTGAGCAGATGGATGTACAAAAGGCATTTCTACATGGTAACATCAAATCAGAAGTGAATATATATCCTCCAGAGGATCATAATTTGGAACAAAACAAAGCATGTCTTTTAAAAAAATCTTTATATGGTCTACGAGAAAGTCCTCGAAATTGGTATGAGCTCTTTCATACATTTTTAAACGTTCAAAATTTGATTATTGTTTGTACACTAAAATTGATGACACTGGACAGGTATTTATAATTTTGTATGTAGATGACTTACTAATCTGCAGTATCTAATAATGATATAATACATAAAGTAAAACTTGCTCTAAACAAAAAATTTGAAATGACAAATTTGGGAAGAGTTAAACAGTATTTAGGAATCGAAATTGAATATAATGAGACAAAAAGAAAAATGAAACTAGGTCAACAAACTTACATTGAAAGCTTGGCTCAAAAATATAATGTTATTGAATCAAAGAATTATCACACGCCTATGGAAACTAACTTGAAACTAGAGCCTGCTGAATTTCCAGAAACACATTATAAGTTTAGAAATCTAATTGGAGCACTTTTATATATCAGTTTACATATCGTTTGCAGTAAATTATCTTAGCCGATTTCAAAGCTGTTATAGTGGCACTCATTTCAAATATGCTTTGCGAATTTTAAAATATTTATATTCTACACGTTCCCATAAGCTATTCTATAATATTAAGTCAGAGTATGACGCAATTGTTGATGCAGATTGGGCTGCAGACATTATAGATCGAAAGTCAACTACCGGAATTGTTATTCGTGTACTTGAAAATCCTGTAATGTGGATGTGTCAGAAACAAAAAGTGGAGCTTCTACTCATGCGGAATTTTATGCATTGGCAGATAGTGTACAGGAAAATCTGCCAATTAAGGGTATTTTGTTTGATTTCAGTGTAAATATTGAGAAACCCATCAAAATATATGAAGACAATACAGGAGCAATTGCCTTAGCTAAACATGGTAAATTCTACAAAAACTCATTTTGTAAATGACTACCAAACCCAAAAACTGATTGAAGTTGTTAAAGTGGGTACTAATGATCAGCTTGCTGACATTTTGACTTCCGTTCCAATCAAAGGGAACCAGTCAGCAGATTGTTACCTACTATGTTTTGAACACACCACTATAAGCAAATTATTATAACGGTAGAATCTTTAGATGCAAAATTTTCGGCTGACGTGGTAGATGCTGGATCCTAATTCAGAAAATTGCGTTTTTATCTGCAGATTATTTTCACGTATCGCTTGGACTAGAATAATAAAAGTTCTAATAACGTAAATGTGAACTGGTAGATTTATTTTGGTTCCTGTGAGTGGCCTGTTTAGGGTCATGCATTGTAACAATAGTGTCTAAGGTGCCTCAATCCAAGATATATTACTACTCTATGCTGATAATCTGTGAAGGGATAAATTCAGTTACATCCTCATGGCGCACAAACGAAGGTCCTAGGGTCTGCAGTCTGACTCAGTGGCCATATAGTAACACAGAATGTGTTCCACCAATTCATCTTATAGGTAGAGACGACCCTTAGTGCTTCCGACTAGCCCTATTCTGCCCAGATAATAGTTTAGCCTGCAATATTCCGTAGGGATTCTGACCATAGACTTGATCCCCTACCTGGTCATGTTCAGCAAGATTTCTACTTTCAGCTTTGAAGGGTCTGGCTTGCCTTAAGCTTGGTATCTCATTCCAGTAGATTGGATTGCTTTGGATAATTTGTGAAATTCGACCACGCAAATTTTTTTACAGTTGTAATTATAAATACAAATACTGGATTTGTAATACCCCATGAAAGGGAAACAAAAGGAGAGAAATCTGTTTATTGTGCTGGCGGTAACCAGTTATTAAGCGACCTAGATAAGTATTATTTAAATACTCGGTAACAGGATCGTAATTATGGACAGGGCAACCATTTTGTTGAAACCAACTAATCCACGTATTTGAGGAACCCCTTGCAATACATTCGTATGGTTAGGCCATGTGGGTAGAAGTGTGTGAAGAAGATTCTTCTTGGAGGTGAAGGAGGTAAGAAAAAAAGTGGACGACCTAGGAACAAATGGATGGATGCTGTTAAAGAAGACTTGAAACAGATAGGAATAGAGGACTGGAATAGGATTGCAAGAGATCGAATAACATGGAGAAATATAACAAAAAAAGTAGAAGCTATGGGCCTGTGAGGCCAAAAACGTTGTTTTTATATTATACATTCATATATTTAGGGCCAGTTAAATATACTTCTATTTTGGACGAGACTAAACAGCCTCGTTGTTGAATATTCTGAATTATATTATGCACAGTTGATGATGAAGGGGTTGCATGTTGCAAAAAATAATCCACGAACTATTCATGTGATATTTTATTATTTGCGAAATTAAATGAAAATTAGTTAGCCCCTGTTTCTAAGCGCCATGCCGTTGGCACTAAAATGGTTTTGTTTGTATAATAAGAAATTATTAGAAATACTTACGTTGAAATAATCAAAAGCAGCGTCGCAGGCTTCCAAAAATTCTTGTGCCATTGGCTCATCTCGACAATAGGCCACATGTTTATCGAAGTCTCTTTCTAATCTAAGAAACGTTTTTCCTATCAGGACTGGTTGTTTAGCGTTGAATTTTACACCTTCCACCAATACCCTAGAAAATAAATAAACAATTCATTTGAATTGCTCATAGCTACAAGATTATTTTAAATGATGATTTATAAAGAAAGTTTCATATTTGATGTACTTCTAATGGTTCAACAATTGTTTCAACTCTTACAATGTGAAGCTATTGCTAATTTAAAAAAATATCTTATTTTGGTATAGGTATGTAGTTGACATATTAGCTTGTTTTGTAGGTAGTGAACGACAATTAGGTCCGTTATTAGCTATTTTAGTGCTTCATTAAATGTTTTGATTACCCCCTTTATAGAGGTGAATTCTAAATTTTTTTGGAATTGCCTAAGTCCCTTGAACGTACTAGGTGACCGTTGCAAGGTCATGGTAGCCTGGGAACCAGGGCATGACGTTCATAAGAGCAACGAAAAGGCGGATGAAATGGCAGAACAATGCTCATCAATGCCATTAATTGGACTGAAATCCTTCTGCGATATCGCAGAATCGAAAATAAACATGACCAAAAGGAAGTGGAGACAGAGACAGGCGAAACAGATCAGTAGAGGATATTCGCCAAAATTTACGGCAGACCTGATAAGCAAAGATAGGCAAACTGTCAAAGCCATAGTGGGTATGCTAAACTCAATGGGCTATTGAGTCTGACAGAGTGACATGTGCGGATCCTGTCACTTAGAGGAGGAAACTGCAGACCACATTCTATGCCAGTGCGATTGCCTCGCGAATATTCGGTCTTCTGCACTAGGTGATAAGAAGCCAACAGCAAAAAACTACATGAAAGGATCAGTCTCGAAGCTGATTGGCTACATGAACCAAGTCAGGCTGGAGGATGTTGTGTATATTCAGAGGACCACAATAGATCTGAAAATGTTGCAGTGGAATAGCTCTATTAGCCACCTCATTAAATCTGATCTAATCTCGTTCTTAATCCATTTAAAGACTTCCACGTAGGAAAAGGTAGTTCTGCTCCCCAAAATTGATCAAAAGTTGGGACTATAATTTTAGAGAGGAATAATTATTGGCCACTTTGACCCGTTTTTCCAAATTAACTGCTTGATGGTTAATATTTGCAATCATTTTCCAACAGGTTTGTGGAAAAATAGCATTGAACAAAGTTAACCCTTGTTCTCCAAATTTTACAGACTGCTCTTCATTTCCATTTTCTGTACAAGAAATGTGACCCTAAATTTGGAACCTATTGTAAATATTCTGAGATTACTTATTTTAAAAATAATTACTTACGTTCTATGAAACTCTGATATTTCCTTGAAATTTCCAAACACCAAGTCGAAATTATCTTTAATAATTTTCGGAACTTTTCCAGACTCGGATGGAATTAAGTATCGCTGAACTACAAAATCAAGATCTCTTACAAATTCAATTTCTGTTTCTATTAGTTCTTTGACGACTGCCCTAGAAATGAAATGTTAAATATTAGACCCAATTTATAGAAGCGATGTCATCTAAGCTTTCCCGTTGCTACCTCGACCCAACCCTTAATCCCAAGTAGGGTCACGACACTGTTACTCTTGTAATGTTCTTAAATACATTGATATCGACGTGTTCCAGCGCACTTGTGAATGCAATCAGGATTTTTCCTTCCCCTTCTCGAGAAATATCCAATGAATATTTTGTATTCCACGAAGCAACAGTTACAGACAGGTAACGTGGACGTTCCTTAATCCCACCCTTGGGCGAAATGTAGTTACAAACAGTTAAAGTTATCGTTCTTCCGGATATTTTTAATCAAAATTTGTTTATTGTTGATATGACTAGAGAGCTCGTTTGATGAGTTTTGGATAACACCAGCCAAGCTGGGAGAAGCACCTCATGGAGACGTTGTCAACTATCTTAAGACCTTAGGCTGGTTGACGTTCTGAGAAGGACCTCCAGGAGGATGCACAAAGGGCCTAATGATGCTTAGCTGTGGAGTTGCCCTACCCTCTCCATTTATCAGATCAGATGGCTAAAGCTCGTAATTGGATAATTTCTCCTTAATGAGAAGGTATATATTACATCTCTAGTGCCCAGACTGATGTTGTAATTGACTTTTCTTCATAATCTATTAACAGATTTCGGAGAATAAATATATTATTCCTACGCTTTACAACAAAGTTTTGTTGTCCCTTCTAATTGCAAACCAGAATGGCTGGTTAAATCTTGTAGATTATACCGACCCCGTTTGACTTAGAAGTGTAATTCAATGTCTGTCGGAGCATATAGCCATGGTAGTAGTTGTTTCTTCTTTTTTGAACGGTTTTACTGTTTTTGAAAAATATTTTTCAAAACTTTGTTGTAAAGCGTTAGAAAAATACATTCATTTTTCGATAACGCTTTACGCTTTACTAAATACGACAGTTTTACAGAAAATTGTAATAATACTTTATAATCTATTAGTTATGTTTATTTTAACATACTTTTATAGTCTCTGATAAACTCATTTACACAAAATTACCAAAGCCAGCAAACATTTTCTGTATTTTTGTTCTTTCTTTTTTCTTGGTGATATTTTTTTCCCCACAATGGATTTTAAGAAATAACAAAGGAGAACTGCATCTTTGTCTGGCGTCTTAACAAGTTTTTCTAAGCTTATTTATGGATGCATGTACCAAATTTCAATGTGGTTAAGATCTTTGGTATATCGTTTTTGACTTTTAGTAAGAGTGTTATCTACCCCTTTGGCAGCCTGCAAATAGTTAATCTCGTAATATGCAATTTTCGGCTCTGTAGCAGAATAGCGTCAGTCAAAATAGCGCAGTACAAAAATAACGCAGAACAAAAACAGCGGCGGACAAAATAGCTTACTCCCTTTCCCTTTTTTGGAAACTTCACGTGGAATACCAATTTTATGCTATATTTTCGAGAAGGGGAAGGGAATGAGCTATTTTGTCTGCCGCATAGCTTATTCTCTTCCCCTTTTTGGAAAACTTCATTTTTGTCCGCCGCTGTTTTTGTTCTGCATTATTTTTGTGCGGCGCTACTTTGACTGACGCTATTTTAACCTGGCGCTATTTTGTCCAGCGCTATTTTGACTGACGCCATTCTATTGCAGTGCCGTAATTTTCAACCCATTTACTGTTGCTTGCGCCAAATGTCAATCTTGTTCATAGAAAATTAATCTGGAATAATTTAGTCTCTGTATACTTGTATTCATTCAGATCTATTTTTCCCCTCTGCTAGGTATCTAAAACCCTATTTATGAATAATATCATATCAGTGGAAACCATCTGCCAGAAAATGGTTGCCAACTTCACACCGGTCATATAATTGTATAATTAAAACGTACTGTCTTCTAAATTCTGCGTCACCCGGAAGTCCGGTTGTATTTAGTGTAGGATCATCTGCAGTTTGTAAAACCCTGCAAGGAACCCAACCCTGTTTCTTGCTTCCATTTACTTGTTTCACTAGCCATCTGAAATAACAAATGAAAAACTCAATTTAATAAAATTAGAAAAAAAATATTCAAACAAACTTTTTCTCTCAGTAGTAATAATAAAAAACACAACCAAAATATAAACGTAAATTAGTGGACATGTTTCTAGTAAGTACTGAGAACAATATTTCGGCGATTGTAAATTGCAGCGGCGGTCAGAGTTTCTATAATCCTTACATGTAAATTGCAGCGAATGGTCATGTATGGGTTCGTAGTAACTATGTAAATTGCAGCGCACGGCCAACAAAGAGCGTTAATTTTACCTGTAAATTGCAGCGGCAAAATTTATGAAAACCTACTGAGTTAAACTTGAAACAAACCGTAGATTATTTATACCCAGTACCACTAATAATAAATAATTTTTTCTATGCCCCATTATTTAGAATTTCTGTCTTGATTAAAACAGATCATTGATTAATTTATCGAGAAGGGCAAGGAAAATCATTGATGAAGCCATTTTTTTAACACTGTATAGCTTCTTCAATGATTTTCCTTGCCCTTCTCGATAAAAACTAGTTTAGTGAAATTCTTAAAAGAATTTAATCGCTGCAATTTACAAGTCGGATTAAAATCTCAAATTTGACCATCGCTGCAATTTACAGATTCTATTATCAACTCTTATCAGGTATACGGATTAAGGATTACCAAGCGCTGCAATTTACATCTGCCCCAATATTTTCTCAAAGGGGACTCCAACTCTAACAAGCAGCTTATCAGTAGTAATACTATAAGTACCTTCTTTATCTCTGATAAGTACTTCAAAATAATCAGGTTATGCATCGATAACTTGTGTCAGTTTGACAGAATAATCCTCCCGTTTCGCGGTCAAACTGACACTCTTTGTAATTATGCAGGAAGTTTGAGATGCATAACCGTATTTATTTTGAAGTACGTATTGTATTTGATACGATTATTTATTGAGTAATTGAAGTAAATATAAACAATTTTTTTAATTTAAATACAAATTGGGTCAATGGAAATTACAATTATTATTTACTACGTTTTTTTAAACTGAGTTAGTATTTTCTGCGCTGGAAATATGACAACTGTTCATTGAAGTGCTGGAAGTACTGAAGGTGTCATTACTTGAACTTGTAGAGTTTTTAAAATTGGATCTCATCTTATTTATTATGTTTTGGTGATGTTGTTCATCTAACTGTAGGTTGATAGAATTGCTAGGTAAAAGTCTAGTTTAGTGAACCAACGCGGATTTTGACGAAATATTTTTTTTTAAATTAATTCGAGGTCGCTGAACACGAAAATGAAAAAAGAAATCGGCGCTCTCTTACCAAAAACGAGTTATGAATTTTTGAAGATGAGTTCAGATCAGCACTGCACTGGTTTTATTGTCATATAACAACTGATTTAAATGATGCATTATAAAGTCTACACAATGTTAATTACACTATAATTACTTTTTACGATATTCCTCTCACACACACATTTAAAAAACACTGATATTGATATTCATTTCTTGCAAATTCGTTTTTTAATTCCACAATTATTATATCTTTTGACATTTTCATGTAACATGACTGACATATAAGTTTTGGTCTGTTTCCGCTCAGTCGCACAACTTGTACCTAATAGCAAATCCAGCCATTAGATATTTAGCCACTTGAATTAGTTGCTGAATATTTTCGATTTCATGATCGTGACATAGAAGATATAAACAAGATGAACATCATGAACATACACCTATTTTTCCGATAGCTGGCGCTGTATTTGGCTCAACTTTCGTTTAACTGAAATCGGTTATGGAAAAATTATATGAACAGCCATCTACATACTGTGAGAAAGGCGCGCCGGATCGACGTTTCGCAATTCGCGCGCGCGAATTGCGAAACGTCGATCCGGCGCGCTCGCTTCGCTCGCGATAATCAATCTACTTCATTATTTCAAACGGAAATCCAATCTAATAAATGTATCAAGATGATAAGAAACGATTGCGATTCCACTTTGATCTGTGTTAGTTGGTCGGGAAGCGATATTAGTAGAATTTTCAAATTTTCTAAAAAGGGGAAACAGCTTCTGATAACCAAAGTCTTATAATATTAGCAGTATGTTAAAAATTTGATTTGGAATTACACCTGCAGCAACTATTTTCGTTGTCAGCAGTGTTTATAGAGGCCGAACAACTGAGGAGGTGATTTTTTTAAAGAATTAATTGATGAGTGCAATTCAGAGAAAAAAAATTGTTCAGCATCCTCAATGATCAAATTGAATGGTTCATTATCCTTCAAATAAATGATAAATATCAACCAAACTTATCTCAAAACTAACCATCTTCCTAAAATCAACATCTCTCAAAATTTGAAAAAAAATGTTTCAGCTGTAATACGGCGCTAGCTATCGGAAAAATAGGTGTATGTTCATGATGTTCATCTTGTTTATATCTTCTATGTCACGATATGGTCACGATCATGAAAACGAATATACTCAGCAACTAATTCAAGTGGCTAAATATCTTTTATGGCTGAATATGCTATTAGGTACAAGTTGTACGACTAAGAAGAAACAGACCAAAACTTATATGTCAGTCATGTTACATGAAAATGTCAAAATATATAATAATTGAGGAATTAAAAAAAGAATTTACAAGAAATGAATATCAATATCAGTGTTTTTTAAATGTGTGTGTGAGAGGAATATCGTAAAAAGTAATTATAGTGTAATTAACATTGTGTAGACTTTATAATGCATCATTTAAATCAGTTATTATATGACAATAAAACCAGTGCAGTGCTGATCTGAACTCATCTTCAAAAATTCATAACTCGTTTTTGGTAAGAGAGCGCCGATTTCTTTTTTCATTTTCGTGTTCAGCGACCTCGAATTAATTAAAAAAAAAATATTTCATCAAAATCCGCGTTGGTTCACTAAACTAGATTTTTTCCAATTGCTATTGCCGTGTCCAGTTATTTTAATAAGTTCTTGTTCCGATTCACCTGCTGTTGCCAATTGTGAAACAGCAGTGGCTCGGTGGGAATGATTTGAAAATGTTCTGTTGGTCATATTCAAATTTGCCAATTCTGCAGACTTTTTGGTCCATTTACTAATTTCATGCACTCCAATTGGCATATTTTTGTACCAGCCAAGGGTTTTCGGTTTTCTCCAGTTAGGATTTACGGTCAGAAATAACCTATTTGCTTTAATAATGATGTTTCCGCTTCTTTTTATCATTAGTTTATCTAGAAGTCTCGATGGACAACGACTTCTTCATTATGGTTGGGTACAAACCATTTATTATTAGCAGATAGTTTTGCTTCTCCCTGTGTGGTTTTGGTGAAAATAGGATTATATTGTATTCTACCAGTTGGAGTATCATCATTTCCAGCTTCCTTTTGAAAATAACGAGTCAATCATGACGCTCCTTCATTTCCCCTCCACGCAAGTTCTACAGAAGCAATTAAGAAGAATTTTATTTGTAATCCTTCTGGTGTATTTTCATCGCACGCTTCTATCATTGCTATGTACTCGGTATCTTTAAATGCTGATGTCTTTTGTCTGGTTCCCTTCTTTTTGAATTTCTTGCGTTTCTTGCGGCTAAAAATATGGGACTAGAGAATGGATCAATTACTCTATTAAACTCCTTCATATATTTTTCTTGTACTTGTTTTGCCGTAACGTTCCACATCGTTTTAACCACATTTTCTTTATAATTTTCTCCATTACCTTTTCTCATATTGAAAGCCCAATCTTTCAAAATGGATGCTATCATTTCAGTGGAAATTGATTCATTTAGTACATAGTTTCTTTCACTACAAAACGTAAGAAATTGTTTCCATACGTACTTTTTTGTTTTCACTGTATTATGAGGCTGAGTATTTCGTATACTTTCGTCTATTGAATTTAATGATAAATCTCCGAATCGAATCATTTTTGAACAGTTATTGATAAACGTCAAAATTTGACGGTCCTGTTAGTTTGTGTATTGTTGTATATTGATGTCGATGTGGTTACTATGGAAATTAAATTATTGTGAAATTTTCGATTGGTAGAGCTACTCTATGTATAATCAGGTATTATCAGTTATAATATCACAAGAGCATAGACAATATTCAATTATTCACCGAGTCACGAGACGTATTTGGCGAAACATCACGAGAGCGCAGCTCGAGTGGTGTTTCGCGAAATACGTCGAGTGAAGAGGCAAATAATCGAAAAATATTGTCTATGCTCGAGTTGGTATTCGTTACGATTATATAACGAATAATATTCTATTTTTTTTTATTGATTAATAATAATATTGAAGGAAGGTACAATTATTATAATACATATTTGATGTATTGTTGTTTTCGGAATTTGTAGTAGAATTAACTGACATTTCATTGAGCTTGCCCGTTACTATGGAAATGATCACAATATGGCAGCACTTATCAATACGTCGTAACTAAGGGAAATTCAAGGATTGTATTGGTTCATTAGAACATGAGTTATATAATCGAAACAAGGTAATTTAACTAAATTGATCGTTATAATTTGTTGAAAATTATACGAAAAAAATAATCATTGTTAAGACAGTAATTGTACGACAATTTTGGGTTAGTTTAGTTTAAGCTTTGATTCAAATGATACTATTATTATTATAAATTAACACCACAAACATTAAAGTTGCACGTGTCTTCCTTACCTTTGATTTATGTTTAATCTAGTCGGGGAATGTCTAGAACTACTGTAAGTCCTTTTAGGTTTAACAGAAAGCTTATGACGAGCAGCGGTATTGTCCAGTAAATCTCCAGAAACAGTGTCTAGCTCTGGATCAAGTTTTATACGCCTAAAAGCAATAATTAATTGTTACTCGTTTGTACATCTTCAACTATTAACTTTTATACAGAGTGGAAAGTCTAACTGGAACAAATTCTGTAACTTGATAAAAAAAGGTTTATCGCAAAATTCCTGAATCACGTCAATTTTTATTTTCAATGGGGCATATCACAATGAGATTGGTTTATCTTTTTAATTATCTGGGGGGGTTGCAGAGACCCCCAACTTTTTTTTAAATGGAAGGGTAGGTTGATTAATTTATTTGAAAGCTTTTTCAATTGCAAATACAATTCTATTTTTTTTTTGTTACTTTTTATAAGCAGTGTGTCGGAAAAAAATGATTGGGCTCCTTCTTCCAATCCATCTATTTGGAAACACTTCGTTAAGATAGGTCCGTACATTTTGAGCAAAATGTGGTGGTGCCCCATCTTGTTGAAACCACATCCGTTGGTCAAATAAGTTGGGATCCAAATTATTGGGGAATACATCTACTAAAGTAGGAATCAGTTGTTCTTGGAGCATATTAAGGTATGTTTCTCCGGTTACGTTTTCATTGGAAAAAAGGACCTACTATGCGATCCCCAATAATTCCAGCCAAGACGTTTGTTTTTTGAGGCCTTTGGGTATAGCATTCACGCATCCAACGGGGATTTTCGTCAGCCCAATAACGGCAGTTCTGTCGATTGACGTGCCCATGTAATGTGAAATGTCATCAGAAAACAGCACCCATTCCAAAGCAATTTGTCCACCATCGATAGAAGCCATAATTCGTTCGCAAAATTCGAGTCTACGATCAGGATCATCTTCTTTAAGCTCCTGCAGGTTTTGCATCTTATATGTTAGACTTTCCACTCTGTATATCCAATATGAATAAAACAAGATTTTAGTACATTCAAATTCAACTACTACATAGCTTTTATTACTAGTTTTATAATTACTTCTATCCAATTTTTTTATAACATTTTATTTTTTTATAACAACAACCCCATACTTTATTTGGACATTATTTTTTAAATATGGTGTCTACATATTCATTAATTATAAGCTTGAAATGTTTAGTATAACCTATCAAGTCAAGTGCTCTTTTATGAAAATTTACGTTCGTAATTTGATGAACGGCAGGCTGAAGTTATACATCTGACAATAATAAATCTACTTAGGGAATTATATTTCGCTATAATGATTGTAATTTGGAAAGATTCACAGTGTGAATTTATTTAAAAATTGTTAGCAAGCAGCTGGACGTTTTAGAAAAGTGCTATCATACAAATAGTATACAGGATGTGCCAGTTATACTAACCAGGGACTCAAAAATAACCTACGCCTATTCATACCCTGAAATTATCATTTATTAATTTATGCATTCTCAGAAAACCTGAAGTTAATTCTAATTGTCAACCTGAACTATAGTAAAAAGTGACTCACTTTGAGGGGTTGGGATCATTTATGTCCAAAAGTTCAACCACGTCTCCTTCTTGTAAATTAATTTCGTCATCTGAACTAGCAGTGTACTTCTGCCACGCTATGAGTATTTCTCCAACCACCTAAATAAGAATAGAGACTTCAAAGCAGTACCATTTTTTGTATTCTTATAATAATAATAATAATTAATTACATGTTATATACGATAAAGCAGCTAATGCAATAATTAACAATATTGTTAGTGGTGCTATAAGTGTGACGTGAGAGCTATTTGTATATCAGGTTTGTGTAATGTCTCACCGCCACAAGGCCTTTTTCTATTTGGTTTTGGACTGGGCTTTATGATTGCGGTATTTGGTTAAGCCATCTACAGAAGGCATGGCAAATGTTAACCATTCGTGTGTATGCAAAATATATTATAGCAAAGCAAAACTAACACATCAAAGAGACTTAGTCCCCTCTCGTGCATCAAAAATACTGGCAAAGATAACACATGACATGTGTTCGACGTGAAGACCAAAGTTTTTACAAACGCTCGCTGAAACGCTGGTCAAGATTTGCCTTTCCATCTATAATTATAGTCTAAGCATTAAAAGTAATTTTAAATGTTAGTGTGTAAAAGTGTAACATATGGGTATGGAAATATTTCGTAATTTCTTAAAATTTTGTTACAAATGTTCTTTTGCATCGCAATGAATAATCTAGTTGTTCTAGCAGCAATATTTTGACGGAACAAATATATAAGCAATATTGAAAGCGGGTTTAAGCACATTTAATTTTTAACCTACTGGACTTCTTAAAGAAAATATCATCGCCAATCAGGTTGCCAATGTTTTAGGAATCCTTCGTTTTTGGACGTAAATGTGTTGGTGTTTAATCGTGTGCTAATTTTCTATAAATAAAATTTGTTGTTACTGAACAGGAATTGATATTTTATCTTTTACATTCTCAGAAAAATTACTTACTTTACTCTTTTCTTTCTCTTGAGATGCCATCACGCATCTTTTGAATCTGAAAAAAAAAAAAAATCATTCGTCATTTCAGTGGTTGCTTAAATGATCAAACTGTAGTTCAGTTATGAAGTATAGGGACATTTTTGCGGGTGTCTCTGATATTTTGTTAAAATATTCTTTATGTCGAGGCACGTTGATAGAAGCCACCCTACTATATACATATCAACTATAGATACTAAACATTTCTGTCGCAAATGATCTATATAAAGAGTAGGTCACTTAATCTAATTTAAATATCAGGCTTTTGATCGTTTGCCAATAAGATCAATAATACTGTAGGGGTACATCTTTATCGGAATTTAAAAACATTTGAAGAAAGCTGAAAGGAGAAAAAATTTGCTATGAAAACTTGACCCACAGTTTCATTCATATCTTAAGCGGAAGAAAATGTACTGCCTTTAATACTTTTTTTCATTTGAAGAAAGTCATTATAGTCGGTCTGTGTCAGATCTGGAGAATATAAAGGTCGAAACTCACTTATCAGCACCTAATAGGAACGTTGACTGATCATCACCAGCAGATTTTAATTCTTATATGCGCGCCTACCTAACAACATCAGCACAGCACCGACAAGGCACGTCAACGCCTCAACCACAACACATTTCTCAGAGAGAATATTTTGCGGACGGCGTGCTTGTGAAGTGCTGATCCTTTGCAGACGTCGTACACTCACTGTTCAGCACATTTCGGTTAGTACAGTACAATACAATATCTCTGACAATATAAAGTGAAACCTATAGTCGGGTATCGCGGCGGTGCTGATCCCGTATCGATGCGTTACGTGAACCCATACACAAACGTCAAGTTGACCACTCGACGGTGCTGTGACGATGCTTGTCAGGTGCTGTGCTGTTGAGTGAGTTTCGGCCTTAAGGGGGTTCGAGTAATTTGTACACTAATGCCCGAGCTCACCAACCACTCTTAGATATTACTTAGCGCGTGGAGAGACGTAAATTGCATTTAGGAATTCCTTAATCCGATTTTAGCATTATCTAAATTCAATATATGGCTGGTGAATTCGGGCAGAAATCACCTGTGATTTGTGTGATTTATGTGCAGGGGTATTTTTTTGTCGTAGAGTGGTCAGTAACGTTTGATAGTAATTCCCAATAATTATTTCACCCTTATCTAGTAAATCAATCATGATTACTTCTTGACAATACCATAATTCGTAACGTCAACATTTAGTTTTTTTAGCATTATTGGATTTAGACAAAAATGCATTTTGCATACTTTCCTATACTAAAAATGGTGGTATTACAAGTCTCAGGAATTTTTTCTGAATTTGATGACAGAACTGAAGAGTTTTCTAAGTACTTTGAAAATACGTGTATTAGAGGTCGTGAACTGAAAAATGGACGAAGGTGGGATCCAGCGTTTCTTCCAAACATATGGAATCATCGTCCTATTGCAGCAGATAGTTTGGCCAGGACTACTAACAGCGTAGAAGACTTTCACTATTCATTTCAATCTTTATTTCGATGTTTCCATCCCACAATGTGGAAATTTCTTGATGGACTTTTTGCAGAAGTTACTTTACAACACACATTATTATTTGCAATATGAAAGTGGTCAAAGAATGCCGCAGCATTTGAAATATAATGAAATAAAAGAGCGTTTAGTTACAGTCGTCCAAGATTATGACGTTGAACGGCGATTGACATTTCTAAGAAATATAGCGCAATTTTCTCAATCAATAAATGTATATACTTTTAAAATCGTATGCCTTTATCGATGTTAGAATTATAATTTGTATTAATTGTTATAATAAATACACTATTATTGAAGTGGTTTTAATTTTTTTCATTATTTTTCAGACTTAGTTTTAGTACTTCAAAGTGATATACTGATATATATCAATTTAGGATAAAAAATTTAAAAAAAATGGATACGATGAAATAAAAAATTCAATTTGTTCAATTCTTCATTATGATTTTTGAACCTACATGATTTTTCCATATTTCAAAACCATCACATACAGACATTACAATCCATAATAGTTGGGTCCACTCATTCAGTCATAAATTAGCAGCTTTCAATAGGATGATACACAGACTTTTAACAGTTTAACATTAAATACTATTAAACATTAAACAAATAGCAGTCAATAATAACTACGACCCAAATTTAATTGACAATATCATAAATAAAAAGATAGTAAAACAAACTTTAGAACAGGTATTTCCTTCTGATAAAAATAAAAATGGTCAATTTAAATGTCTAACATACTTTGGAATACCATCCCTAAAAATCATTTTTGGAAACTTTAGACATGTAAATTTCCTTTAAAACCGATTACAATAAATCCAAACTCATTAAAAATAACAAAACTAAATCTTCAAAATTAAACAAATCAGGAGCATATGAATTAACATGTGGTAGTGACAACTGTGACAAATTTATATCGGTAGAACTTTTAGAAATTTGAAAACTAGAATTTCAGACAACAAAAAATTAGATTCTAACTATTCAAATCATTTATTAGCAAACCAACACACTTTCGGTTAAAAATTTACATGTAGAACTTAATTCATCCAAATTAAATCTTTTAGAAGCCCTTGAGATAAATAAAAACAAATATTCAGGTAATCTCCTTAACGACCAAATAGATATCGACCATTCTCCCTTATTAAATTTATTTACCTGGAAGAGTTCACGAGGGATTGTTGTGAATGAATTTCCAGGCACCTGTTCAAAGTTAAGAGCCCTTTCTTGTACTTTATTTCCAGTTAAACATTTTCTAATACTCTTGTCAATATCCTAAAAATTCCTTTTTGATGGACTGTATAAATTAAAATTTTTTCATTGTACCTTCACCCGTTTGATAAAGCTACACAGATATTCTTTAGTTGTCATATTTACAAAAATATGTAAAAAGTGGTCTTGAAAAAAATATCTAGGAAAGTATACAAAGTATGCAAAATGCATTTTTGTATAGATCCAGTAATGCTAAAAAAACTAAATGTTGGCGTTACGAATTATACCGTTACGAATAGTTGTAGTTACGAAGTGACGCCGTTACGAAGTGTCGCTGTTACGAATGATTAATTATCAGCGTTACGAATTGTCTGTTACCGTTGGTGGGTTTACGAACTGTCGCGTTACGATATGTCATGGATCCCCCAAATACAGAGATGAATATTGAGGTTTAATATTGATATTGAATAAAGAATTACATGTGCATATAAATATGCAGATACATACAGATTGCGAAAATCCCTTTCTTACGCTGCGACTTATACAAGTACGACAAGGAAACTATGAGCAAAACTACGTGAAAGAGAGAGAAGACTTGTTAGCCCAGCGACCAGTCCCCTCTACCAAAACAGTTGGGCGTGTATTCAGTCCCCTCCTATTTATTTTAACTATTGTGTTGCCAAATGTACTTATCTGTAAAAATTATTCCAAATTTTTGTCTATCGTTGTTTTAAAATTTTCAACGCCATTTCAAGCGGCAACAATGTTAAATACCAATAATTGTTAAATAGAAAGCAGTGTACGGATTTTATTTATTGCAGATTGTAATTTGTCCAAATTTTTTCTTGAACTCCATTATTTTATTCTTATTTTTGTTGATCTCACTTATTTTTCAAAAGTCAATATTACCAATCTCGATTTTCTCCTACTAAATACACCGTTATCCGGTGTTAAAAGTCAAATGCAAAATAAGTTATTTATTACTTAGAAAGTACCAAACATTCTAAACTGGCAACGCTGCAGCAGAGACTGACTTTCCCCACTCTGTGAGTAGGATCACAGGTTCACTGTGGTTCAGTACTTTCCCAACATGGAAGGAGTGTTTAAATGTGAGTTCTCTTACTTTTACCTAATAGTGTATGAGCTCGACAAAAAGTTAACGAGAACGTGACAAAAATATCATTTTTTCAAATTAATCTGACCTTCTGGCAACAGCGGTTGAACTAGTGGGGCGATGAACACACGCAAAACTGTTTTTGGTAGAGGGGACTGAATACACGCCCAACTGTTTTGGTAGAGGGGGCTGATCGCTGGGCTAACAAGTCTTCTCTCTCTTTCACGTAGTTTTGCTCATATTTCCCTTGTCGTACTTGTATAAGTCGCAGCGTAAGAAAGGGATTTTCGCAATCTGTATTTACTGTTAAAATATATGTATTCAGTCAGTGTACAAATAAATGTGCTAAGATGTGGAAAAACTGCATAATTTTATCTAATAATAAATGTTTGTTCCTATTTTATGCGAAGTCAAAACCTAACCTCAATAATTATCATAGCTACAGAGCCACACCAGCACATGTGACGTTTTTATGATTCAACATTATTTTTTAACAAGACAATTAGTAATTCTATGATAATTGGAGCAGTAAAGAGCCAACTGCACATATAATTCGAAGTTGCACATAATCACACAAAATAAAATAAAAATCATCGATGCCAATCAATGTTAGTGCAGCGCAATTTTTTTTCATTCCGTTAATGAATACTAATCTACACAAGATGTTTTCATTTGACAAAGAATATAGTTATTATTATCGATGCCAATCATACAAGTTATATATACACTGCGTTCATTTGAAAAGGACCCACCCTTAATATTTCAAAAATGGGACATACTAGAAAGAAATGCCGAAATACGTCAACTTTAAACTTGAGGGGGACAATTTTTGGCGCTAATGTCATAAACGTCAGATTCACCCCCTCCCTACTGGAGACACCCCTTACATTTTTTCAAATGGCATTAGGTATCAAGTCACACGTCATTTAAAAGGTCTGGTAAATCTCTATTCAATCATTTTGTTTTGTCTTTGATACCAGCCTTCCATTGTTATATAATCGTTGTTTAAAATTGGCTCTCTTTTAACTTTTATTGCCTAAATTTTAACGGTGGTCACTTTGACAACATGTTTAAATAGCAGTTTTTTCTTGTTAATAGTTGTCTTTTTACGATTTGTAAATTTTTTAATCTTTAAAGAGTCTTTCTGTCATAACATAATACGGGGGCATACCAAAAGTTTCGGCATTTCTTTCTAATATGTCTCGTTTTTGAAATATTAAGGGTGAATCCTTTTCAAATGAAAACAGATATAATGGAAATGTTCCAGTGTAAACAGTATTTTTTCTATTTATTCAGTGGATCGACATCCATGAATAAATTCTAACCTCAATAATGCATATATGGTCAATAAAAACGCGTAGTAATTTTTTGTTGGATTAATAATAAATTTATTGCTTAGTTGATGAGACTTTCCCTGTTTATATCCAATGAAAATGTGTATGGTCGAACTTAAAATCAGTAGTAATTAGAAATGACTTTGGTTAAACAATATCGACTTTCTAATTAAATCTCGCTGATTACACGTTCCAGTTTTATTTATATTTATCTCAAGGCTGGAAGATAACTTTTCATTAGTGATTAGTTGCATTGATAACCTGACGTACCCTTGATATTTTTAGTGCATAACGTCGACATTTAATGACTGATTTAAAATAGTTATTTGTGTATTTAGAGCGTAAAGTAACAGATTGTCGCTTGAGAAAGAATGTTGCCGCGCGACGCGGAGCGGTTCGCGGTTTTTTATATTATCTTAGGTTATAATAGCAGTTGATTATGATTTAAGATAGTACTGTGATAGTACGTTTTAGTTGTCATATTATTTATTAATGTTAAATGTCAAAGTGACATTATCATGTATAAATATTGTTGTTTTTAACATTGAATAAATAGACCAAAGTGTAGATGGCTCATTACCTTTGCCATTACCAAATTTGATGAAATAAGCGAGCGAAAAAGATTACTTTTTTTGCTCTAGAGCGTAAAGTAACAATTCTCGGCACTTGTCGACATCATGATTTCATTTGAATATAATAATTAGTCATTTTACGCGCGACAGTAGGAAAAAATATGTTTTGGTAGACATTATTCTTAGGTCAATGTATGTGGTCTTTGTCCACGTAAATGACAATTGCTTTTAAAATGTAAATATCAACAAAATAAGTATTTTAAGAAACATTTTCATCTACTCTTTATTTTTTGTTTATTACATTATAAGATTTGCTTAGTTCTTGATAGTCTTGTCAAATGTAAACCAAAAATATATCCAAACTAACGATAAAAAAATACTTTATATAATACGAGCTGTAATTTGTTGTAGGCGAAAATCAAGTTCGTCCCTGTAAGAAATAGTGTGGAAATATTAATGGCCATTCCACCAATAGAAACACAAAACGTCTGCCGTCAAAGCAGTTGTTAGTGGGAATATTGTTTTGACAGGGCGTTAATGGGATTTGAACAGTTGAAAAGTTCAATTCCTATCCGAGTTTTTTCATTTATATCATTCAAGTCCATAGTAACAGTAAGCGCTAGACGCAAATAGTTTTTTCAGAATGCACACGCGGCAGGCACACACATACACACCTTAAGTTCAATTTTTAGGTTAGGTGTCAGCTCGATATCTTCAGATAAAATTTAACTTGTACGCTCAATTTGGATTTTGGGTTGTGTCTCTTTTTAAATCATAATTTTAATCTTTTGAATTCAAGATGTTTTGCACATCATGTACCTATGATTTACAACCTCAATATTTTCGAAAGTAAATATAATGAATCACCACTGACTATATTTTTGCCAATGCTAAAAAAATGATGACTACTGCCAAAATATTTATTTTGAAACTGCTGCATTTGAATTTAATTAGTATGGGTACTTATACTTTATTATTTCAGAAAACGTTTCTGATAATTGAAATTTATTTCTTACGTGAAACTTTATGTACCGAGTGTCTCATTAACGGAGGTAACCTGCTGTATCCCAGAAACTATTAATCGTACAGCTTAGAGAAAAAATATCTGTATTACAGACTCGCATACGATAAACTGCTGGAAATTACTTTCAAGCTTTCTACTCCACCGATAGAGGGCGTTGTTTACAATGATATCACAAAAACATCACCGTTATAGTACCACAAAATTTAAATATTCATAATCATTAGATCGTTTTACGTAAGTTTGCTTCAGTACTTTTTCCTCTATCTTGTAAAATAACTGGTAGGAGTGAGTGGGAAAGCTGAGTCAATAAAACTGTTACAACTTTTGTTCCGCTTGATGGATTTTGACAAACTTAGTAACAATTGAAATGGAATTTAATGCCTAATAACTTATTATATCATTGTTTCGTTCCAGTGGTTTTAACAGTCGCTAGGTGGCGGTGATTGGACAATTGTTTTGTTTTCAACTTTTTTTGGGAATCTTCAACGCGATGCTATATTTTTTAATCATTTACTTGATAGAGAATGGAATTAAAAAAAAATAGTAAAAAAGAAATAGGTATACATAAAAATAGGTATTCTAGGGATCGAGTTTTGTACTTAAGTAAATTGAAAATTCTACATAATGTAGTAGGCGTCCAGATCTCATAAATTATGTAGATGTACTTAAATATAAAATGAATGTAGAGTGTAAGAAAACTAGCTTGCGAGTTAGGAATTTTTAGCTATTGTGTTCACTCTATTTTAAAAAGAAATCGTTTTCATCCGTATCGTGTATCTCTTCTTCAAGTATTAAAAGCTACAGATTACGATGAAAGACTGGATCATTAGAATTGGCTTAAGGATATGCTGAATGAAAATCAATTTTTGATCAAATATAATATGGTCCGATGAAGCTACATTTTCCAGTTATGGATCTGTAAATAGACATAATACACACTATTGGTCTGATCAAAATCCACACTGGATGCAACAAGATTTTGACCAGGGTCAGTGGTCAGTTAACGTATGGTGTGGGATTTTGTTTTTGATGAACATTTAAATGGCGAGCGTTACTAGAGATTCTTAAGAGATGAATTACCTATATTATAATACGGCAAAATATGTGGATACAAAAAGATGGCTGCCCAGCCCACTTAACAAATTAAGTGATGCATTTTTAAACCAACAATATGAGTATAGGTGGATAGGAAGAGGTAGCATATTCCCGTGGCCGCCAAGATCTCCCGACCTTACTGAGTTAGATTTCATCTATGGGGTCGAATTTAAGATTTAGTATTTCAGACAAGACTTGCAAATAGAGCAGATCTTATTCAACGAATACAAAACGCTATTGACAGTATTCCCAGTGCTGAAATAGAAGCTGTTGCCTTTTCTATAAAACTCGCCCAGTGTAAGTTGGCACTTGAGATATGCGCGAACAAAAAGTAACAGACCCTGCTTGAATAAATATAGATATATTGAGCGGACTACTCTCGTACGACCCTCGCACTTTGCTTCAACATATTCGTAGGTACATGCCGGCTGCTGAGAAATATTTATAATCATATTTAATTCTTTGTTATAATTATTGGCATATTACCTGAATTGGGGGTTCATAAATAATCACTTAACAATAGGGTGTTTACAAATATTTATTTATCTTAATAGGAGATTGCAAAGTTAGGATCTTATATTTCTGGACGGACTTTACTTAAATATTTTTAAATAAGATATTAACGCTTACAATAAATTACTAAATAAAATGAAAATTAAAAATACCTAAAAGATAAAAACATAATAATATTCACTAAGCTAAGTTCCTTCGATGTCTTCAAAATTTAAAATTTTGCATGACTGTCTTCAGAAAAATCAAAATCAAAATCATATAATGGGTTCCTGTCGTGTAGCTTCATCCTTCATAAACTTTAATAGATTGGACACTAGTTCTCGGCATTGACCACTTAAAGGTTTATTTTTTAATTTACTTTTAAACTCCATTCTAATAATTATAACTAAATTATAAGCTAAAACCACACCTTCTATAAACTAACTACTGATAATTATTACCGTAACTAAAAACTACTATAATACTACTACGCCACTGGAATTACTGCGATATTAACCGTTTGCGGTCAAAACAGAGACTGGGGTCCTCCATTTCAGTGAGTCTCGAGCGATCGGATGTTCTACCGCGCATCTCAGAAGTTCAAATTCCAAATGCCAACTTACACTGGGCGAGTTATACCATGCAGATATTAAATATCTGCATCGAAAAAGATGGAAAGCATTTCGAGCAGTATCTTTAGGTTACTTTACCAGGTCAATGTAGTTTATTTTTGCTGTTTTTGTTACGTAATTAGTTGTTGGTTATTGTTACAATGATACTGAGTTTATCAAAATCCTATTTTCATGTATACCTATTTCTTCAGGTATCTTCGCTTAGAAAATAGATATTGAGAAGCGGTTTGTATTATTTTTTTAAACTCCATCCTCTTTTAAGTAATTTTAAAAAAAATATAGCATCGCATTCGAAGATTTCCAAAAAAATTTGAAAACAAAACAATTGTTCAATCACCGCCACCTAGCGACCGTTAAAACCACTGGAATGAAACGATGATATTAAATTTTATTAGGCATTAGGCCATTTAAAATGTTACTAAGTTCGTCAAAATCCATCAAGCGCAACAAAAGTTATAACAGTTTTATTTAGTCAGCTTTCCCTCCCACCCCTACAAGCTATTTTACAAGATAGAGGAAAAAGTACTGGAGCAAACTTACGTGAAATGATCAAATTATTCCGAATATTTGAATTTTGTGGTACTATAACGGTACATTTATTATAGAAAAGTGATGTTTTTGTGTTATTATTGTTAACTACGCCCCCAGCTGTATAGTAGAAAACTTGAAAATACTTTCCAACAGTTTCTCGTATGCCAGTTTGTAATACAGATTTTTTCTCTAAGCTAGATAAATAGTTTCTGAGATACAGCGGGTTGCCTATCATAATCAAACACCCGGTATAGGGTATGGCATAACACGTTTTATTTTTAAGCTACAACGTTTTAATTAAAAAAAAACGACGTTACCATATAAAAATGGAAATCTGGATTTCTATTTATCTAAAATTTTTCAAGAGTATGTTTTGTACACGTCAGTAGCATATGGTGTCTACTGTCTAAGTCAAATTATTTTTCATTAAACTGTTTATTTAGACAGACTATAGAAAATAAGACTGCCAAAATCAATAAAAGTTAAAGAGTTCTGCTACCGTACTATGAAACCCATTTGTTTTCATAATTTCTGGAATTAAGAAATTTTTCATTCTAATCAATACTTACATATTTCCATGTGCACAATATCTCCAATTGGACCATCAACTATATCGTCAGCTAAATTATTGGTATGGCCAACTAAATGTCTTGAAACACTTTACAGTTTGACCCATACCTTCCATTACTTAAAATTTTCCTATTTTTCTAAACGAATTGGTACAGCTAAAATTCTTTTTGTGGCTAACTTTGACAACTAATTTATGTTTTTTTATTTTATTCTAGACGTATAGGTGTAATCAACAATATATACTGTGTTGATTTGAAAAGGACCCACCCTTAATATTTCAAAAATGGGACATATTAGAAGGAAATGCCGAAACACGTCAACTTTTAACTTGAGGGGGACACTTTTTGGCGCTAATGTCATAAGCGTCAGATTCACCCCCTCCCTACTGGAGACACCCCTTACATTTTTTCAAATGGCATTAGGTATTAAGTCTTACCTCATTTAAAAGGTCTGGTAAATCTCTATTCAATCATGTTGTTTTGCCTTTGATACCAGCCTTCCATTGTTATTTAATCGTTGTTTAAAATTGGCTCTTTTTCAACTTTTCGTATGCCCCCCTATTGTGTTATGATGGAAAGACTCTTTGAAGAATAAAAAATTCACAAATAGTTAAAAGGCAACTGTTAACAAGAAAAAACTGCTATTTAATCATGTGTCAAAGTGACCACCGTTAACATTCAGGCAATAAAAGTTGAAAAAGAGCCAATTTTAAACAACGATTAAATAACAATGGAAAGCTGGAATCAAAGGCAAAACGAAATGATTGGATAGATATTTACCAGACCTTTTAAATGAGGTGTGACTTGATACCTAATAACATTTGAAAAATGTAAGGGGTGTCTCCAGTAGGGAGGAGGTGAATCTGAAGTGCCAAAAAGTGTCCCCCTCAAGTTAAAAGTTGACGTGTTTCGGCATTTCTTTCTAATATGTCCCTTTTTTGAAATAATTCCTTTTCAAATGAACACAGTGTATAAAATTAGTATGAATCAAAATATCCAGTGCAAGACTCAAAGTATTGTCAAGAAATTGAATTATTTTTAATTAGACAAGTGTCATACGATATATACATCATGCAATTTATAGTCAATGCACTGGAACAGTTTTTGAAGTCCTTAACAGTCCATTAAGAAATTTATAAACTTTTTATAACGCCCACGGGTTTATCCAGAACGTAGAAGTACAACTTTATAAATGGTACATTGCGTTGAAATGAAGCATGTAATTTGGCTACTAGCCCAATGTTTTGTAAATACTTATCAGACATTCCTTTTCAAATTATATCAAAACAACTACAGAATATTGTAAATGCATATTATTAAAAGTGGCTCTAATATAGCGGCCTCATATTATTCCTACATGGTGGCAGCGAACAAGAGGCAAGTTCAATCTGAGTTAGTATAGTATGTAAACAGAGTACAAATTAAACTGGAAGACAGAAGAAGTAGAGAAAGGATAGTACTATTATGTACATCTCTAGAGGAGGCTTGTGACAGAATTCCGAAAATGTGACTTCTGCGTCCTACATAAGTACAAAAAGAAGATCGAAGAGTTTTGTTCTTGTTGCAATTAGTCTTAAAACATGAAATACTCCTAGTGGGAAAACGAGGAGTTGGAATAAAAAGGCAGTATCTGGAAAATGCTTAGATGTTTCAAGGGTTAATATCCCCATAATAAAAAGTGATTTTTCCTGTCCTTGTTACATTTCAAGGACAGAAGGATTAACGTTGAAAGTTGTCTTAAAAAAGGTAACCTGGAAAGGGAAATAAAAAATATGCGAAATAGAGATACTGGACTAAATACCTGGCAAAGTTAACTAGAGAAATATCTCTTTCTAAACTCTACGAAATAGTGATTGGAACAATAAGTATGAAATTATATTTGCTTGTATTGTTTCCAATATTGCTTTTACGATAAATACTGGTCCAAGTTTGTCCAAAATCAATTGCAGAACTTGAAGCACCTGTTGGTCTCTTTTGCCGAATTTTTCCTTTGATTGGACAAACTTTAACTCGTACAACGGTAAATCTGTTTTCTTCTTTGCAAAAAATTTGACTACTTTCTGATCGGACCCAATTAAAAACAGAGCTGGTGTTTTAAACGCCTAAAAAATGCTGGTCACACTCCACACTCCACACAAGTAGTAGATCTGTTTATCAGTAACCTAGAGTAATTCGATAGTAATAGAGGAAATAGAGCAACGGCAGTAACTACAATACTATCACCTATTAAGTCACTGAAAAATGTAATCGATGAGATATTCTTGAACACACAGGAAGAGCGATGGAGTAAACGGAAGTATTGACACAAAGCTAGAACCCTGTGGTCCAGGGTAGGGAAATCAAATAAACTCTTGGAGAGAGTAGCAAACTTAATAGCTGGTAAATAGAAAATTTCAAATGAACACCTTTACAAAGTATGTGAAGAAGAAACAATGAACACCTACTATGTCATTGTCAGGCACTGAAAGAAATCCATTCAGAAATTTTGGATTAAAATTGCATGAAGAAACTTGAAGAAGTAACATACTTAGGATTCAGAGCGAATTCGGGGAATCACAATGGGCCTCAGGCTTCGATGCCTTTATAAACTAACCTAACCTAAATAGGAAGTAAGTCTGAAACAAAACTCTAGGAAGGAACTTAGGCTCAATGTAGGAGTTATATATTCGGATCTTATATAAATATGTGATTACAATATCTTAATTTTTGTAGTTAATACCTGAATCTTAATCAATTGGAATAAAAACACTTTGATTTAGACAAACTATCTTAATAGTTCAGTAAATGAAGGATGAAAAGTAGGCAAAGTGTACAAAAATCCTGCCGGTCCATGAATTTTCCGTCAAGGGTAGGGTTTGACTAGTAATTGATCATCCAGAAATGTCACACACCTCATCGCCATTTTGGGAGGGTATTCCCGGCCCCAAATTTCCAAAAATTGGTTTTCCGCCAATATCTCCTAAAATATGGCATTTAGAGAATTTTTAAAAAGGGTAAAACGAAGAGTAGTTCATTATCTACAAAAATGGCTCTCATAATTTTTTTCGCAACATTAATATTTTCCGCAAAAACCGATGTTGAAAAATCCATAATTTTGAGGTCCAGAAAAAATTGCTGTTTCTTGCGAAATTGTGGATCGAGGGGGTCGCAAATACAGTAATATCATGTTTTTCACTGAAAACACCAATTGCAGATGGCACCACCGTGTTCAAGCTATTACCGAAATCTCAACCTTCCCAACCTCAAAAAACAGCAAAAATTTGGAAATCAAAAATCAAGGGGCAAGAAAGATGGCCAATAAAATTTTTTGAGATCAATAGAGACCTTTAAAGGACCCGTAATAACAAAAAATCGAGAGTAAATGACTATTATTAAGAAAAATATGAGTAATTTCCCGACACTCGAAAAAAAGTTGTTACAAAATTTTTGACCCATTTTATAAATATGGTGGAAATATAAAAATGGGCCTTGAATCATCCGATATGATTTCCCCTTTCATCTGAATTTTGAATCGTAAAAAAATATGCATTTTTACCCGAGATATTGAATAATTTGTTGGCCCGGTCATGAGCAAGTGCAAAGAACCCTCTCTTTCGACTCCGGAGCGGGAGCTCAACATAAGGATCCCACTTGAGGGCCATTATCTCGAAAACTACCGAGTTTCCGGCAAAAATAATAAAAACAATTTTTGTAGATAATGACCTGATCTTCATTTTTCCCCTATATAAAAATTCTGTAAATGCCATATTTTAGGAGATATTGGCGGGAAACCAATTTTTGGAACTTTAGGGCCGGGAATACCCCCCCAAAATGGCGATTAGGTGAGTGAAATTTCTGGATGTTCAATTACTAGTCAAACTCTACCCTTCACGGAAAATTCATGGACTGGCAGGTATAATCGCTTCTGGGACCCTTTATTTACTGGACTATAATGCACACAACGGAATACTTTATGAAATATCTACAGGGTGATCTAATTACTTTTAGTTGAGGATGCTGGCGGTTAAGATATAATCGAATTATCTTTATAGCTATTTGTTTTGAACATTTGATACCACATGTTGCAGCAAACCAGATTATTTATATCTATAATTGACAAAATGTAACATTATTAAAACATAAACATTAACATTATTATTAATACCTACTCTGGAACATATTAACAATATTTGTTTAAGCAAAAAGTCAAACGTGTAGTGAATAAATTGGCTACCGTAACAATGATGATATAATTTGCATATTATAAAAATAGTAAAGCTTTAAATTTAATTGGCTTTATGCTCCAGTTTAAATAAAGTACGTAGGGGCGATTTAATTTTTTTTCGTAGGTCAACAATAAAATAACTGAAATATTGAAAACCAAGCTAGGATATTTCCGTGTTTCCATACAGGATGTATATCCCACATGCACTGTTTTACGAACACAAAAAAATATTAAAACATTCCACCAAAGACATACACACCTAAGGAGAGTTTTTTCAACATTGCATGTTGACAACTATAAATAAAATTAAGCAAACTGGCAGCAAAACACTGGCGAATCGGTCGAAGCAAACTGACTGCTTATTTTGTCCGCATCTTGATGTATTAGATTCTATTCTCAGCACACAGAGTCAGTCAAAATCTCCGCCAATATTTAAACTATCCCATAGGAAATGATTGGGAATATTTTTTTACTCTCTTTAAGTTTGTTCCATAATTACTTTTAACTCCTGTTGTTTTGGTTAGTAAAGAAGTCTTAAGTGGATTTAATAATTACTAGTAATATTTTTCAAACTGCATATGCATACATATTTTAGGTATTTCTAACTTTATTATTGTAAATAAAAATAATAATTATACGAGGTATTATTATTTCTTCAAGAAACTAGAGTAAAATGTCAAGAAATTGATGATTTATGGTTTATACTTATCGAAATGGACATTGAAGAGATGAAGCACAATAAAAAACTATTATCTTCAACACTCTGGTTGATGTAACCGTGCTTCCCACCAAGGTTTGCACACGGTATGATTAATTGATTCTACAGTACAAGTCAGATACTTTGAGTCTTTGGCACTTCAATTTGTATGATTTTTGTGCTCTTGGTTGTGTAAGACGCAGTCGCGGATAATGGTAACTTATAATACCGATCCGAACATCGATAGGTAGAAACTGTCGTAGCGCTGGGCTTAGCGTAAGGGCTTGTAACTGAGGGGTCCCGGGTTCGAGTCCCGGTGGTTTCGCTTTTTCAATTTTCGGAATATGTAGCTTATATATTAGAAGTGGGATTTGATCTATGAAATGTCCACATGAGGCCAAAATGTGATGTGATAGTAAGAGGGGGTGACTGGAATGGTCGTGGAAGCATCAGGCTCGCAAGGAGAGCGAGATAGGCGTAGGCAGGCAAGGCATCAGGCTCACGAACGCGTAGGTGAGATAAGTGTACGCACAAAAACGTCAGGTCTAGCACTCTAGATACATCGAGGACGAGGAGCGGAGAAGGAAGGCCGAATGTAAGACGCAGTCGCGGATAATGGTGACATAATACCGATCCGAATATCGATTTGTAGAAACTGTCGTAGCGCTGGGCTTAGCGTAAGGGCTTGTAACTGAGGGGTCCCGGGTTCGAGTCCCGGTGGTTTCACTTTTTCAATTTTCGGAATATGTAGCTTATAGTTGTGCTGCGTAAATGAAGAGACTAATTGTCCTTCTCAGGCTCAACACTAGAATTTTTTCTTTGAGAGTTCTAGTCCCAGGAGTAAATATATCCAGTGAGTCAGTGCAAACCGCGTTCTCGACGTCTAAAACTTTCTTTTCAATTGTTTTCTGCAAAATTATATAATGATGTCCAACTCACCTTCAACTTGAACATAAAATCAACTATGCGAAACACTTTTCTTTTTCCTTGAAGTTTGTTAAAACCGTGCACAAAAGGTGACCTAATGCCAATTAGCAAACCCGAGATTTACATAATTTGTTATAAAAGACCACCTTTAAAATAAGTCTCCATGCCTTCAAGGAAAATATTTTAAAAAGCAGTAAGATCATCTCTATAAATACAGTTGAAGGTTCTCCTCAATGAGGAGTTTTATCAGCTCTACTGTGGTCACTAGTAGCTGACGACCTCTTAGCAAAACTCAAAAAAGAAGGATTTCGTGCTCTGGGCAATGTAGACGATTTAGTTATAGTAGTTGGAGGCAAAAACGACGTTATTATTGCCGATCGCATGCACTAGCGCCTCAAACTTTATAACCACTTGGAGTTGGAAAAAGGGGCTAATCCTAACAAAACGACACTTCATTTACTGACAGGGGAAAATTAAAAATACAGTCTCCGAACATGAATGAGCTTTCAGAATAGGTTGATTACCTAGGAGTCATCCTTGATAGGAGAATACTTATATTACCTCAAAAGCAACAAGTGCTCTCTTGACGTGTCGAAGGCCTTTTGGTTTTTGGAAATCCGTGGGGTTTGAAACCGAAACTGGTCATATCTAACGGTTGTCAGACCAATTATTACCAACGAAGCGCTGGTTTGTTGCAACAAGACAATGCAACAAATGGCATTATCGTAGTTGCAAAAAGTGCAACGACTCGCCTGCATGGGTATCACGGGTGCAACCTTAGAGGTAATGCTGGACCTTCTTCTACTACATCTACATGGCGGAGGATTGCTCTGGAAAATGCCTATAAAACTAACTCAGGCTAAATATTTGAATCTAACGGGACATCTTGAGATACTAAGGGTGGAGCAGCCCGATCCATGAAGATATCCACGGCCTTTATGTCTACGAAACAGAATTTCAAATTCTCGTTAGACGTTATTATGAACGAGCGTGAGTTAACACAAAAATAAATCTTTCTAACTGCCCTCCTTATTATACTGATGAGACAAAAACAAACTAAGGAGTAGGAATAGGGGTTACAGGTACTGGCAAACACTACAACAATATTCCAAGTGAAACTATTAGCAATGGATTTTTGTGATCAAGAGTGCCAATTCAGTCCCTCTACATTTGTTGCGTTAACATTTCTAGACATCGAAGGTACTTTTGATTGGCTCGACATCATCAATAAACATATCCCTTAAAAAAAGAGGGATAAACAGCACCACATGCAAATGGATAGGATCCATGCTCGAGCATAGGAGCTCAAATGCATGATATAACTCACACCGTTAGGACAACTGAAGGATGTCCTCAAGGGGGAGTACTTTCACCACCTTTATGGAACCTAATTGTGGATGACTTGATATGCAGGTTGAATGATCAAAGCATAAGGACGCAGGGCTTTGCGGACGACATAGTGATTATCACCAATGGGAAATTCCCAGAGGTAGTTATGAATGTCCTACAAGAAGCACTACGAATTGTGAAGGACTGGTGCCTTAAAGAGGACCCTTCAGTTAATCCAAGAAAAAACTAGTTGCTTTTACGAATAGAAGAGTTCTCCCGCAGGGTAAAGTACTGCGCTCGGAGAACTAGTAATATCAAAAGAAGTTAAATATCTGAGAGAGATCCTTGATTCCAAACTGAATTGGAAGACACAGCTGGAAAAAATTACTACCAGGGCGACTAGGCTTTTCTGGCGATGCTGAAGAGTTATGGGCAAAACCTGGGGAGTACCACCCGAGGAGGTTGGCTTTACACAACTGTGACAAGTCCAACGATCACCTATGGAACAATAGTCTGGTGGAGGAGGACAAAAGTGTCCTCCGCAGTGAATATATTAACTGCAATCCAAAGACATGCCCTCCTTGGTATAACCGGGACAATGAACAGCACAGGGACGGCATTAATGGAAGCCCTCATTGGAACTTTTTGTAGGGGAGGAGGCGATGATGGCTATTCTTAGGCTAAAATCGGGACTTATGGTCCCCGAACAATGTTCGAAAAGGATACACTCATACAACTGGGACAATACTAGATGAATCATTATTCCAAATGAGCTTTGATAGCATGACACCGGAGAACATATTTACTGAGTGAGTGAACATCATCATCCCATCTAGGGAACAGGTGATGCACCGAGGTAATTCTGGAGAAATCATCTGGTTCACCGATGGTTCCAAAACAAACCATGTTACTTTGGCTGTTATAAATGGACCTAGAAAGAGAATGTTCTTTAACCTTGGTTGATATAGGCTTGAGTTTCAAGCAGAGACGATTGCAGCTCTAGCCTGTATTGATGAAAACATCAGAAGAGGATATACCGGACAAAAAATTAAAATATTCACTGACAGCCAGGCTCTGCTTAAAGCTATCATTAATCCAACAACTAGGTCTAGACTGGTAAAAAACTGTGAAGAATTCCTTAACAGGTTGGCAAGAGACAACAAAGTGTCTCTAATATGGTTGTCGGCACATGAGGGGATTGCAGGTAATGAAATGGCGGACCATTTAGCTAAAGAAGGCTCTAAAGGAGACTTCATAGGTCCGAAACCGTTGCATAAGAGGGGAAATCGGGCTAGATTAAGAACACCAACTCAAATGGAGGTTGACACAAGGACACCTCTATACAAAGAGTTTACTGAACAAGGTAGACAAGGAACTCTCAACCAAGCTGTTGATACTGGGTAAGAGACATTTGAGCACAACCCAAACGAATTAATTATTTATTGCGTTTGATTGTCAGGCTGTTTTTAAAGAAATTCTCAGGATTATAGATATTTTGGACTAAAGCATAAATGTTGGATATGCACAAAAGATCTTGTGGGTCGCAGTGTGGTAAGGCCAAACGGGTTGATTGACCCCCTCCCCTCGTAATATACAATCTAGATGACCATATTTGATTATAAACAATTTGCTTTATTTTCGTACGTATTGTAGTGGAAGAACTCAAAGCTAGAAGGCTTGTGTATTAAAATATTTTCTTGAACAGAATAAAGTGAAAAGTATTTTTATTAATAGGCGGATATTACTCTGATACGGAGAAAATATAATCGAATATTATCAATTCCAGCAACAGTCTCATAACTTTCCAAAATAGATTACGATTTCTTTTTAGTTTTGGAAGTATTTAAAACTTGAGTAATTAAATCCTAGATAAAATTCTGTGAATACAGTTTTTAAATTTTAAATAGCGTCTGTGACTGATAATGGAACAGTAATTTCCACAGAAACGTGTTAATAAATGATGAATTAATACTTCAAAACATTTCCATACAAAACGCTAACTTCCTTAGTTGATTAATTTATATTTTACAATATTTTTTCAACTGATCTTAACGACATAATTAATTAATATATTTTCAATTGTAACTTTTCTCTAAAAAAGTAACATAATATATTTTAGTGTAGCGTGCTACAATGTCGGTAGACATTTCGGTAGTTTTTTAAGGTTTTCACTGCTTAGGGTCATTTTCTAATATAATTAACAGCATTTGACTTTTTAGTCAAATGTGAAGTGATATTTTGGGGAAAATAACAGAAAAATTGTTAGTTTTAAATAAATATCGGCGATGTTCATATTTCACACTTATTCATTTTTATTAGTAAACACAACGGTGAATAACATTGAAACCTAAAACTGGGAAATAAATGTATTAATAATCATCAGTCTAGTTACAAATTGGCGTTAAAATGTTGACACCAGCACAAAGCGGTCAATATATTTTCTTGCTGAGTAGAGTTTCGATTTTATGCTATCAAATATTTTGCGAATAAATATAAGTTAGTATTTTGTTAAATATTCAAGAACATGTGGCTATTGTTTTAAAAAATATTCTTGTAAATTGTGTTAAATATTTAGAGGCAGTGAGGTTCCTTTATTTGTCTTTAAAACAGGACAAAATATATAAATATAAAACATCCACTTCGCTTAACGTGAGTGGGTTTCAATGGAAATAAATAATCTATGTTAAAAAAACTTCAGTTCAGTAAAACCAATGCCGATTGTAGTGGAATTTTAAGTTTCTAGAGTCTCTAAGGTTTGAAATTATCACTTTGATCGTATAATTTTATTGATTTTCTGATTTGAAGACAAATATTATTAAGGTGTATTTTCTGAGGACAATCTGTATCGTACTACTAAAAAAAGCAACCAAAAAAAGCAATGAGTCTGTGAAAGCATGTAAGTAATTCAAATTTCTATATTTTCTAATAAAGATTAACTACTAACTATATAAATTAATGGTTTCAACCATTACTACGTGGAATCTTTACATAATTATTGTATAAAATCAAATAACAAATTCCACTACAGAAATATAAAATATATCATTCGACCAGTTTCACAAATATCGGCTGTAAAAAATTATAGAAATAGAGATACCTCATTTTGATAAGTAGCCCTAGGAAATGTGAAATTAATATATTTCATGATCTGAGATCTCAGACACTTATAGTAAGTATACATTTATTTGCTATTTAAACGACAATCTAGCAATAGGCCTTTTTATCACCAATTTTTGATGTGTAACATCTTTCCGCTCGGCTCCCTGCAATTTGTGGCAGTGATTTCGTGAAATGGGACGGAAGTGTTTACAGGAAGCTAGTGAATCGCGCGCTATTTGATTTGACCAATGAGCGCGAGCGGTGGTAAATTTCGCCGTGAGATACCTCCTTTGACAGTTCGCGATTCACGTGTGAGATAAGGAAATAGAAATGGAACATTTTGTGGATAAGAAATCCGTTTTTCGTCCTCATTTTCAAAAATATCGAAATTTGTGATTGTGTGGTGGTAAAATAACAACGTGATAAAAAATACGAATATCTACTATCATGTCTTCTCTTCGGTATGGGATTTTAGAAGAAATTTAAAGGTCCAGCTCAGTTATAATGAGTATAATAAGTCTTTGAAAGAGAAATTTGAGGAATGAAGACGACACCATATGTGCAAGTTAGTAATATTCTAGAACCAAGTTTACAAGTTGGATTGCCAATTATCTAAATGAATTGAAGATGAGTAAAGAGATATGTTTACATTATGTAAGAATTTTATGTTTGAAATTTTTCAGAATCTGGTTTCCTACATAGTAAAATATTAGCTACAGAAAAATATGAAAAAACGGAGAAAAAAGTAAAAATCAATTGAAATGCTTGAAGGAAATGTGCCACTTCAAATGTACTACATTAAATAATTTAGAATTGAAGCATAATATTTCGCAAGTAGAAGAAATACAGTTTGAAAACATGGAAGGTATGTGTAGATAAATGGCCAGCGTTAATTAAACACAAATTTGGTCCTGTTAATTAGAAGTGATAAAACAATTACAGAATTAGTAATATAATATTTTAGGTTACCTACCTATTTTTCATAAAATGTACGAGAAGCCGATTGCTCCCGAACTGGTCAAGTCTTTACAAAAAGAAATTATGAAAATGTTAAATATACAGAAAAGTAATTTACTACACACTATGTAACTTCTTCCACCTAACTATAAAGTGTACAATCAGTATATTATCTTTAATTGTATACTTGTATACCTACCTATCCTGTTATATTTATCTAGCTTACTATGAGAAAAGTTGAATTGAGGCGATTAGGAAGCTTAATATTTACTGTTCAATTTACCAATAGGATTACGATTATATTTTGTCTATTCTGTTAAAATACCTGTGAAATAATTGTCATATAAGTAAAGCGTGATCTATAGACGTCAAAAAATAATAGTTCAATACTATTAAACGCTTTACAAAATTAGAAAAATTAATTTCCAAAGAGCAGACCGTCCACTAAGAAGCAACAACTACTTCTCGGGCTATATGCCCCGACAGACATTGAATTACACTTCTAAAGTAAACGGGGTTGGTATATCTGTTAAGATAGAACCAACCATTCTGGTTTGCGATCAGAAGGAATAACATCACTTGTGGACCGGTTTCGGCGTTTTTGCGCCTCATCAGCACAAGGTAGATGCCACTCGTCCAAGAGCTCTGATCGCAAACCAGAATGGTTGGTTCTATCTTAACAGATATACCAACCCCGTTTACTTTAGAAGTGTAATTCAATGTCTGTCGGGGCATATAGCCCGAGAAGTAGTTGTTGCTTCTTAGTGGACGGTCTGCTCTTTGGAAATTAATTTTTCTAATTTTGTAAAGCGTTTAATAGTATTGAACCATTATTTTTTGACGATTATAAACATGTTATCCGTAAGAAAAGGAACAACAAAACGGTGTTGTTATGGAGTATGTAGGAGTGATACACGGTATATTAAGTCATTCCGACTTCTTCAAACAGTTTTTCCCGAGTGTGGAAATTTGTAGCACGAGCCCAAAGGGCGAGTGCCGCAAACACACGAGTGAGAAAAGTACTTTTCCCACATGTTGCACACTATACTTTTTCTACATCTGCACAAATTTAAAGAATACAAGTAAAGTAACTTAATATTTATTTTTATGGTTAGTAAAATAAAAAGAAAAGGTGAGCGGTCGTCGGACCGCCAATAGAAGCTTGCTTCCTATGCACAATAGAATGACCATTTTTGACCATTTTTCGTAAATTTTTTACCATTTTTCAAAAATTTTGATCATTTTTGACAATTATTGACCATTTTTTCAAATTGTTTGACAATTTTTGACCATTTTTTAAAATTTTAACAATTATTGACCATTTTTGACAATTAAAGACCAATTTTGACAGTTTTGACAATTATTGTTCATTTTTGACAATTTTTCAAACTTTTGACCATTTTTGACCATTTTTCCAAATTTTAACAATTATTGACCATTTTTGACAATTTTTCACCATTTTTGACCATTTTTGACCATTTTTGACCATTTTTGACCATTTTTGACCATTTTTGACCATTTTTGACCATTTTTGACCATTTTTGACCATTTTTGACCATTTTTGACCATTTTTGACCATTTTTGACAATTTTTGATCAATTTTGACAATTTTTCAAAAATGTTGACCATTTTAGACCATTTTTCCAAATTTCAACAATTTTTGACCATTTTTGACAACTTTTCAAAAATTTTGACAATTATTGACCATTTTTGACATTTTTTAATAATTATTGACAATTTTTTCAAAATTTTAACAATTTTCGACCATTTTTCAAAATTTTTGACAATTATTGAACATTTTTGACAGTTTCTGACAATTATTGACCATTTTTGACAACTTTCAAAAATGTTGACAGTTTTTGATCATTTTTCAAAATTTTAACAATTATTGACTATTTTTGACCATTTTTTAAAATATTTGACAATTTTTGACAGATTCTGACAATTATTGACAATTTTTCCAAATCTTTGACAATTTTTAACAATTATTCACCATTTTTTTTTAAATTTGGACACAATTTTTGACAATTATTAACCATTTTTCCAAATTTTTGACAATTTTTGACTATATTTCAAAATTTTTAACAATTTTTTAAAATTTTTAACATATTTTATAATATAATCTGACAGTTTTGTGACAACTAAGTAGGTATTTAAAGATAACTACTAAGTTTTTGTCGATTTTATTTGATTCTCCATATAAATATATGTGGCGTGGGCAAAGTGCCGTGAGAAATATTATTTCTCACAGTATGAGCAATATTTGGTTTTGAAATCAAGTAAGGTATGAGAAATACGTCACTTTTCATAGCAGTTGTAGAAAAATTGTATTTGTCTGTGATTGTTGGGTTAACTTTCTAACACCTTTAGTCTTCGACGAACAAAATTATCACGGTTATATTTTAACAAATGAATGAAAATTAAATTGTAAAAATAATTGTATCATATATTTGAATTTTAATATAACATTATTAATAATAACTTTTGCTTCTCATGCAATACATTTATCAACATAAATAAATTTTTTAATGACCATTGCACAAATATATTATATTTCACCAATGTTTTTTGTGTTAATTGGTTTTTCTTATATAGGTATAGTTCCCATGGTAAAAAATATATACCAGCAAATCGTTATATAATATATTTTTCTACACCCGTACTATAATAATACACTTATATGCTCATAATGAGACCCATTATGATACAGATTTTTCATAACGATACAGATTTTTAATCAATAGAAACCCATAATTATTTTTCAATAAGCATTCTGTGCATTTGACGTTTGTCCTATCTTCCTATCTAATTGTTTTATTTGTCAAAATCAGTAGGTATTAAATTTTCGTAGAATATAGCTAAACTTCGATAATTATATTATCAAAATGTCTGATATCAGCGATATGGAAGAGTTACCATCGACTTCTCCATCGGAGAGAGCAGAAAATGCAGTACTAAATATTTTGCCCCAAAAATCTAAGAAAGCGTACAAAAAACTGTATCAACGGTTTATGGACTGGAGAAATACAAATAATATTTCGACATTCTCCGAAAATGTTTTGATTGCTTATCTTCAAGAATGAAATAAATTGTTGTGACTGGGTAATGAAACGATTATGTAGAATCTTATTTTATATTCTGAAATACTGAATACAACTTTTAACGTCTGTCATTTCTACTTGACAGTTAACTATATTTTATTAATCTAAGGTGCATATATACATTGTCTAATTAGTTCACTACATAAATGTAAATATTCCTTCCACTTCCAGATCAGTGGGACCTGAAATAAACTTTTCAACTTGCACAATTATTAATCTCAATATTTTTGAGAAATACCCGAGGTAATACCATTAATTAGAATTTTGTAGAATTTCTTATAGAAATACGACTAACTACTGTTATTGTGTTCAATACAAATATAATATTTATAGTTCTCCATTATTTATCGGGTGTAGAAAAAATAGCGTATGCACCTCTCATGTAATGGTTATTAATACACTCGCATAAACCATACGAAACTCGCCTTCGCCTTCGGCTCGTTTCGTATCCCGATTAATGCTCATGTATTAATAACCATCATTACATGATCGTTGCATAATATACATTTCTTAATAAAAAATATAAATTAAGTGTACCTACATAGTAGTATAATTACAAATGTCATGTTCAAGCTCAAAAAATTAAATTTTTTTAAATTAATTATAATCGTGAATAATTTTCATGTTAATTTGAATGTTTTTGCAATTGCTAAATATTAATTGGCATAACTAATTAAAATATTTTTTTAACTATTATTCGTTTTTATTATTTTGCACATAGTAAACAAGTACTAATACTTTAATCACCTTTTTTATGTGCTTCTACATAGTTGTGAACCAGTGACGCACCATCAATTATTTTTTCTAATAATAGGGTGTTCAACTTCAAATTAAGTTTTATTCCATGTTTTATTAGGTAATATTAATAAGTGACAAAGGGGATATTCAAAAATAAAATTATTATAAATTTAATATATAAACAGAAAAAAATTAAAACAAAAATGTACTAAAATTATGCATAGGGGGTGTCCATTAATTACGTGAGGCATTATTGAGGATTTTATGACAACCCTCTCCCCTTGGTGAGATGTATTAAGATTTTTCTCGACCCCCTCGGAGGGGGCTCCCCTAATCTTACGTGGGATTTTTCAAAATTTGTGTTTTGGGTGTAAAAGTGTTGGATTTATTAAAAAAAAAACAATTTGCTTGATTACTTTCATTTAAGTCTAGCAAATACTAGTATTTGGGAATATTACTATTATTTTATTAGGTAATATTAATAAGTGACAAAGGGGATATTCAAAAATAAAATTATTTTAAATTTAGTATATAAACAGAAAAAAATTAAAACAAAAATGTACTAAAATTATGCATAGGGGGTGTCCATTAATTACGTGAGGCATTATTGAGGATTTTATGACCCCCCTCCCCCCTTGGTGAGATGTATTAAGATTTTTCTCGACCCCCCGTGGGGCTCCGCTAATCTTACGTGGGATTTTTCAAAATTTGTGTTTTGGGTGTAAAAGCGTTGGATTTATTAAAAAAAAACAATTTGCTTGATTACTTTCATTTAAGTCTAGCAAATACTAGTATTTGGGAATATTACTATTATTTTATTAGGTAATATTAATAAGTGACAAAGGGGATATTCAAAAATAAAATTATTTTAAATTTAGTATACAAACAGAAAAAAAATTAAAACAAAAATGTACTAAAATTATGCATAGGGGGTGTCCATTAATTACGTGAGGCATTATTGAGGATTTTATGACCCCCATCCCCCTTGGTGAGATGTAGTAAGATTTTTCTCGACCCCCTCGGAGGGGGCCCCCCTAATCTTACGTGAGGTTTTTCAAAATTTGTGTTTTGGGTGTAAAAGCGTTGGATTTATTAAAAAAAAACCAATTTGCTTGATTACTTTCATTTAAGTCTAGCAAATACTAGTATTTGGGAATATTACCTTAATCTAAAATCACAGTGAAAAAATTAGATCATAAATACACGTTTTTTATTTTAATGTACCTTAACTTTGACGCAATTTTACATCGTTTTCTCCTAGAAAAAAATTACATGATATTTGCCAGGACCCCCCTCTCCCCCCAAGTGAGATTTGGTAAGATGCGGCCCGATCCCCCCTTCCCCAACACCTCACGTATTTAATGGACGCCACCCAACTTATAATGCAGATACGTCACTAGTTTAAATGTGAAGTTGTCGATAGTCTTCCTTTGCTGTTCCATGTTTCATCTTCTTCTTCTCTCTCCTTTATTGGGATGTTTGAGCTTATTCAGGACAAAAATATTGACATCTGACATCTATCACCCTGATGTTTACCTTGTTCAATTTGAATATGAAGCATTTTATTTATAAAAGGTATACTAATAAAAAATTTAAACCAAGAGGAAAGCACATGCGAATGCAAACAACTCACTGTCACTCTAACCTAAGCTTCTTCTTTTCTTCTTCAATTTGGGTGACTTCCCTCTCTTATATTTATTTTGTTCCATGTGACTAACTTAAATTTTTACTAGTGACGTAATTTGTTCTCTTAGAATTAACGATCTGGTAATAATTAACAAGAATCTATTTTTAGTAGAACACCATCTTTTTAATATTTTTAAATTTTTTATGATTCTAAGAAATTGAGTCTGTTATAATTTTGACAGTTATGTAAAAGTTAAATGGTATTATTGAATGTGTGGTGACGGTTTGATTAAATTAAGGTACCCTACGCGAAATTAAATTTCCTGCCAATTTGTTGATTTATATTTATACTAATTCAACATTTTTATTTGATAAAAAATGGAAAATTATTCTCCATATTAATAATATCATAAAAAAAGTAATAAGATTAGTAAACATTTTAATATTCGTTTAATTGCAGTCATTAATTGAGGAAATATATTTTTAATGTATTGCTAGCTTTTTCATAGTGAAAGATTATTTGTTTCCGTTGAACGCTGGTGTTATAGTAAGTAAATATGATTTTTTGAAATAATAATATTGAGCCGTATATTTTTAAATTCTAGTGAAAGCTTAATCAAAACTGTTTTTTCTTTGCATTACCATGAATTTTTTTTATATTTATTTTTTTATATTTACTCTACTTTACTATTAAATGACTTACTTAAATGTGCCCAAAATATGCTACAAATAAGTACAAAAAGTTAGAATATGCACTAAAAATATGCATTCAATTTACAATTTATGAGTATTTTTAAAACAAGAAAATGAATACCTAGTTTTTAATTTTTTCCTTTGATTGTACGACATGTAAGTACTATCATTTTGAAATTAGAACTACTTAATATTGTTTAGTTTAAATTGACATATTCTTTACATAAGTTCTTGAATTAAAAAAATTATTGTAATTTTTATTAATATCATGTCAGATTAAATTGAAACATTTCATACTTGACAATAATTTAATAAGTTTTTTCCAATATCCTGATCAGGGTCATCAGCATCAATTCTATAACTTTTACTTAGAATATAACATACTTGGCCCGAGTTCAATTCCCGCTGTCGATGGATCTAATTTTTTTGAGTATGAATATTACTAAATTTAAATTCGTTTAAAGACAAAAAATGAGAAAATAAACAATAGTTCAAAAATTGAATAGATGAGGCTTTTACTTGATGAAGATCCATACTAAATGATGAAATAAAACAATTTAATTTGTTTAAATCTTCATTTTATGTTGAACTAACGTTCAAATTAAATTAGTGACGCGTTTCGCTACTCGGTAGCTTTTTCAAACTAGTGAAGATACAATGAAAAACTTTTAATTTATATAGTGCCTTAATACGGAATTCTAAGATATTGACAAAAGTATTATAGTATATTTAAATGGGAATATTACAAAGGTATTGAAAAAGAGTACCTAGAAACTTTATTCACAAAAATAACAGATCTAAATCCTCAAAATTAAACAAATCATGTGTTTATAAATTAAAATGTGGTAACGACAACTGTTACAAAATTTATATAGGTAGAACTTTTAGGAACTTTAAAACTAGAATTTCAGAACACAAACGCAGCTATGACAACAACAAATTAGATTCCAACTATTCAAATCATCTATTAACAAACCAACACACTTTCGACTCAAATTTTGAAATTTTGCATGTAGAACCCAAATCCTTTAAATTAAATCTTTTAGAAGCCCTTGAGATTAACTAAAAAAAATATTCAGGTAATCTGCTTAACGACCAAATAGATATCAATCATTCCCCCTTATTAAACCTTTTTACCTAAAAGATGTAGTGGTTGTGAATAAAGTTTCCAGGTACTCTTTTTCAATACCTTTGTAATATTCATATAATTCCTTATTTAGACACTTTTTGTACTTATCCCCATTTAAATATATCATAATACTTTTGTTAATATCTTAGAATTCCCTATTAAACCACTATACAAATTAAAAGTTTTTCATTGTATCTTCACTAGTTTGAAAAAGCTACTGAGTAGCGAAACGCGTCACTAATTTAATTTGAACGTTAGTTCAAAATAAAATGAAGATTTAAACAAATTAAATTGTTTTATTTCATCATTTAATAGTTTAAAATTTAATAAGCACGCTTTTATAACAGAAAAAACTAAAAAATTGAAAATCATTTTTAATTCATTCCAAAAAACGACCTTTGTTATATATTTTTATGTTAGCTGAAGTTTTAGAAATATGAAGCTACTGATCAAATATCTATAGCAATTAATATCGAGCGCTCCATTCTTTTGGTAATAAATTAAAAGTTTTTTCTGTTATAGAAAGAAGCGTGTTTTTAAGAATTTTGAAATATTATTCATTTTTCCTTAATGTTTAATTTAAATATCCGCTAGTTATTGATGTTAATGATCACTGTTACTAAGTAGAAACTAATGTTGATTCTTTAAAATTATCCAATTCGAAAAAGTGATTTAGCGTCATCTTCTATCGGTATCATTCATTTTATAAGCTGTCAAATATTTTTTTATATTCTTCTTTTTATACAGAAAACTGTCAAAGTTGCTATATCCAAATACGTAATTATAATATAAGATAAAATATTTTTCTTGGATAATAATAAGATAAATTGAAATAACTAATCTTTGTTCGATAGAAACCTTGTAGGTGCAACTGTATCAGTATATTTTGGTAACATAATCTTATTTATAATTCTGATAAAGTTTAGTGGTTTCCGTTATATTGGAACAAAAATTTGTTGAAGGTAAATTGAATTTTTTTCATTATAAAACTAAAAAAACTTGGCAAATGCATCTCTATCTTGTGCTATTGTAAGGAGTGTAACATCGTCCATCCTTTGATGTTTTTTAACAATCAATATTGTCTGCGGCCTAGCCCTGTTTTCCTTTGATATTTCCTCCTATTAAGGTAAGCGTCCACTAGGCATATCGGACAGGGACGCAAAAATTCGCCTTTCAAAGATTCAAGTTACTCCTCTGGTTGTGGAGCTGTCCGGTGCGCGAAGGAACGGGTTGTTGAATTGGTCGCCAGGGTGTCTGTTCACTAAGAAATGGGAGCTCCTAGGAGAGTAAACTCTAATAAAGTGCTCATGCGCGCTCTCTCAAAACTGCAAATACCGTAAACACTAAACCCAAGAGAGAGAGCTCTATGCGCCTATTCTACTGGGTAAACTTAAGAGATGGTGGAGTGGACATGCGCATTGCAAAACAACGAGCAAAATGTCAAAAAATATGGCATTACGATTACCTAACTTCACTTCTCTCTTTTGTTATTTTATTCTCGTTATTTTTTGTAAGCTATTTCTTAAAACTTATAATATAATAAGCCATCTATTTTTTTGCTATTCAAATCACAGATCACCCAGAATCTATGGTTATGTACGTTTATAGATATCATGATGAGCATCGAAGATGAAATATATTACAAGAAGTCGTCGTTTCTTCTCCTGGGTTCTGCCTTCTCCTCCATACAATATTTGAATTGGAAAAGTTCTTCGTCAGAACTATCCATCTCGCAGTTTCAAAAGAAAGTACCAACTTCAAAAGCTGCGATGGATAAAAAATCCGATTGCATAGGTCCGTCTCAATTCGTCGCTAATAAACGCAATTGTTTAATGTTTGCGATGCGACCCGGTCCGATTCGCCTATTGGATGCTCACCTTTATGAGGTGTAGGAAGGCATATTTACCGTCTTATGAGATGACCAACGTAGGAGTTCGTTCTCTTCTTTATAGTGTTTAGCTCTCCAGTTCTACGTTTCATGAGTTCTAGGTTGGTAACACTCGCTGGAACATTCACACTTCGAATGTCTATAGCTTGTTCATTGTGCTGATTTCCAGCCTCCATGATTCCACCTCATATAAATGTACAGGAAACACGCAATATATATCTAAGTGTGAACGGATTTATCACTGTCCATGTTTAATATTTAACGTAAAAATGAGTTGGGATAAAAAAAACATCAGTTGAAATAGGAATGTCGTATATTAATCAACATTTATAAAATATTTTAAATAGTAACAAACATGACTAGATTCATACTGACTCACAAAAAAATGACAATGAGCGGTGTCTTTTCTAGACACTCGATTGGGATGTTGGCTTCAAGAAGTGAGAGGTGGCCGGGGAATAATACTTTTTAAATGTAACTATATCGTTTTTACTTGTAACAGCTTAAAATTTTTGAATTAAAAAAATAAATATAAATAAGTATGCGTCTTGAGTCTTGAGTTATTTTTAAACATTGTAAGTAGTTTCATGCTGTATTTCATATCCTAAGGTGGAATTTTACTGTAAATGTATACTTAGTTACTCCAACAAAATCTAGAAAATGTTCCAACTAAGCTCTCCAGGAAAGCAAGTAATTCAAAAAAATGAAATAAGAGAAAAAATGCTCGTAACGTCAAAAGCAAGGCCCTGAAATATGTAACTTCCCTAGCGTGGTAGTTTGAATTTAAGTTCTAAGGACCATAAGGCATATTAAGCTTAATCCTTGAATGGAGATTCTCTTTATTTATTCAACTTTTAGCAACAATAAAGGATACAAGATCCTTTTTTTAAACTAAAGCTTAATCGAGTCTACAATTTTAATATATTTTCAATGTTTCTGCGATGACAATATTATTAACTGAATGTTAGTACCAGTGGTGAACTTGTGAGAATTATTCACCTCGTTGATTTTCTCCTTGTACTTTGCACCTTATACAGTTTTAGTTTTGGGCTAACTACTACATTCGATTAAACCAGAAGAAAAACTGGGATTCAAATAAGTTGGGGTCGAAAGGAAAATAAGTTTTACAATTTGAATTTATCCCAGAAAACGTTGGAGAAACTAAGTTTTAATAAGATTTAAAGTGACAGAAGCTCAAGACGACTGAAATATTTCAAATACATTTTAGACATTTTTTTCACAAACTGATTATGTTTGAATGATTTTTAATTTAAATGTCCCCTGTTACTTTATTCAGAAAAAACGATATTTTCACTATATTTATATTTACTCTCCCTTTCTTGCAGCCGACGCAAAAAAAGAAACAGCCATAACATTAACATACACATGTTTACTCTGATACAAGTTATGAAGCAATCAACGAAGACAGTAACGCTAGAATTATCTAACTTTAAATAGTGGAAGATGCATTTTTATTCCGATCAGTTTATTGCTTTAATCTTAAATAATATCAGTTATTTCTGCTTAAATTACTACAAGATTTTTATTAATTGGTTTCATATAAGAAACTCTTATTTTTTCATAGTTTAAATTAGTTTAGACGTATGACTTCAAACATATTTTTGTGCAGATTAAATCTTCATTACTATTACATATTATTGAAAAATAATGTTATATAGTGAGATGTGAATAAGGTTTTAAAATTTGGTGTTTGGTGAACAGATATTGTTTACTTGGATGACTGTTAAAATAAATCAAGCGGTTTAAATGAAGTCTCTTACATTAATTTGGTTGTAGAGGTTTTATTCCAAAACGACTTTGTGTATTCCTCATTACTACATCATAATTTTCGTATCACAGTTTGCTTCAACTTTTATCAGATTCTCTCTAATACTTTCGATAAGATTTATATGTATTTTTTTGGCTTAACACCCCCAGGGGTAGCGCCACATCAAAAAGCTTCCTAAATTCCCTTTTCGTGGTGAATCAATCTCCTTATATTTTTTCGGCTATCTGCCGTTATTTCTTCCTGCTCTTTGTGTTTTTTTCTATCCTCTGTCTTATTCCTGTACTATAGAGGTCCGTAACAACGTTGTCTATGTCTTCCTCTCCTTCGCTTATTACAAGGATTCCATTTCATTGAATAAATTGGACACTTTGTATTTGTATTCATTGTTCTTTATTTTTTCTTCTCCTATTTCAAGAGTTAATTCCATATTCGTTTGTCTTTTATATTCATCTTCTATCGGTACTAATATCATATGCAGTATCTTCTAGTTTTTCTGCTGTTTTTGTTAATTTTTAATGTTTCTGATCCATACATTAATACCTAGAGGTCTTATGATAATTTTGCAGATTCTTATTTTCTTGTTGCTTACTTACTACTTTTCATACACGATCTTAGGCCAAATTAAATATGTCGCTGATAAGGAATCATCTTGCTTGACTTCTTTGTTATATAAAAATTTTGTTGTTGTTAATTACTGGATTTTTATCTTCGCTACTGTTTTTAGTATTGTCATTTTTATCTTCTGAGCCTGTCTCATACGAAAATTTTACTTTTCGCTTTTTCAAGTTTTAGCAAAATTGTTTGAGTTGTGTTTGGTATTAGTAGTAGAATCAAGTACGAATTCTCACGAGCGTTTTCTAAGCTACGTAAAATACGCACGTGAAACAACTCTTTAGGGTCACTTCACCCTTACCACTAGGATATCCGGTGTCGAATAGCAAACTGATGAAAGTGATACGGATCATGCAATTTCTGTGGTTCAATTTATTATTAGATACGTTATTATTTGTTACCAGAATAGTGAGACTTTGTTTATTAAAACTGTGAATGTTAAATATTGATCAAACAAATATTGAAGAAATATTTTGTAAATTCATATTAATAATTAAAAAAAAATTACGTCCAAACAGACTTCAGTAGAAAAACAAATAAGTAGATCCAAAGCAAAATAATTGTAAATATAGATGAAGGATATTATATTATTTGTTTCAATTTTTCTTTTAAGGTATTCACGAAAGAAGGAAGACAAAAGTTTTGTAAAATAGTAATTAAAATATACACTGAAAATAAGGAATTATGTTAGATTATTTTAAAAGTCTCTTTTACAAGAAATACAAAAATAGAAATATTTACAGTCAAGTTATTTATCGAATATTTATTAAATCTATTTTAATATTATGTAGCTTTATATAGATTCTTAATTATACAAAATGCTTAATGATTAAATTATTTGTTAAATAAAATTAACATTCAATATATTCAAATAAAAAGGTATTAATTACTAAAATAAATAAAGATTATACCAGTTTTCTGAATTAGTTTGGTCTATATTTTACAATATCTACAAACCATATTTGAGTCGAATGAGAGTAATTTTTGCTTTAATTCAGTATCCATCAAAGCTTCTTATATACAAGTAGTTTTATATAATCCAAAATATTATCAAAAAAAAATCAAATATTTAGTGTATTTCATGTTAATAATTTGAAAATATCGGCTGTCGCTAGTGAGACCAAGAAAAAACATTATGTTAAAAGCCAGAGCAGTGAACGCCATTATCATTCCATCATTGAATTATTTCTTATTCTAATAATGGTCCAAATAGTCTCCAATAAATTTAAAATAGCTGGTCGATTATTTCTTAACTTGCTTATCATTTATAGTCCTGGAGCAAACCAGTTAATTATTTCCCACATGAAGTTATTCAAGAAAACATTTCCCGTAATCATCATCATCATCAAGACCCCAATCCTTGTGGATAATGATTACTGCCAAGGCAGATTGTTTCATCATTGAAGATGAATCTTCCTACTTTTCTTTTGTTGGTCCTTTCATTAACTTCATCCTCTCTCACATGTATTCGTATAACCTTCGTGTAATCTTCTGTAGCATATTTCCATCGTTTTTTCGGTCTTCCTCTCTTCCTAATCCATATTGGTATACAATCTGTTATCTTTTACAATTTCTGTCGGTTTTCGTCTCACAATATGTCTAGCCCATTGAAGCCTCTATGCATCTATAAATTCTATTATATTTTCTCCTCCAAGTACCTCCTCTATTTCTTTATTTCTTCTCCAACTTGTGTGATATTTGGGACTAGTGTTGTCCTTGATATTTTTGTCTCCGTTTTATTAAATCGAGTAGTTGATTTTTGTCATTGTAGTTGTTTCCATAACGCAAGAGATGACTGGTCTTATTAGAATTTTATAAAGAGTTATTTTGTGCTTGTCTACTTATGCCCGATTTCACCAACCATTTCCTAAAGTTAGGTAATACCTAAATCGGATTTAGGAATTCCTAAATGCAATTTAGATATCCGATATTATCACTCTTAGGTATTATTTAGCCCGTGGTGAAACGTAAATTGCATTTAGGAATTCCTAAATCTGACTTAGGTATTACTTACCTAACTTTGGGAATTGGTTGGTGAAATCGGGTATATTTTTTCCAGTATTTGTGTCACATTGTCTAGTCGGTCAATAGTTGTTGTTTTGTGTTTCCTATTATTTTGAGATTCCCAGTATTTCTTTTTTTCCGCCTTAAAAAATTTGATTTTCACTTAGATATGAAACGAATACATGCTTATTCCTCTGCGTTACAAAACTCACTTTCCAACAATACTTTGTTTATATTTTTTATAATTGACAATTTGTGTAGGTCAACGATTAACGTTGAGTTAAAGCTGTTTGTTATTGTTAAGTAAATGTTTAATGCATATACTTTGTTTCATGTCCAAATGTAGATTTTAATTGTTGTATTTGTTACTATTGTCTTCTAAATTGGGCGGTTCATTAACATAACAACTAGATTAATTTGGGAACTTTGGATAACTTTTAAAATATGCTGATCGCCACAAAAACCACCAAAATTTTGACAAATTTCAAAAGTAGTTTTCTCTTCATTTTGATGATTTTTCATGTGAAATGTAGGCGAAAGCTTCTATATCAATACTGTGATTGAAATTTTTGATGTAAAGTTAAATTTGTCCATCCGAAATTTGAAACAACCTGTAAGATGCAGCAGCTCTAGCAGGAGGTATTAACTGGTGTCAAAATATAGCCAGCCCCATACTTTATAAATATATTAAGATCTAAGATTTATTGCCTGCGGCTCGTGCTGCAAACTACATTACCGCTCGTTAAATAATATACTAATAATCGAATGGTTTAAAAAGAAGTAAAAATAATATTTAAACGTACGTTCAATTTCTTAAATCTGATAAAAACAATGAAATTCCAAAAAATATTCAAATGTAATGCGCTAATATCGGGCGTGACTTCATAAAATCGACGTGACATCGAAAAAGTAAGGTTAGGAAAGAAAGACTGACAAATATGTTTCTGGAACTGGCCCCATGCTCAATAAGATTGACATAAGGGCTACATGCTGGCCAAGCCATTCGACATAAAGCATGGTGATACATTTTAGCACCAGTTGCATCCTATAGGGTGTTTCAAATTTCGAGTAAAAACATTTATGCACTCCTTCCGTAGGTATATTTTAAAATTTTTATCACAGTACTTTTACAGAAGAACTGATGATTGTTTTGAAATTTTTTGGACTTGAAGCTGAAGTAAGAAAACGCTTTGAAGCCAGAGTAATAGTAGCTATGTAAATAAACTTTGAAGGTGATGAGAGGATTCAGTGTTGTTAGATAAGATGTTCAATTGGTTTTATTGTATATTGCAAGATCGTCTACTCTAAAACTAAATGTAATAATTATTGGCGAATAACGCAAAACAGAGAACTGCTAATGAAAGTAAAATATGACGTCCACTTAATTAAGTGTAATATAATTAGAGCTTGCATATCGCTTATCATATTCACTACATTGTATATAAAAAGTGTTGAATAATTACTAACAAAGTTGCTAATTTTTTGTAGTTTCTCATTAGGTAATTATCAAAGATGACCTATAATTATTTTTTTTACAAACCTTTATACATTTCGTTTTAATCAATTAATTATTTACGTATTAAAAAGAAATGAATATGTGGAATTAGGTTTTAAATGTCATCTTCCATTATTTTCGTCTTCGTGGCTTGCGTCGTAGGTAAATCATTGTTCGGTGTTTATTTTTGATTATTGATTATCTACACAGTACTGATTATTAGCATTCGAATTCGATTTAAATAGTGATATATTGCGAAGACCGAGCGGGTGCGGATCTTGAATTACCCGGCCGGGATTGTAGAGCGCCATTTTGTTTTAGAAATTCTTAATTTTTGTGTAAGTATATCGCAAGTTTGCTTTTAATTGAAAAATGCTTAGAAATCCCTTGAGATTTTTAATAATCTTTTAATAAAGAAAAAATTCGAAACTTCAAAGACTTTAATTAAAAACAGCTCATATTTTTGGAATAAATTATACTCGGATGCAAAATATTACATTGAAATGTTAATAGTTGTTATAACTTTTTTTTGGAAAAAATTCAAGACAAATAATCCTAGATTAATACACATTATATTTCCGAATAAAGCTGGATTTATATACATTATACGAGGAAAAAACAAAATTTTTATTATTTAAGTTCAAGACACCAAGTTTCATCAAAACCCGAATAGTAGTTCTAAAACCGTCAGTACTACCTTAAGAAATTACCTAAGATAGAAATATCAACGTCCCTTAAAAAAGTTTACTCAGGTAGCCAAGCGGCTTTAAAAGCACTTTTTGTAAGCCTTTTTGTAAGCTAGTTAGAGTCATAGCAGTCCATTTGAATTTCGCAGAAAAAATTATAAATAGAGCTGGGAGTTACACAATTAAGTCTTGTTATTTTTTTCTGGAATCTACCTTTAATGCTCTATGCATGGAGTCCATATTTTTTTGGAAATCGGTTCAGGCAAATGGAAGTTACAGTCTTTTTCATGTCAAAGAAAGAACACTTCCCCCACCACTTCAGAATAGGTGACTTTAACAAAAGTACAATAAGGGCAGTAGTTTCTGAAGTTGATATTTGATATTTTTACCAGCCTAAATTGAGGAATATTTTGTAAAAAATCCAATTATATTTTGTAACAGATAAATTGCGCCACCTATGGACTATGGACTCATAAACATTTTTAATCATTTTTTGGGGCCGATTTTCGCATAAGATTTTTTTCCCCAAACTCTAGGACATACGGTTTCCGAGATATGGTACCTCGTTACTCTTATTGAATCATGCAAGTACTTCCCTTGTTTTCGAGTTCTACGCTTCCAAAGCTAGAATTTTATATTCGATTTAGTAGATACTGTTAATATTATCTGTATAAAATTATCAATATGCTTAGAACGATTGTGAATATACATTTTGAAAGTAAAAAGAGATATGCAGTACTGCTTTGAAGCCAGAGACTAACCAGTGGTTGAGCATGCAGTACCACATAATGAATTCATGAAAAATGATTTTCTCATACCGTAAGCTAACGAAACGGTACTCCTGCTGGAATCCGATGAAAATAACTGTTAGGCTTATGTTTGTCACCAATTTAATGATTTTTCTATGTTATTACCAATACTATCACTATTATTGTATATTTTTACTCATTTAACTTTGTATTAATCATAGTACCAGTAATATGCAGTACCAGTTAATAACAATTCTTAAGTCTTCGGGATGTCAAATGTCGACCAAATCGTTTTTTTCCACTAAGAGTAACTTTTCGCTAGCTTCAAGTTTATGCATAAGTCATGTTTGCCCATTGGAGGGCCTGAATTGAAAAAGCTTGAATGAAGAACCTACTAACATTTGTTTTAATTCAAACGATTTTTTTTCCATCTATTATGGTACATCTTGTATACAATTGATTCGCAAAATATGTTTGCAGCGTGAGGATTGGAAAATGTTGGGCTGCTGATTCAATTAAAATTTTTTATTAGATTGGTATGGTCGAATAATAAAAATTTTAGACTTTGAAGTTTCGATTTACTGATTTTATTTTTAATATAAAATAAAAAATCTATTTAGCATATTTAATTATTTTGTTTGCTTTTATTACAATTAGCTACTTACAAACAAAAGTTTTTGTTTGTTGTGTGGGGTTTAATTTAACGTAAACAATAATTATTGTCCATTGTTCTTGAAATTTTTTCTTCCATAACATGATAGTGAAGTGAAGTTTAAAATATTAAATAATTTCTGCTAAATAAATTTTATCGCGCATAATTATAAAACAACAAATTATTTGAAAAAAAAATTTTATATACTTATTTTTATAATTTTTATGAACATGTTTCACCTAGCGCTTCCTTAAAGGAATTGTGTAAATATAGAATTTTTCATTACTCTAGTTTTCAGGTGATGTTAACACAGCGGTGATTTGATTTAAAACTGAGTATCGAAAAAAACAGCTTCTTTCTCAATAATTTTCGTGTAAGAAAACGGACGACATTCTATTTTTCTGGTATTGCAATAACAATTCATTTTATTCTATGTAAGTACACTATTATTTCTAGATTTATTTGTCAAAGTTACCATTTTGATCTATTTCTAACGAAGCTATTATTTATTATAAAGAATGCTACGCTCGAGGAAGTTTAGTAATAGTATTCACTATCTTGACACTACTAATTTTCTAATAGAGCAGCTGCTTAGAAGATCAACAAAATTTAGTTTAGATTATACATAAATATAGATATAAAGAAGAACTAGGCGTTGTGTTCATTTATAGTTAGATTTTTAAAACTTGCGATATTACAACTGTGAATAATTTGTTATAAAAGGTTCTGTATTGATTATTCTATATGTACAATTTTTGTTATTATAAATTTGTTCGATATTTTTAAGACATGACAGTAATTTCATTTTCAATTTAACAACATTTTTTCATTATATTTAAAAAATTCACCAATTGATGAATAAATTAAATAAAAAATATGTTTAATAATACTGCGAGTGGCAACCAAGACGTAGTCATGAAAATTTGAGGAAATTTTTCAAAAATTTTATATAAAAATGTATACTCGCTTCCTAAGGGTAATAAACTATATTTATTTAGAAAAATGAAAAATCTCGATTCTAAATAATATTTTTTTTTAAAAAGCACAATTCAGTTGTGTTTCCAAAAAAGAGTACAAGTATTAAAAAGAGTCGTTATCGTCATCCTGTTTGCGTAAAATCTGCTAGAATTTAGGGTTAACAAATGTTATATGTTGTCAAAATAGAGCATATTTTTGACAATCTATGACATTTGATAACCTCAAACTCCAGCAAATAAGATGACATTAATGTCTCTTTCTAATTATTTACCCTTTTTTTGAATACAACTGTACTTTATACCTAGATTATACCTAGTTAATGATATTTTGGCATGTCATTTGTGGGTAAAATTTCAGTTTTTGATTTTCGACCTTGAGGACCCTGTGCTATTTAAAGGGGAATAGAAAAACCACCAAATCTATGTTATGTACTCCTAAATTTCAACTCGTTCAACAGATATACATATTCACTTTTTCAATTCTAAAAACATGTAAATTACAGTCAAAGTTTACATTTAAACTTTCATTCAGATCAACCTAATACACTAGAATTTACTGTTTGGACCCTTACTTTGTGGAATCTATTCATATTACTTTTTTTAAATTGAACTAACTGTTTTTAATTGAATCATGGAATTAATTGGAAACAAATAGTTTAATTAAAAAAAATTTAATACACTAGAAATAATTACTTGAAAAATTTAATTTTCATTCAAATTAACCCAATAATTACTTGAATATATATCACCGTACACTAACTAACGACAAGTAAATTCACTTGCGTCGGAACGTTTGAACTCAGTCCAAGAGGGACGCCTGTTCTTCACATTCATGGTCAGTGCATTCTTCATGTAAGACTGTTGCTGTGTTGTCAGTATTATGGATTATTCATATGGTTTGATTAATGATCAATAATTTATCCCATGCTTGGTTTGAAATGCGGACGGTCCGTTAAAATTTTTTAATACGTCGTGAATTTTTTCGTATGTTTGCACCACTGTATCTTGGTTACTATTTGGTACATTTATTGTTTTTCAGCTTTGTAATCTGCAAAAAATGCATGATTTAGAATTTATAGGTGAAAAACTGTAAAAGTTCAAAAGTTTCTGGATGTTTCGGCTCTCCCCAAGCTAGCACAGGGTTCTTGAGGTCGAAAATCTATCCACAAACGACATGCCAAAATATCATTAACTTTGGAATACTTTCCAGGTACCTCCCTTTAGTTATTACCTGCCTGCTGGATCATTATTACACGCAGGATTGAAATGCTGGCTGTCCTTTTTAGGCTAGCTGACGGTCAAAATTTCAGTCAGTCATTTCTTGAAGTAGTAATCACAGGGTGAATATGATCCATTCTATCAATTTTATGATAGATTAAATTACTTTTATGTTTTGAAATGGTGCACATATTGTACGTCCTTCCAAATTTAGCTTGAGCCCTTGCTTGGCCAAGTAGGTAGGGTAGGAAGATTGATAGGGCTCATGCTACATTTGATCGGCTTGTTTCGATTGTTGATTGGTTTCTGATGCATAGTAATATTCAATTAAGGTTAAAACGGTATAAAAACTAAATTTAATTAAATTTGAGCATGTTTGTCAAGGAGTAGGTAGGGTAGGAAGATTGATAGGGCTCATGCTACATTTGATCGGCTTGTTTCGATTGTTGATTGGTTTCTGATGCATAGTAATATTCAATTAAGGTTAAAACGGTATAAAAACTAAATTTAATTAAATTTGAGCATGTTTGTCAAGGAGTAGGTAGGGTAGGAAGATTGATAGGGCTCATGCTACATTTGATCGGCTTGTTTCGATTGTTGATTGGTTTCTGATGCATAGTAATATTCAATTAAGATTAAAACGGTATAAAAACTAAATTTAATTAAATTTGAGCATGTTTGTCAAGGAGCATAAAATTTAATTTTTATTTAACTCACTCTTTCGTGTGGATTTACACCTAACTGAAGATGAATATCTAAGAGGTGATGGTACAGCCTGAGATTAAATTGAAAAGTTTTTAATTCAAATTTAATATTGATAATAAATATTTATATATTTGATTAGCATGGCAGCACTATTTTAATGAGTTTTTATTGCTTTTGTTTCATTTTAGATTAAAACTAATATACAAATTTTCTTACGTTTTAATGGTGAAGATTCAAAATTTAAAAAATAATATTTAATAGAATAGGTTTTTTTAAATTTTATGTTAACGTTTCTATGATCGAATACGTTTTGGAAAATCTCATTTTTGAGGCATGAAAAAGTGTGGAGAAATATATAAATTTTTTTTGGGAATGATATTAAAGTAAACCTGTATAGAAATCTGATTTCTAATAATGATAACAATTTTAATTTTGTTGTAGACGTCTTGAAAAGGTCTTTCGTTGTAATCAGGATCACAAAATATTCATAAAATCATGCCTTTATATTTACAAATATTAACGACAAAATTCATTCACTTAATAATAATTGTAATGTAAAACAGTAAATTATATTTTTGAAATACTCCATCAACTAAATCCAGAAGGTAACTTTATTAAATGATAATTAAATATACTTGCAAAATATACAATCTGTTTGGTGAACATTTTTATGTATGTTAATTATCTTACACTTTAAATAGAATTTTTTATAATCATCCTCATGATTATTAATTTTCCATCGTAAAAAATAACCCATTGTATAGTTTTTAATTGATGCGTTGCTTTAAAAGGTATTTATTCAAGGAACGAGGAAAATAGCCTTCTATCATTCAACTGTATTTTAAGTACCTAATTAAATGTCATAATATATTCCACGATGGTCCAAATTGTATTGTTTGGGAAGTTGTCTTGTAGACAGAAAATAATTGGATTCATTATTTCAAGGCCTGTAGACTCACCAAAAAGCCAAAGTTAACAGCTGCAATGGAAGCTAAGCATTATTGATATGAAATTTATCATAAATCATGAAACAGCATTGATTCTTGTAATCTTTTACTCGAAAATCTAAAACACTACCATGTAATCACTCAAAAGAAAGCTCTCGATCTCAGGATCATCACCCTCCATAACGGAGAAATTTGCTAGGAAGAGCAAAATATTTTTTTGCTGAATTGGTGGGGTAGTATCTCTGACATGAACTCTAGAAAAGGTATGGGAGTTTATATAGAAAGAAATGGTTAAAGATCACTACCAAAACGAAGCTTCAATTGCAGTCTTGCTAAGCAATAATTGTATAATGCTTTTCTCACCATCTCTTTTCCTTAAACACCAAAGTCGCCATTATATGGATACCATCACATATTGGTATACCTGACAATGAACTGGCTAATCAGTATACCGAAACAGCGTTAGTTTCTGTTACGACAATTCCTTATTTCCAGATTTGCAAGGATATTAAGGCAGGAGCAAAAAGGAGGGTCAAATCTTTTTGGCAAACACACTGGAGCTCTATCAATACTTTCCTATTATCTATCCAGCCATTTCTCAATACCTTACTTGTACACTGGCCCCCCTGGATTACAAATACTTAGAAAACGTTACACCCAACTGACACAGCTACTTAATGACATCAAACAACAGACTTTCCCGTCAAAGCTGCCAATGAAATGTCGCCAATTCAACTCAAGAAGAGCTTATTCTCTAATCCCAACTCTCATCATTGGGAACCCAAACCAAATTGAAATTACTAAAATTCTTGAATTGAAATAACTGTAATTAGTCGTCTGCAATCAATTTAAATTGTCTACCAACCAAACTGTAATGTTTGACAAGTTTCTCTCCGTCATTTCAAACCGTGAATGAATTTTGATATTTTAATTCAACTAGCTTAGCCAATGTTATTTATATTCAGTATACATTTTTTGTTGTTCCAATTTCGCAAACAGAATTTCTAAAAATACAAAAAAATGGCGCTCTATGAGGCACACGCGCGGCCATTTCGTCTACGCGGGTGGATATGTAACAAGGGCTAAAGCTAATCCAACCCTAGGTATTAAGCTTCACACAGCCCAAAAATACAAGCACTTAAAACAGTGCCGGTAACTAATGAAAAGTTCGGTGTGAGCACTACACAGCTTTCATCGCATAACGCCATCTGGCGGGCTAACTAGCTATCGACATGACGTATTCAATGCTGACCTGGTTTCGTTACACAGATTAGAGATTACAGTAAGCAACATCTCCCCACTACCACTATGGCGTACAGTTGAATTCCGTTCAACTTCAAGCACTAATTTCGAGTGGAAATGGAAATACTGACGTCGTTAATCAATCATAGTACTGTTGCTTTCTGTGAATACTGATCTGTGAAACCGACTTGAGATGAATTTATAGCAGACAACATATTATATAAAATAACTATAAACCTTGTGTAACAAAAATGTATTGGAAAAAATAATAAAAGTTGAATATAATCTGGTAAGATTTGTTTCTTTGATCCGACACTGGAGGTAAGATTACCTAACTTTCACACGGTATGTGTGTCGGTTAAAAATTTATTCGACAATACCTGTTTTGGTGATTCTCAAATAGGTGAAGTACAGTTGAATTAAAAAAGTGTACTCGTAGGTACTTATTAGAGAGGTTGACATCATCCTATTTGCGTAAAACCGACTTCTATTATTGGAGGTGAAGGTTATCAAATGTCATAGGCTGTCAAAAAAGGAAATCACTGTCGTCTACTGTCAATTGCTCAATAGGGTACAAGCATAAATTTTGCTATTGGTGGGAATTGACGCTTTATCAGGTCTTGCATGCCTATTTTTTACTTCTAAAACGACTTTAAAAATCATAAAATTTGAAAGTGTGCCAAAACGCGCTTTACGTCATAAAGATGGCTGCCCCATCCGTTGACGTCACTCCATTTGTTTACGTTCTTATTCGTGTATCACGCTCTGAGTTTTTGTGACCTAATTTGTTTCTGAACGCTTTGAAAATGGATAAAGCCGAAAAAAAAACTTTGTATTCCAAGTATTGCATTGTTCCAGAGTGTAAATCAACGTCTATTAAAACTCCAGACAAAATATTTGTTACTTTACCTGGTGGCGCAAGCAAAATGCACTTAAGAGAAGGGCATTGTGGTTGAAAGCTATGCGTCGAAACAAAGACAATATTTCGACAAATACTACTGCTTTTGTTTGTGAAGACCATTTTAATGTAAGTACCTACTTCTATGTTGGTAATTTTTCTTCTTAAATAGTTTGAGGTTATGTACCTAAGTATGTGTCTAGGAATCAACCATGAAAACAAGTTATCAGTTTGTGCTTTTACAAAACCTTCGCTAGCCATATCTTTACTCACAAAATATGAAAGAATCGTCACTGAACTAGTAAATAAAATATTTTCTTCTAAAAGTCTTAAAATATCCTCGGAAATATCGAATATTTATGTCCACTTTCCACTTTACGTTGACTTTTAGAAATAAAAAAAAGCAGACACAAACACGTAATGGTCTCAAACAAACACATAAATGATATTTTTACATCGATGAAGCAATTAATAGTTAATTAAAATACAATATAAACACAAAACTACACAGAACCTAATGCAATACCGGCCATATTGACAAAAGTAAACAAATGGTATGACATCACACGTATCATCGGTAGCGTTCGGAAATCCTCGGGTGGTGATCGGAAAGTGCATTAAAATTTGAATTTTATTTTAAAATTTGGAAGTCATTTCCAATGGAAACTGGTTTATTTCCTATTATTAGTTATTTTTGATATCAACTTTACTATTACAAATTAATATCTAAACAAAATATGAAATATGCGTGTACTCTATTAGGAAGATTGTTTTAATATTTATATTACAGTCGACAGAAGCAAACAAGAGCCCTGGGTGGGCATGTCCATGTCGCTGTAGTTGTATTTTTGTAGTAACAATCGATATTTTGAATCCAGAACTAATTATTGAAATCATACGTGTCAACTGTCAAAAGATATGTCAACAAAGTCGAATCTGTTTACACATCCGGATATTTTGGAATAGAGCCGTTTGTTAACTTTTTATTTAATTCAAATAAATAGTGTGACCAATTTGGTATATTTAGGATTGTTACTTTTTCCAGTCTTCGTTGTGTTGTATCAAAATTCATTTTTCTTAACAGCCGAGTGCATAACAGTCTTAATATTGGAATATATTGTCACTACTACCAATTATCTAAGGTCTTATAAACAATAATGTATGGCAATAGAGCGTGACGTCATCCCGCGTCATGTAGTCAGCTGATCACGGACAACCTTCAGAAAGATGGATGGAAATAGCATTTTTTACTGATTTAAATATTAATAGAGAACAAAAGTTAATTGGTTTTGGTAAATTTGTGTACTAGTGTGTATTAGTTGGATACTATAATAATTTAAAAGTGTAAAATAGCAATTGCAATGAGTTTTATCGTGTTGTATTATTCGGTTTGAGGTTATATTAGAATTTAGTGTGAAGGTTGTCTGGTGACAGAAATTCGTCACGATGACCTACTTGGAAAAGGTCTATAATGCTGTGTGATTTGTCAAATATATATTAAATGCTGTTCTACTTCAACTTTACTTCGTTTGCTTTATTCAAACCCAACAGTTATTTATTATATACCATTATTCAATCAACAACATTATTAAGTTTTACATTACAATAGAACAAATTCCAAAAATGTATAAGTCTTGATAAAGACAGATTGTTCAGTAATATATGAAGCAAATAATAAAAATATAGAAGCAGAGTTTAAGTGACAGTTGACATCAAATAGAATGCAGTCCAGTGTTGCCGATGCAAAACTAAAAATTATCCGAATTTATAATTCAAATTATCAGAATTTGTTAAAATTACCAAAAGGACACCGTGTTGTATAAATAAAGGTTTTCGACCCTAGTCAATATTAAAAATCCACTAATACAATAGCCGTTTAATTATTTATTATTTAAACCTTTTGAATCTCACTAAAATGAAGAACCATATTTATTTTTTATTATTATACGTCAAAGTCAAACTCTATTGAATCAAACTCATAAACATGCAATTTTAAGAATAGAGCCTATAACGAGTCTTACATTACAGCCTTTTTAAATAAATTGCTGTTTTGCTGCAACTTTCATGCTTGAAAACATAGAAATGTTTATGCACGCTCAACTTGGCACTTTTTTAGTGACTTTTGATTTTTGACAACATTAATATCATGTTGATGGTACCGAGTATTGATCGGCACGAAACTAAAAAAAAAACTTTCTATTCCTCCCTGTTTTGATGCGCCTTTTATATATGTGGCAATAATGGCAGTAGTGTTTTCGGAATTTGTTTTGCTTGTCACTTTTTTTAAACCGAAACAGAATTTTTATGTAAAAATTTGACGGTCAAATGTCAAACGTCATAAACGTCTTGGAACATAGCGATGAAAAAAAGACTGGTTTTGAGTTAACTAAATGGTGTGCAATTTATATTTCTTGCAATAAGGATGCTGCTTACAACATTATGTCATTTGACAGCCTCCAATAATTCCAACCGGTTTTACGCATATAGAATGACGTTAACGTTTCTTTCTCAAACATGTACGTGCAACTCTGCTCACCTCAACTAGTAAACATTCTGTTCAGTTATAAGTAGAATAATTTAAAATGTTTAAAACAATGACATGAATGAACATTTTTATAAGTTTTAAATAGTTAATTAGCCCGTCGGGATGGACGGGTACGACTTATGAATAAAACAAATCTAACGAATTTTAATTGATGTAAAATAATTTATTGTTATCTCTTCAATAGTCAGTATTGCTACGACAGCTTTGGTTGTGTTCCATTCCTAAAGGTGAGCGCAATTTAAAATCATAATTTTTTTTATTGATTCCGAGGTTCTCAACAATTTTAATAATCGTAGGATTTATAAAATTATAAATTAATCAAGATAAATGTTTGAATATTTGCTAAATATTTTTAGAAGTTTCGTTAAAATCTTCAGGTTCTGAAGAACAGTGAAAAATATGAAAAAGTAATACATAATTTATTATAATAACGAAATTTCATGCAACTGATAAAGAAAACTTTATCGGTTGGATATATTTTATCACAGCAATAATTCAGTATTAACGAATCGTTAATTTCCTTTGAAGGACTATTTGCAGTTTTCTATTCTGTATTGTTTTTATTTTTGTGATCCCTTTCCAATTAATATTAATGTTAACTAGTATACAAGAAAAAGACACTATCATAGACATAAGCACTAATAATAATTTTTTTGTAAATAAAGCTGAATTAAATAGTTTAATTCATTTTCAAATTTGGTTTTTTTTACTGAGAAATGTCATTTTAGTATTTTTAAATTTAATTTTCAATAATTCCTTTTGGAAAAAATACGGAATGCTGTCCTTTTTTTCTAGATTTATAATATATGCTTGTGATGATAGGTATTTTCATTTTATGGTCATTTTAATTACGAATTATCATCTTTTACCAAGCTTTTGTTATTAGAAGTAGAATAATTTCAATTCTTTTTCTGAGAGCGCTATTTTTAGTTCAAGTTTATGACACAGTTTTCATTTCTAATTATTAATTGTTAGTTCAATTCGGTCTTTAAATACACCACTACTTTTGTAAATCTTCCTTGAAGCTATTGCCAATAATTAAAAAGTGTGTTAAATGTTATTTTGTTTGCAACATTTTCCGATTTGTTAAAAACATTTTTTTATTTGACCGAGTATTAATTACACTAAATTTGTTTGTAGCTTGATTCTTTTATTTTGTAGCGATCAATAATTTTTTTAACGTACATATTATGTTAGATTGTAACCAATACGTTTAAATAATTTGTAATTAATTTATAGTTATTAAAAAATATATGTCTGCTATAATGGGGATGATTGAGGATCACGTCTGCATAGAACTTTTGCGCCGATAGCCAAATAGTGTTGTTACTCAATCGTTATCATTGAAAATTATTTATTATCTATAGGTATTTATTATGTAATTATGTAATATTTTTTGGCAGGATATCTCACCCAAAAACAATCGTAATGGTTGTACAAAAGTACCGAGTAAAGGTTCTAGGAATTTTATGTAACAGTCCAATTAATGTACGGATCACTGCGCACATACACTCGCGATAGGTGACTCTAAATCTTGAGGGTGATAGAACGCGTGCTGTTGCTGCTTCTTTTCCTCTTCTTCTCCTCCTCCTTTTTCTTCTTCCGGTTGTTGCTCTCGATGTTACAGTTGCTTTGGCTTCTGATGCAGAAGATAACGATGGAAGGGAAGGCAAAAATGGATCTCGAATGTCGCGCAGGGGACAGCAGGTTGGGCAGCGGGGAGCTATGCCCGGCGATTGCAAGCGCAGCGCATCCGTCACTGAAAACAATAAAATGCATTAAATTTTTTACATAATACAAGAATTTAATTTGTAGAAGAGTAGCTGATTCGAGTGGCAGTCCAAAAGAACTAGTCGGGGTATTGGATGAATTGGTTCGTGAAGGAAAATAATCTTAAGATAAAATGAAAATTGTGGTAAATATATTAGGTTTGTTCGTAGAGCAATCACAAACGTTTGAAAACTGGAAGATACATGCGCAGAGACTCTCTGCGAACGATTTTCATACACAACGCCTGATTCTTCCAGTTTCCAACCGTTTGTGATTGCACTACGAGCAAACCTATTAATAACTTCTTTGATATTCCTGCCGATTGAACTTGTTTTCTGGTTCGTTCGCCTATTCGATATTTGGAGTCGTCTGTGGTTCTGAGAATTATTTCTTGGTGTTATACTTGCATGACGTCAAAGTACGGCGTAACATGTGAAGAATAATAATTTTTAAGTGATTATACCTTTCTATTTATATCTTTGTTTCATTGAGAGCGACATAAGTCGATGTCTTGTGTGTTGAATATATTATTAGAGAAAAATATGAATAAATTTCCATTATAGGTACCATGGTCTAACGATAATTATTTCATAAAGCAAGTCTAGACCAAAACTGTTCATATGACAAGTACGAAAGATGGCAGTTATACGCAGTCGAGGATGAAGATGATCATATTTATTATAAAAAGATTCCTATATTTTCCATGACGTGATACTTTTTCTTTTAGCACGATTTCTACATAAAGAAATGATCAAAAGTGCGAAAAGTAAATGAGCGCTTTGAACGTTACGTCACGCACCCCTCCTTTGTGACGTCAAGTAGCCTACGACCTTGAAAACGACAGACCTTGGAGTAGGATTTTGCAAAGTTACTTCCTTGTTTTTTGACAGTTAACCTCGAAATTGATTTTGACAATTGGAATTCTCTTCGTTATTGCTGTTATTTGAATTATTATCTGTTTTATAAATTTTTTTACAATAATATTAACAAACACAGCGCTAGTAGGTACAAGAAGATTCGTAGATTAAATCAATCTAACCACAAAAACAAAACTGTTAGCTCAAGTTCGCTTTGATGACAGAAGGCAGATATTGCCAACATAAATCCAGGCTAGGAAACGTCACTATTTTCAAGGTCGTAGAGGTCCATTGCTGTCATTCAGACGAGATTTGTCGTTCGAGGTGAAAGCAAAAAACATGGAAAAATAATTCTATGAATTGAAGGACAGTATTTTTTATAATAAAAAACTTTCTTTCATCTCATTACAAATCTTGTTTTGTATAGACACCAACTACCAACTGTGTGTGATAACGGCCGACGCCGAACAAGTGGGTGACAACCTTTATTCATCTGGTCTGTTTAATTTGAAGTTAATTTGAAGTAATCAATTAATTAGCGTATAGTTTATTTTCGATTTTCAACAATGTTTCAATTTGAGAAAGTTTTATTTAGTTCTTATCGTTTCAGATAGAAAACAACGGAATATTCAACACAGAGGAACTGAGTCTTCCATAGTTTACCCATTTTGACATACTAGATAATGATGCACTGAAAAAGTACATTTTCTGCTTTAATTTATGCCATACCACGTACGGTAAACTCAACATGCATAAATTTAAATTATTATCTTTTCCACTAACCTAAGAAAATCCCTATTTCAACTTGTTATCTCATATAAGTTTGTAGTAGTTTATCAAATTAAGATATAGATCGTAGTCCTCTTCATTTCATAGTAAAAGATATTATGAGAAAATGGTGTTTCTTCAATCTTAATAAAACAAATTTTCAATATTTTTATTCTCAGAATGTTTTTATGTCGATTTGAGTATTCATCTTTTGGATGATTTAAAAAAGTTTACGATGTGACGTACATTAATAGTTGACATAGGACCACAATTCTGTCGTCTTCTTTTTTTAATTATTGATTACTAGTGAAAGAAGAAGCGAAGACATAAGAGATGTGATATTGAATAATTTAAGAATTGTTTGTTTATAATTCCACAAAGTAAAGGCTCAAATTGCCAATTTAAAGAAAATACTAAACACAATACTTTTATTTTCTCAAAATAAAAATATATCAATAAAGTGTGAGCTGTCATATATTGATTTTGACAGTGAATAGCGTTTTTCAAAATCCGACTTAATATAAAATACACATGACACGACTTGTCAATCAATGTAAAGAATAATCATAGACATTAATAGTAGGTGACAAGGAGGTTTATACGTCATTCTCCCCGTCTATGTTTTTCTCCTCCTACCACAAAGTCGTGTAGATGAGAAGGTAGCCGGCGATTCCTCTTGGGTCTTTCGTTGGCAGGTGTTTCTCCCCTAACTTCTTGTGAAGTGCCCGGAAGATTCACGTCTTGAGGATCTGGAGTGGGGCCGTCCGCGTTCACTGAATGAAAGGATTCATCAAAGGAATCATCTTCAAATGACTCTTCAATTGAAGAGCGAGAATCGTTCGGAAGCGGGGCTAAATGCCTATTAGACACTGTACTCTCCGTGCCGTTCGACCTTCGAATTACGGAATAGTGTGGATTATAGTCAAGCAGTTCAACTTCTTCCACCAAGGGATCGTTTTTTGAGCGAACGTGATTTTTAACGAGAACCGGTCCTGGCGCTAGCCATGTAGGCATTGATTCTCCATTGGGCGACCTCCGCGGATGTTTGAAAAGTCTCTCGTGAGGCGTCTCATTGGTAGATGTGCAGAGAAGTGATCGAATGGAGTGAAGAGCGTTCTTCAAGACTCGTTCCCAGTGTTCTACCATTAAGGCGTTCTAGTTGGCCATTTCCTCGTGGATTGTACGGAGTAGTTCGGGAAGAGGCAACACTGTTAGCTCTCAAGAAAGTTTTAAGTTCTTCTGATATAAAGGAGCTTCTTCTGTCGCTATGGATGTACAGCGGATGTCCAAACGTACTAAAAAGGTCTTGTAAGCATTTGATGATCGTTGCAGATGACATGTCTTTGCAAGGGTAAGCCCATGGAAATCGGCTATACTCGTCAATTATGGTGAGTAAATATTTATTCTCCGATTTTGATGGAAGAGGCCCTTTGAAGTCCAAAGTCAGCCTTTCAAAGGGAGCCAACGCTTTTATTAGTTGTCCTTTTGTTGTCATGAAGCGTGGTTTAAGTTCAGCACATACTCTACAAGAGGTCGTCGTAGACTTTATGTTATTGATCGAGTCCGGGAGGTTCTTTGAGCGTACCCAGTGGTACATCCTCGTTATGCCAGGGTGACATAGTAGAGCATGTGACTCATATAATTTATTATTATCCATGAGTGCGCAGACTCTGGATAGTGCATCTGCTGCAGTGTTTTGGGAGCCAGGTCGATAGATGATATCGTATTTAAAACAGGAGAGCTCAAGACGCCAGCGTTGAATTTTTTCATTTTTAATTTTACTAGAGTGGTTTTGGTTGAACATGAAACACAGGGATTGTTGATCCGTTATCAACATGAAGTATTTCCCCATCAGGAAATGCCGCCACTTTCTTAGGCGTTCCACAATAGCGTATGCTTCTTTTTCAACCGATGGGAGTCTACGTTCAACATTCGATAGTGTCCTGGAGAAGAATGCCACTGGTCGGCCTTTTTGAGAGAGCGTGGCAGCTATCGCATACTCTGACGCGTCAGTTTCAACAGTCAGTATCTCATCTCCATCAATTGCTACCAGTGAAGCTTTACAAATATCTGACTTTAATTGCTCAAACTGGATAACGGCACTTTCAGGTAACGGGAAACTGCTTACGTTCGTTAAAGGCTGTAGTTTAGTCGAAAAATCTTTCACCCATTTTGCGTAATGGGCACACAGCCCTGGAGCGCGTTTCAGCTCAGCAGTGTTCGTGGGGACTGGTAGCTGTAGTAGTGGTTGGAGACGTTCTTTGTCTGGTTCAATGGTATTATTTTTGATCGTGTAGCCCAACAAACTTATGGTCAGCTGACGAAATTTACATTTTTGATCATTCAAAGTTAGGTTGTACCTTTTTGCAGCAGCTTGAAAGTTCAGTAGGTTCTGATCGTGATCGCTGTCATCTTTTCCGCATACGGTGACATCGTCGAGGTAAGTAAAAGTCCCTTTAAGCTTTTCCTTTTCTATTATATATTCGAGCGTACGCTGAAATGCTGCGACACCGTTGGTGACTCCGAATGGGATTCTCGTAAATTGATAGAGTTTCCCTGCAGCTTCAAATGCCGTGTACGGTTTTTCACTCTCTTTAATAGGCACTTGGTGATAGGCGCTCTTTAAGTCTATCTGACTGAAGACACTGAATTTCGCAACCTTCGACACAATGGTCTCGATATGAGGTAACGGGTATGCGTCCAATTCTGTAAACTTGTTTACGGTCGAGGAGTAGTCGATCACGAGCCTTTTTCGGTATGCCCCTCCTCCTGCGCACGCCAAGGAGATATGCTCGGTTCTATTACGCCGTCTTCCAGTAGCTTCGAGACTTCTTCCGTGATGAATTTTTCGTCTTGTTCACTATAATGTCTGGATTTCACGGCATTAGGTTTGATATCCGGAGAGAGGTTAGTAAATATTGAGGCGGGGGGCTCTGAAGCTTGCATTACATTGCAGTCCAAAGGTTCTTTAGATCCTCCGAAGTTGAATTGGAGACTGGAGTGTTCTTTAAGTATATCATGGCCTATGATAACATCAGCACAAAGGTTGCTGACGACGAGAAATGGCCTGTGTTTGTGTGAGCATTCGTTCATAGTTACAGTTGCAAAGCAAACACTTCTTACGAAAGATACGTTATTTTGAGAGGCTAATGTGACAGTCTGTTTGTGAGGTTTCAGTTTCAGCTGCATTAGTCTTGCTATCTTCTCGTCTATAAAGCTCACTGAACTTCCCGTGTCAATTAACGCGTCGGCGTGATAGTTGTTGAGAGTTACGGGGATAGTAGCCTTTGAAAGACTCGATGGAGAGGCAGCTGAGACAGCATTAGCAACCACTTCAGACTCATCCGAGTCCGAGACACATTCTTCAACGGTAACGGCGTTATTAGTAACCTTCATAGCTCTACATACATTAGCAAAATGTCCCTTCTTGGAGCATAGTTGGCACTGGGCGCTGAAAGCTGGACATTTGAGTCTTCGGTGTGATGTAGAAACAGGTCCATTTACTTGGCTCTTCCAAAGTAGCTCGGGGATTCTGGGTGTTTCTAGTCCTGCGTCTTGATAATGACGGCACTGGTAAAGCATTAAGATTTATTTCATTCACTCCGATGGTCATGGCCCGGGAATCCCTTTCCGCAGTTTCCACGGAGAGAGCTTGATCGAGAGCTTTATCTAAGGTGAGAGAGTTTTCTTGAAGTAATTTTTCCCGGATTTTCAGTGATAGTATTCCAGATATAAATGCACCTATTATAGCTTCTTCTTCATGCGTTGTAGCAGAGACAGCTTCGAAGCTACAATCGCGGGCTAAGAGTCTGAGTGACCTTCCGTAGTCGGATATAGATTCGTCAGGCTTCTGCTTACGCGTGGCTAGTAAGTGACGAGCTAGTATAACATTCTTTGGTTTGAGGTATATTTTATCAAGTACCTTCATGGCATCATCATAGGTGAAAGAATCACGTACGTGCGGAAAGATATGCGATGATAAATGATTCATCAAAAGTTTAAGCTTTATGGAGTCGGTACCTTTAGGAATCTCTTCGATTATAAAATTGTCAAAAGTATATTTCCAATGGGTCCACTTTAGGTCCGCTTCTGTTGCGGTGGGATCCACATCGAACTTCTCGGGTCGTAGGTACCTTGCCACATTGGGCGGGAGTTTCGTATCAGTGTCGGTCATATCAAGTTAATTAAATTGTAGCAAAATTAAACAAACTAAATAAGTTATTTAGCTTTAATTAACTTCAATCCGACTTAATATAAAATACACATGACACGACTTGTCAATCAATGTAAAGAATAATCATAGACATTAATAGTAGGTGACAAGGAGGTTTATACGTCACTAGCTCATAAAACATCTAATCAGAAAGCTGCTAACTTCGTCTAGTTGATGATAATTTGTAGTGAAAGTTGCAAACATTTAGGGGTTTTTAATTTTTAGTATTTTTCTGAAATATTCGACTTTTTTAATTCATTAACTGATTTAAAATGTGCCTAGAAGTAAGCTATAAAAATTAATCGCTTTAATCAGAAATTTCGGACTTCCGATATAAAATGTTTATCGCTTAGATTCTGAACATGCGGGGGCTTTTTCGATATAGTGGTCTTGTAATACCCAAAAATTATTTTCCTCTTTTTCAGATATGGATCACTCGAGCTGATCGTGAGTTTCTATAAAGACATTTGGCGGAAACGGGTTTTTAGTTAGACGGTGTAAATTAAATCAGCCGTTTAATTACGAAAACAGAAAATTGACACATATGTCATCATCATAAGTCAATTAGAAGACAAGAAGTACTTGTAACTTTGAAGGAAACATGGAAAATCTTACCATTTTTGATGACTTTCATCATGCTGTTAATAAATATGGAGGTTAGTACTATTTCTATAAACTGTCTTGAAATATATTTTTAATTATAAGAAGTTTAAAAATAAAGTTCTGTTCAAATAAATCAGGGTGAACTTTAGGCGAAATATATTTTATTTTTTTTGTATAGATATTGATCATAATATAACTATTGAGATCTTTTAAATTAAATTTCTCTGATGCCTAAATACACAATATTTATAGGAAATGGACGTGGGTGTTGTAATGAATATTTCCTATTTATGTAAAGTTTTGTATTTATTAACACAAGTACTTTATAAAAAAAAAATGTTGAATCGTTGACAGCTACTTAAAATCTCTAATATCTAATTGTCAAAAATATATCGATTCTCCACGTTCACTACTGTCACTCACTTTCAATCTAAAACGTCACATATTTATACGTTAATAATAACTTTGTATATTTAAATGAGAAATCTCAGGAAAAAAATTAACTAGAGGTGGGCACGTTTTTAGTTCCGTTATTTTGAATATTTTAATTTATAAACATAATTCTACAAAACTACAAAACTTATATTCGATTTTAAATACGAAATGCGTTTTATAAATTATTGGATATTTTCCACTAAGGAGAATGGAAAATAATTGTTTCATTCACCCTTCCCATTCTTGACAAATATCCTTGCAAATATCCTTGCAAGTTTTTCAAGAAGGGGAAGGGAAAATAATTTCATTCACCTTTCAAACTTCCAAAATGTAGACTCAATCTCTCTATGATCGAATTAATTTTTTTGACATTTATTTAAATTTCAGATCCCAGAATAAAAGATTGGTATCTTATGCCCAATCCAATTCCTACATTAGCTCTTACACTGGCATTTTTAATAACAGTAACGGTAAGTTACAAATCGTTTTTTCAAGAATATTAAATAATGGATGCATTCATATTAAATCAAAGATTAGAAAAATACTCTTTTTTTAGGTACTGATACCAGGTTTTATGAAAAATAGGAAGCCGTACCAGTTTAAAAATTTATTAATTGTATACAATGGACTGCAAGTTTTATTCAGTGTTTGGCTATTTTATGGAGTAAGTACTTACCTATGTAAAGCATGGTACTGCCTAAATAAAATTTAATTTATACAAAATAGGTCCTAATACGCGTCATTAAAGATTTAAATAATGACCAATGACGTCGGTGGAGTTCGTTAAATTTTGTTACGTGTGCTTGTGGCAGTGATGAGATGTCAATTTTTCGTATATCAGTAGATGCTACTGCTACTTCCAAATTTTTGACCATTTTTAACAAATAATAAACCATTTTTGACAATTTTTCATAATTATTGACCATTTTTTTAAAATTTTTGACCATATTTGACAATTTTTGATAAAAAGTGTCAATTTTTAACAGTTTTCGATAGTTTTTGACAATTTTTGACGACCATTTTCGATAGTTTTTAAAAAATTTTAACATATTTGGCAATAATCATCCATTTTTTCAAAATTTTGACCATTTTTCGAAATTTTTGACAATTTTTAACAATATTTAACAGTTTTTGACAAATTTTGACCATTTTTCAAAATATTTAATACTTTTTGACAATTTTTGACGACCATTTTTGATAGGTTTTGACAATTTTTGAAAATATATGCCAATTATTAACCATTTTGTCCAAATTTTTGACAATATTTGACAATTGTTGATAAAAATTGTCAATTTTTAACAGTTTTCTCAATTTTTGACGACCATTTTCGATAGTTTTTCAACAATTATCCACCATTTTTCAAATTTTTATAATTTTTTAGCACATTTCAAAAATTTTAACATATTTGGCAGTTATCAACCATTTTTTCAAAATTTTGACAATTTTTCAAAATATTTAACAATTTTTGACCATTTTTTATAATTTTTGACAATTTTTGAAAATATTTGCCAATTATTAACCATTTTTTCCAAATTTTTGACGATATTTGACAATTTTTGATAAAAATTGTCCATTTTTAACAGTTTTTGATAGTTTTTCAACAATTATTGACCATTTTCCAAATTTTTGATAATTTTTGAGCACATTTCAAAAATTTTCACAATTTTTCAAAAATTTTAACATATTTGGCAATAATCATCCATTTTTTCAAAATTTTGACCATTTTTCGAAATTTTTGACAATTTTTAACAATATTTAACAGTTTTTGACAAATTTTGACCATTTTTCAAAATATTTAATACTTTTTGACAATTTTTGACGACCATTTTTGATAGGTTTTGACAATTTTTGAAAATATATGCCAATTATTAACCATTTTGTCCAAATTTTTGACAATATTTGACAATTGTTGATAAAAATTGTCAATTTTTAACAGTTTTCTCCATTTTTGACGACCATTTTCGATAGTTTTTCAACAATTATCCACCATTTTTCAAATTTTTATAATTTTTTAGCACATTTCAAAAATTTTAACATATTTGGCAGTTATCAACCATTTTTTCAAAATTTTGACAATTTTTCAAAATATTTAACAATTTTTGACCATTTTTTATAATTTTTGATAATTTTTGAAAATATTTGCCAATTATTAACCATTTTTTCCAAATTTTTGACGATATTTGACAATTTTTGATAAAAATTGTCCATTTTTAACAGTTTTCGATAGTTTTTCAACAATTATTGACCATTTTCCAAATTTTTGATAATTTTTGAGCACATTTCAAAAATTTTCACAATTTTTCAAAAATTTTAACATATTTGGCAATAATCATCCATTTTTTCAAAATTTTGACCATTTTTCGAAATTTTTGACAATTTTTAACAATATTTAACAGTTTTTGACAAATTTTGACCATTTTTCAAAATATTTAATACTTTTTGACAATTTTTGACGACCATTTTTGATAGGTTTTGACAATTTTTGAAAATATATGCCAATTATTAACCATTTTGTCCAAATTTTTGACAATATTTGACAATTGTTGATAAAAATTGTCAATTTTTAACAGTTTTCTCCATTTTTGACGACCATTTTCGATAGTTTTTCAACAATTATCCACCATTTTTCAAATTTTTATAATTTTTTAGCACATTTCAAAAATTTTAACATATTTGGCAGTTATCAACCATTTTTTCAAAATTTTGACAATTTTTCAAAATATTTAACAATTTTTGACCATTTTTTATAATTTTTGACAATTTTTGAAAATATTTGCCAATTATTAACCATTTTTTCCAAATTTTTGACGATATTTGACAATTTTTGATAAAAATTGTCCATTTTTAACAGTTTTCGATAGTTTTTCAACAATTATTGACCATTTTCCAAATTTTTGATAATTTTTGAGCACATTTCAAAAATTTTCACAATTTTTCAAAAATTTTAACATATTTGGCAATAATCATCCATTTTTTCAAAATTTTGACAATTTTTGACCGTTTTTCGAAATTTTTGACCATTTTTCAAAATGTTGACCAATTTTTGACAATTTTTAGTAAAAATTGCCAAATATTAACCATTTTTTCAAAATTTTGACCATTTTTGACAATTTTCAAGTGGCCGACACAAATTGCGATTGCTTGAGATCGGCAAATCGAAAAATCCGAGACCATTCAAAAACATCCACCTACCCGTCCATTACGAAAAACCAAAAAAGTGCGAGGGTTAATCAAGCTAACTTTAAAGAATGGTTTCACAATGAATTCGTACCAAGCGTAAAAAAACATTTCCGAAACAGCAATTTTGAAGAAAAAGCCCTTCTGATATTAGATAATCCTTCAGCTCACTGACCAGACCAAGAACTAGCCAGCCATGATGGTAATATTCAAGTAATGTTTCTACCACCCAATTGTACCGCCCTGATTTAGCCTATGGATCAGAATGTGATCCAAGGTGTGAAAGTTACATGTCGGAAAAGGTTGCTGCAAGAGGTTCTTTTACAAGAAGATGAAAAAAATGTTTTGCTGAAAGATGCTGTGTTTGCGTTAGCTGAATATTGGAAGCAAGTGCCTGAAAAATTGGTGAAAAAGTCATGGATTCAACTTCTTGCCGTCAATGACATCGATGAATGGGATGAAGAAGATCACTCAAAGGTATCAAACCTTTGAGTGATTTACGAGAAGGACCGGATCTAGTTGAGTTAGTGAACAGAGTGAATCGTGCTAGATAAAACAGAGGTTGAAAAATGAGAAAGAGGTGATAATGAGGAAAATTTGGATATAGAGATTTTAGAAGATGATGAAATCATTACTAATGTCACAGAAGAAAATCTCCGAAACTCCGATGACGAAGAAGAACCTATTCAGAAAATGTCTAGTGAAGAGGCGGTCATTTCATTTGATTAATGTCTACGTTGGGCGGAAGATAATGAATTGCTACTGCATGAGGTGATGCTTCTAAGAAGAATTCGGCTAAAGGCTGTCGATCTAAGTTTTAAGAAATCTGTTCAAGGAACTCTTGAAAACTTTGTTCAGAGAATCAATTTTGAAAAAATCTTAATTATTTTTTGAGTTACCGTATCTTTTGTATGTGAAGTATCCTTAGAGGTTTATTTTTATTTTAAAATATATAATAAATCCATTTAAATACATGAATAAAGGCTTTTATAACCGTTGGCCACCACTTTTTGTGGTGGAAATGTATTTTTTGTATGGTTAAGAAAGATATCTATGAACCGAACTACTTCGGATTATAGATATCACTTATTATGAATTCTATAATCCGGAAATTCTGGTAATCCGAACGGGGTCTGCCAACTTTCTGTTCAGATTATCCATCCATTACTGTATAGTTAATATTATTATTGTTAAAAATATTTTAAATTGTAATTGTGTTTGAGTAATCGAGGATGCTAGAGGCAAATTTAGAGCTTGCGGAAATAGTTCAAAATTTCCGGGTTCCGCGCAATCTTCCGAATCCGTTCACGACACTGAATGATTTCCTCCGCCGGGAATACTATTTAAAATATTTGCCAATTTAGTCCACTCTTTTACGGAATCTTCTAAGTTACTTGTAAATTTACCACCAATTATTTGATCCTTCTCTTACAAATATTCCAACATTATTTTTTTGCTTTTTCTCCGCGTCCGCGAAATTCATTATTTTTAATGTTTTGATCCATTTCTTACAAAATTTTCAAACAGATATACATGAAACATAACCATGAAACTGGAGTAATTTGACAACGTCAAGAAGAGCGAACGCTTTATTCACGGCAATTTCTCATTTCGCTTAAGGACTCCCATTAACGAATCTCCCCAAGTATGCATACTAGTAAAGTCTTCGCTAACTACTGCTCGTTATTCTGCGAATTCGCTCGATAGCGAGCGATGTCAAGAATTGGGCTCGCGTTGCGGATCGCTAGTTCAATATAGTTTGTATGATTTTTAAGGAACGCATATCGGTGCTATTGACTGCCGATTGAACTTTTTTGGGTACAAATTATGTATAATAATTTTCAGGTTTCAATTTTAAATGTATAGTAAATTTTATACCCATTTAGAATAAGACCATCCTTATTTATTATTAATAAATCGGTTGAAACAAAAAATTACCAACAAAAATGAACGTCGTAACTAATTTATTAGATGTCACGTTTTTGAAGTTACGTCAAATTTTGATTTCATGTTAATGTCATAACGCAAAATAAGATATAAAAATGCGATATTCTGATGAATCCAAAAAACTTATGCTTAATGTAATAAACTATTTTCAAAACGATTTAGGATCTCGATTTAAGGCAATTCAAAAAGCGTCCGAAGCACTAAAAGTTCCAGAAAGCACATTATATAATCTTGAAAAACCAAACAGAGCTACAGATTTCGAATTTAAAAGAAATATGTCTGCAAGCGTTTCCCGGAGCAAAACCCGAATTATAAAAAATACCCTGCATTGTTTGAGGGAAGTAATTTATAAAATGTATGCGCGAAAGGATAAAATCACAGTAGAAACTATTTTACGGCAATTTATCGAAGAGTCTCCAGAAACTAAGATTTCCAAAGGTTCGTTATATTTGGGAATTAAAAAAATGGGTTTCCCTTTAAAAAAACAGGATGGAAGAAAACATTTATTGGAAATGCCTGCAGTCAGATTAAAAAGAATATTATTTTTGAACAAATACCATGCTGCTAAAAGCGAAAAGCTCTTTACACCTGTTTTTCTGGATGAGACATGGGTTTTTAGTAAAAGCGGGGACAGAAGAATGTGGCAAGATGGTACTAAACACAGTGATTTAAAAATAACTGGAAGTGGGACACGATATGTAATTGTTCATGCCGGTAATAAAAAAGGTTTTGTGGCAAATGCATCGCTTATTTTTAAATGCAATAAAAAAACAGGCGATTACCATGATAACATGAACACCGAAAATTTTGAAAATTGGTTTAAACAGCAACTAATTGTAAACTTGGAAGAACCATCGTTAATTATAATGGATAACGCAACGTATAACAGTCGCCTGGATGAAGAAATCACAAGAAAAAGTTGGAGTAAAACACGCATGTTAGAATGGCTCAAAAAAAAGAATATTCCTTTTCCAGATCACATTTTAAAGGATGCTGTTTGGAATATAATTGAAAAGCAAGTTTTGCCAGAAAAAAATTATCATTTAGACAAATACGCTGCCGAGCATGGTCATTGTGTTCTCAGGCTACCACCCTATCATTGCCATTTTAATGCCATCGAAATGGTATGGTCAGAAACTAAAAGGCATTATGACCAAGCTATTACGAAAACTGCAAGGTCACCTACTGAAGTCTTAAAAGTATGGAATGACGTTGTAAAAAATGTACCGGAGCAACACTGGCAGAATTACATAAATCATACAGAGAAAATTATTTCTGAAGCATGGGAAGTAGAAAACAAACTGGACCTACTAAACATCGAACCTATGGTGATCTCTGTATCCAATGAATCCGACGATGAACTATCACTTTGCGAAAGTTATTCTGATTTAGAAACTAATTAAACTTTGCCTTGAAGATCACGTTGTCATTTTTTTAAAATCTAGAATTTGTACTTAATCGAACTCTGAATTGCCATATTTTTTTAAAAAAACTATGTATCTAGTTAATAAAACAATGTTTTTAAAATTAGTGCGATTCTTTTATATTCTTTTATTATGTCAACATCTTTAGAATTTTATGAATTTCATAAAATTAATTTGTATTATTACAAACCGCCACTGATAATATGAAATTTCAAGTCACTACGCCAATGCAATAAGAAATATGTCAAGCATTTGACATGACAAAGGTCATAACCTAATTTTTTTCATGCGGGTTCAGATGGTTCAAGAAGCTGCATACGTTAAGTTACTAAAACGGCTGGTACCTCTAAATAGGTATTAATTTTACTATAGATATCTTTTTTGAGCATTAGTTTGTTCATTTAATAGTTAGGTTCGGTTTGTAGCGAGTGAGTTTATTCGCCCCTTGATAATCTCCATTTCTTAAAAACAAATGACTTACTTATTTTTTAATTAAATTTTATTTCATTCAATTTGTACATACATAAACAATATTTCAATACGAGCTCTCAAAACTTCACTACCATGAACACTGGGAGACAAATGAATGATGTTGATTAAAATGAACTTACAATGATTTTTTTCTTTACAGTTTTTAGCTGGAGGATGGATGTTTCCGTATTACAATGGTAAATGTTTTTATCCCGGACGAGGTGAAAATGTTGAGTATTAATTTTAAAATTTCCTTTAAAATATATATAACATGTTTTCAGTAGTAATAACCCAAGGACATTGATAATTGTTCGAAAACATTTTATAACAGATTTCGAAAGCTTGTTGCCAATAAGCAACAAACTTGAGAAAATTGTTATAAAATTTTTGAGCATTTATCAATGTTCGAGGGTTATTCAAATAGAAATTTTTTTGCTAATTATCTAAAAAAATACTGAGTATATTTGCTTCTATAATTTCATTGATATTCTCGTCAGTATTACGACAAAATCGTAACATTTTGAAATATTAAATATCTTGTAACGTCAAAATCGAAGAAATCAAAATGTATCCATGACAACGTAGATTCTAGTAGATATCCAATGAAATCAATTAATTTAAGGTCATTTGATTGAACACAACCAATCAGAACAACATTACACTGAAAACAGACCATGGGCTGTTTTCAGTGTAATGTTGTTCTGATTGGTTGTGTTCAATCAAATGAACTCAAATTAACTGATTTCATTGGATATCTACTAGAGCAAAAATTTTTCATTGAAATTGCTTTATCTAGAGCTTTATCATTTTACCCAACACACTCTGACCCATTTATGTTTTTCACTAACTAGGCACTTATATGCACACTTTGACATTTTACGTAAATTTTCATAAAATGTCAGTGTGAATCAAAATTTTGAATGAAGGGAACAAAACTGTAATAGTTATTTTTTCCGTTTTATTGAAATTTTGTTGAATATTGCTTTTATAACTATTAATGATCACATCAATAACTAGAAGGTAACTAATTAACTTGTTAGTTTGTGTCTGGTTATTTCATGACTAATTAAATGACATTTTGGTCATTTTCTGCCCGTAGAAAAAATGTTGTTCTTAACTAATGCGGAAAGTGATAATATTCCGCGAGCGACCGCGGTTGTCCAAACGACGCGAAACGAAGTTCGGGCATGCGTTCGATTATGGAATAGATACTTTCCGCATGTACTAAAGTTCATATAATACCCTTCTTGGTGTGCGTCATTGATTGTTAATGTCTTTCTAAAACATTACGTTGGAAGAAATGGAAAAAAAGGCAGGTCTGTGATTAATCCTAATCAAAATATCACAATAATGAACCGTTTAAACGTAGTACAAACGTTAACCCTAATCTTTGACTTACAAAAATTTGATTGGTTGATGTTTAGATTACGCGCAAACGCGACCTATCAATCGGGCGAAATTACATCGTTCAAAATACTATGCAGACGTTCCTTTCGTGTCTTACGTATTTTTCCAATGTCCAACTGACAGTTCTCGTCAGGTCTGTACTTTGTTGTTTACGGTAAATTATTATTTATGAAAAATGAATATTGATCTTATTGTTAGCATTTTATTCATTCAAATGCAGGACTATATTTACTAATATTAAATTATTTTAATATGTAAATTAAATATACAATTTGTTTTACTTTGCAGTGTTTTCATATCCCAAGTATTACTAATTTCATAGCCTTTTCGAATTTGGCTGAATACGATACTGATGATTTTATTTATCGAATTAAAGGTTAGCTATATGTCAAAATAACAAATTAAATATCGACATACCCAAAACCCGGATATACGTCACAAACGATGACGCACACCAAAAAGGCTGTTATATGAACTATACCACATGCAGGATTAATTTATTGATTAATCCTGTACGTCTAGTTTAAAGACATGGATTAAAGAGGTCTCAAAACGAAGATAATCTTTTTAACGGTCAAGCCAAGTAAAAAAATATTAATTCAAATTAACTTATATCTATTTTTTTTCAGATGCTGTTCACCTCGCACATGTACTTTCTATCTAAATTTACCGAGTTCATAGATACAGTGAGTTTATTTATTTTAGTAGCGGTAGAATAGTGTATTTTGTACTCTGTCGCAGTTGTTTTTTACCTGACCAAAATTCTCGACCAACTTCGTACGTTTTGATATTCTTGACTCGTGAACATTGAGGCGTATACGTTTTCAAAGCGAGTGGTCTATTTTATGCATCTGAGTCGTGCCGTGCCACGACATACGCCAGAGAAAAAAGCGCGATAGAAATTTTGTTGTTACCTACGTTATTAAGATTGGTCGATCCGAAGATGCTCCCAACAGTAAATCTCTATTTTCGATTTAATTAACCAATTTCTTTTCGTGACAAAAGCTCGTGACGCCCCTGTTATTTTTCAAACCCTCCGGACTGTACTTCCGCATGAAAGTGCTGATCTACCGAAAAGCAAAAAGATCAATCCTTCGTTTCTTTAAAACAATACGACATGTCAGGAATGGCAGGTAGGAATAGAGAACTATCGATGGTTTATCGATAACTATCGATATTTTTGACTATCAAAAAAAATCTATAGTTTTCGGTACATTCGATAGATGAGATGTTTAGGTGAAGAATATAAATATATTTTGAAAGCTGTTATGGTGTAAAAATGCTTACAAAAAATGGGACAGAGAGAGAGAGAGAGAGAGAGAGAGAGAGATGGGAGAGAGAGAGAGTGAGAAAGAGAGAGAGATGGGAGAGAGTGAGAAAGAGAGAGAGATGAGAGAGAGAGAGAGAGTGAAAGAAAGATGAGAGGGAGAGAGAGGGAGAGAGATGGGAGAGAGATGGGAGAGAGATGGGAGAGAGATGGGAGAGAGATGGGAGAGAGATGGGAGAGAGATGGGAGAGAGATGGGAGAGAGATGGGAGAGAGATGGGAGAGAGAGGGAGAGGGATGGGAGAGAGAGAGAAAGATAGGATACAGAGAGAAAGATGAGAGAGAGAGAGAGAGAAGGATGGGAGAGGGAGAGAGATATGGGACAGATAGAGAGAGAGATGGGAAAGAGAGAGAAATAGGAAAGAGATAGATGGGAGAGAGAAAGAAGAAGAAAGATGAGAGGCAGGGAGAGAGATGGCAGAGATAGATATGGAAGAGAGAAAGATGGGAAAGCGAGAGAGAAGGATGAGAAAGAGAGAAAGACGGGAGAGAAAAAGAGTGTATTGCGTGTGAGTACAAACATTATTTTAAACACAATTTTTGACAATTTTTGAGAATTATTGACCATTTTTCAAAAATTTTGACAATTATTAACCATTTTTCAAAATTTTGACAATTATTGACCATTTTTAACATTTTTTCAAAAATTTTGACAATTTTTGACAATTATTGACTATTTTCCAAGATTTTGACAATTATTGACTTTCAAAATTTTAACAATTTTAAACCATTTTTGACAATTATTGACTATTTTTGACAGTTTATGACAATTATTGACAATTTTTCAAAATTGTTGACCATTTTTCAAAATTATTGACCATTTTTGACAGTTTTTGACAATTATTAACAATTATTGACCATTTTTGACAGTTTATGACAATTATTGACAATTTTTCAAAATTGTTGACCATTTTTCAAAATTATTGACCATTTTTGACAGTTTTTACAATTATTAACAATTATTGACCATTTTTGACAATAATTGACCATTTTTGATAATTATTGCCCATATTTGACAAGTTTTCAAAATTTTTAACAAATTCTCCAAATTTTTGACAAAGTTGATACGTTGTTTTGAAATAAATATATATATTTAAGTATATTTTTAACATTTTGACAAAAATCGTACAATGATGTTACCGATTGTAAAACTATTGAAAATTATCGATAATAATCGATCGAAAAAATACCACTTCGATGAATATCGATAGTCGGGACTATCGATAGTTCTCCATTCCTAGTGACAGGACACGAATCTTGTGCGAGTGCTCTTCCATGAGAAGGGCTAACGTAAAGGAGAATGCTTATATAAAAGAAAAACAAAAAAATATATTTAAATTTTTATTATATTTTACTTAAATAATTTACCATCAATTAAATTTGACTTATAGCAAAATGCGACGGCTTTTTAACACAAAACCATATATTTTTTAGATACTTTTTGCATTAAGGAAAAAAGATAACCAAATTACACGCCTACATTTATATCACCACGGAATTATGCCCATAGGGTCTTGGTTATGTGTTAAGTATGCTCCTGATAGTCCAGTGACATTCCTAGGATTAATAAATTCATTTATTCACATTGTAATGTATACGTATTATATGTTGAGTGCGATGGGTCCAAAAATACAAAAGTATCTCTGGTGGAAGAAATATATAACCGTAATGCAATTGGTAAGTTGAAAATTTATTTATTATCCACTAATTCCCCATTAATAACATAAACATCTTCATTACATTTTTTTAATGTAGTTAATTAATTACTTTCTGAATTTTTTTTATTCCGTCATATACAGTAGAAACGATAAATCTTTACCGTCAACCGACTCAATCCTCGATATTATCAATCACATTCATATTATCTATAGACAATCTCCTATCATTAGAAAACACACGAAACAGCATACAATAGCGATTGTCTTCTGCAAAAGAGTAGCAACAAGACATACTTAGGAGTTTCTCTAAATTGGATTTCATTTATCGTTAAAAGAAACAATATAATTGACCCGTAAATAGCTGATTGTAGTTGATCGTGTAGTGCATTTTGAAGTTATTGGATTTTGTTTTTGTCATCCAGTTTTCAGCGGTTTTTTGATTCAGCGTCTGATTAACGCCTTGCTGTACAAACCTAGTTTAATTAAAGATCAAAGTTGATCGCAGATCATCATCAAATATTCCTTGTGCTACGTTTGATCTATGGATCATCTACAAATTAAAGTGTACGTCTGTTAGCGAGCGATCAAGCCGAGTTCGAGAATTTCAAGTTTTTACATTTGAGGTTTGGAATAGAAACTGACATTTACGAGCTTTTCCTGTGCTGTTGATATCAGATTGTATTGAATTATTAGCATGAATAATTATTTGGAATTGAATCCGCGAGTACCTAGAGTAACCATCAGCTCAAACTTTCTGAGTAATAAGATACGGCATTGGGCAGTATCTACTGAGCCTTCGTGTTCAGATCATAGACATATTCAATTCAACATTGAAGACCAGTAGTAGAATATCGCGACTCAAAAGCTACTGATTGGAGTGGATATAAAAATTCCCTCCAACTGTACATTGAGGACGGTTTCACTACAATTAACAGTTGTGATGGGATGGATGCTGCAGCGGAAAAACTTCGTGAAGCAGTGATCTCCTCGTATCATGAAAACTGTTCACTCAAGACAAAAAGAGATAATCGCAACTCTACTTGGTGGAACAAATGCCTAAAAAAGCGAAGAAAAGAAGTTCGACGACTATTTAACCGAGCTAAAGAGTCAGGTAATAGGAAGCCTTAGAGAACTGCTTTAACAAATTACAACAAAGAAGTTAGAAAGGCGAAGCGGGAGTCTTGGAAGAAGTTCTGTGAGAGTATTTCTGATATACCTCGCAGTACTAGAATTCACAAGATTCTCTCTAAAAAGTCGATTGCCAAGGTATGGTCGTTATGGCACTTTCACGACCTCTAGAAAAAAAAAACGTTAGAGCTTTTAATTAAAAATCACTTTCCTGGAAGTTTGACTCTGGATAACTATCGACCACCCCACTTTAAAGGCGCAAGGCGTCCCAAAAAGAACGATTGGGAGGTCGACAAGGAAGTTATCACAGCACCGGCAACTGAATGGGCAATAAAATCTTTTCAATCCTTCAAATCTCCCGGTGAGGATGGCATTTTTCCAGCTCTGCTGCAAAACGGACTGGAATTACTTTTACCCATCCTCATTAGACTGTATAGAGCTAGTCTGGCGTGGAATTACATACCACCCAGTTGGTTGGCGGCTAGGGTGGTTTTCATACCAAAAATGGGCCGCACAGCCCACACCCTAAATCAGATAGACCAATTAGCCTTACATATTTCCTGCTTGAAGGACTTGAAAGAGTACTGGATTGCTACATCAGACGGGTAGCTTTATATAACATCCCCCTAAGTACCCACCAATACGCTTATGAAACTGGCAAATCGACAGATGTACCGTTACACTACCTTGTTTTGAAAATCACACAATCCCTTAACAACAATGGCCATATTTCTTGACATCGAAAGGTCATTCGACAATGCACTACCGACCTCCATTGGTTCAGCTTTGGCTGAAAAGGGCATTAAATCAACCATTACTGGCTGGATATATGCCATGCTTACTAATAGAACAGCCAGGATGAGACCATTAGCTTTAAGGTTTCCAGGGGCTGTCCACAAGGCGGAGTACTAGCTCCCCTACTGTGGACACTCTTGATGGATGACTTGCTTAGCGCTCTCGAAAGAAGAGGGGTAGAACTGCAAGCGTATGCAGACGACCTTGTCATCCTGGCAAGGACCAAGGCAGGAAGGGTAGCATATAATATCATCCAAAAGACGTTGGACGATGTCCACAGTTGGTGCCAGAGGGAACAGATGTCTGTTAACCCTGGTTAAACTGTAGTAGTCCCCTTTACTAGGAAAAGGAAAAGGATTCCAAATAGAGACGAATGGGTTCTCCGTAAGGATGATTTATTAAGAGCAGATAGCTGTTGGTACACAGATGGATCAAAAACACCCACAGGCTCTAGTTCGGGTGTTTACGCGCGCAGACCTAAGACAGAAATTTCAACCTCTCTAGAATCCTATGCAACCGTATTTCAGGCGGAAATTTACGCTATTGCTTCATGTGTGGAGAGATTGGAGCAAACCAATCTCACACATAAATCAATAAAAATTTTCACGGACAGCCAAGCGACTTTGATATCACTTAGCTCTTACCGTGTAACGTCGAAACTGGTTTTAGACTGCCAAAAAAGACTCTTCTCAATAGGAGAACTCAATAAAGTATCGCTGGTCTGGATCCCTGGCCATTCCGGCATGGATGGCAATGAGAAGGCGGACTCTCTTGCAAGGGATTGTGCCGCACGCGTTTTTATCGGACCAGACCTTCAATTGGCATCGCGATAAGCTTTGCCAAACAAACACTAAATACCTGGACTGCAAGAAGAGCTTTAGACTTCTGGTATAATATACCAGGATTGGTTCATTTGATTTTATACATCCTTCGAAGAATGTCTCCAAACAAATGTCTTTTAACAGGCCACTGTCATCTGAATCATCATATGCTAAGACTTGGATTGTCGGAAGATCCGACTTGTCGTCTCTGTCTGGAAGATGATGAAACAGCAGAGAATCAGGTATCTGATGTTTGGCAGGGTCTCTCTCTCGCCCTCGGACCTGAAATATTCACCAAACAAACTAATCGGCTTTGTTGAGAAGCTGAATTTGTTTGGTGAAATCTGAATAGGTATGAGCCACAATAGACTCTTACGAGTCGCAGTGGAGGGCCTTATCGACCCACTCACCACAAACCTAACCTAACCTAACCTAGAGTATTTCGAGAACGTCCAAATAATTTTGAGAAATGGAGGGATAATGAATTTTTAGATAGATTCAGATTTTCAAAGCCCGTTGTTAGATTCCTCAATGACAAATTGCAAGATAATTTAGCACCTTTTCTCCATTATTTTATTATATACCACAACAAAACTTTTTGTCTTACTTAATAACAAATATAACAATAAAAGAGGTTGAAGACAATCACTTGATGTCCACAAATGACACTTCTTCTTCTACAATGACATTGCTAGGAACTTTTGAACTACACACAAGTTAATCAAGGATCGGTTAACTGAGTAGTTCAACAAGGCTTTTAAAAATGAACGTGGATCAACTTTGATCTGTAGATCACCTGAACTTGGCATTATCATACTTAGTACAACGAGGCCTAAGAGAGGTAACCTGCTGTATCTCAGAAACCATCTAGCTTAGAACAATTTCCAGCAGTTTCTGGTATGAGAGTTTGCAATACAGATTATTTTCCTCTCTTAATCTGACACCCGGTACAAATAATTCGAAAATTTTGCATTAAAAATAATTGGACAACGTCCAATAAAGTATCTTTCTCTATTACATCCTGGACTATTTCCAAGTCAGATTTCGGGAATAATTGAAGTAAATTCTTTTCAGATCCAGTTTGTGGTGGCTCTGGGACACGTGATACTGACATCCATCCACGGATGTAACATGCCCTCTGCGTTAAGTTATTTTAGTATTATTCAAAGTATAACGTTCTTCTTGATGTTTGGTGATTTCTATTTGCATGCGTATAAAAAGAAACACCCCAAGACTAGCAATAAAGTAACTAATGGAGTGATTAACGGAGAGAGCATTGGTTTAACCAATGGAGTGGCTAAAGAAGCTCTAAAAGAAAAAAAATCTGAATAAATTATTTTTATTAAATGTAAAGTTTTTAAGAATAAATAAAGTGGAAAAATAGTTTATTTTTATATGGTTGTATTTATTTATTTTTCTACGTTTAGCTGATTGAATAGGAGGATAATAAAATGAGAAAAGCACAAAGTCAATGAAAATAAGAAGTGGTGTGGACTTCGAGCTGCGTTGACAACATAAAACACTGTAAAAGTAAGTCTCTAAACGCACTAGTAGGACGCGATGCTAAGCCACCCCACCATCTTTATTGAAAGCAAGCATTTTTATCATGAAAAATGGAAAGTTTTCGATTGCCAATAACTTAAAAAGTATTGATTTGATTAAAAAACTTTAAGTTATATATTTTACTTATTAGTCCTATCGGAATATTATAAGTAAAATATTTCCAGCCCTTAGGAGAAGTGACACACACCTTCAGAATAACAGCAAACATCTAACAGCCCAACAAGTTTCTTGCCAATTGTTTGGCTTTCAAAGAATTCAGTACGGAAAACCGTCAATGACTGTACTAACTACAAGCTTGAAGTTACCGCACTATTTTTCACAACTTCATACTAAACTTTTTTTAATGAGAATGTTGAAAAACCTCCCGACCGATCGTTTTAATCGCGAACATGAAAAAAAAACTAACCTACTATTTTATGACCTGAAAGTTATTAAAGTTAGTATATCTACTTCTTTCACGGGCACTACGCCTTTTGCTTCGTATTAATGACTTCAGTTTAACCACAACTGTTAAGCGTCTTTTCTACATTATCGGTGTCAAAAAGAAGATTTTACAAGGGTAAAGATAGTTCACGAAAGCTATGTGATTTATTAAAAGACAAAAAAATTGTTATTTGAATTTACTCAATAGCTATGGAAGCGTAAATAATTGTTTACAAATTTACAACAAAATAAGCTGCAAAAAAATTCGTAACTGGCGTTCTAGGAAAAAAAATAGTCAAGTTTGTTATTTATGGGTCAATTCTGTGCACATCTGTTAGCAAATCTATAACTTTCTATAAGCCTATATACAATTTGAAATCCTGCAATCCCATAACTTACAAGAAATCATATAGAATTGTAAATATTTACGATCGGATGTTTGGCAATCGACGCGTCTTACAGTTTTTTGTGTGAGGTTATTGTGCATTGATATCAATGAGGTCATTGATTGACATACATATTGACAGTATTTTTATTTGCGGAGCTACTTTTTCATTAAAAAACTCAAAATGGATATTTTTAATTACAGAAAAATGTATTACTACGAAAAGCCCCTTTACATTGCCTCCAATTGTTGTGTGGTGGAGTTTTTGGAACTTTTCCTTTTATGGTAGTCGTGTTTCTCACGTTGCTACTAACTACTGTTATTCATTAACTGTTTTATTGAAGATAATGTTCCCTCACCTCATTTTGAACCAATTTTTTCCATCTGTATCTCTATTCCTCTATTTATTACTCATTAATAGAAATCACAAACAAAATTTGACAAAACACCAAAGGGTTCGTTTTGTTATGTTATGTACTCTCGTATAAAAATAGGGGTGAGGATTGCAGTAGTTCATCTGGGTGATTTTAAGTTAGACATTTACAGAAAGTAACCCTGCAGTCGTCCTACTATGTGACCTCGTCGTTGTACTTTGTTTTCACCCCTATACGTCTTGCACACACCAAGTAGAACAATTTAACACTAAAAGTTTCACTTCAAAGCCTTCAGCACTTATAATTTTATTGTTATAAGTACGTGTACCCAAGATCTATGGACTCCCAAAAATTCATAATCCCAATATTCCTTTACGCCCCATTGTTAGTGCTTTCCATTCCCCAACCCAACAACTTGCCAAACATTTGGCCCAAGCCCTTCAACCACTTGCAGAACAGGCATCTTCATACCTTAAAAATTCTTTTCATCTACTTGAACTCCTAGAAAAATACAATATTTCCTCCTCTGATTTACTTGTCAGCTTTGATATTATATCCTTATTCACTAATATACCCATTACCTAGACATTAGCCATATTGGAAACAACACATCAAATACCGCAAGATACCTTCTCCCTTATCAAACATTGTATGTCTAATACATACTTCACCTTTCAAAACAAATTCTTTAGGCAAGTGAAGGGAGCCCCAATGGGATCTCCTCTCTCACCAGTCATCGCCGACATTTCCATGGACAATTTCGAACAAATCGCTCTTAATTCTTCTGTTGGTTACGTTACGTTGATGACACTTTTGTTATCTGGCCTCATACAATGGGAGCATTGGATTCCTTTCTAATCCATCTGAACGGTATACATCCTAGTTTACAATGGAGGTGGAGGAGAATTCATGTTTACCTTTTCTTGATATCCTTATCACCAAAAACCATATAAGTGGATTCTCAAATTCCGTATACAGAAAGCCCACACATTCCAACCGTTATCTAAATGCCAATTCACATCACCATCCCTCCCAACTCAATTCGGTAGTATCCCGCTCCATCTGACTCAGCGACAAAAATACTAGACCTTTAGTACTTATTTCATTAGAAAATGCCCTTCTAAAAAATGGTTTAGATAAAAATCACATAAAAAGAAGCATCCAAAGACATCTAGCTCCTCCTCTTTCGTCTCCCCCCTCTTCTTCTGAATCCACTTCTCAGCCAAAAATTCGAATAATTCTTCCTTATATCAAAGGTGTCACCGACAAAATCATGTCCTTAGGCCCGCAGGCATAAAAACCATCTTCACCACTGACAAAAAGATTTCCTACCTAGTTAGGCCAGCAAAAGATCAAGTCCCCAACGAAAATCAGGGAGTGTATGAGGTTCCCTGTTGTAATTGTCAACAATTGACATAGGTCAAACAAATCGTCGATTCCAACATAGAATTTCTGAATATTCCTAATCAGTCAAAAACTTGGATTCCAACAATACGTTAGCCCAACATAAAATTCAAACAGGTCACTCCATAAATTTTTCTGAAACCAAAACGTTGGCCTCAATTCGATCCTTAAAATCCCGTACTATTAGAGAGAGACAATAGAAATAGAGAAACGTCCAAATTGTATGAACAAAAGAGATGACGGCAATGATTACAAACGATATGGAAACCATTACTTACCCGCCAAATACCCAACAACCATTTAACCCCAACCAATATCCCGCCTACCGTTTCCCCGCCTATCATCTCCCTCCGTATCTGTTCCTATAAGAAAGCGACCCACTCCTACGACTCGTCAGTTATCTCTGAGGAGTAGGCAGATTGAGACCTCGGAGATAACTGCCGGGTACAGTACGACTAGTGGAGTAGGCAGATTGAGGCAGAAATCGTACTGAACCTTATCCTCCCTAAACTAACTTTTCCTAACTCTTGATAATGACTCCAAAGCAGGAGTCGAAACGTCGAGAAAATTATTTTTCTGAACGCGGTTTATCCAGAAAACCTAGTAGTCATTCTTCTGATCGCGAAAGTCTTTCCGAACATTTCCATTCTTTCCTATTTTAAGCTAAGTCCTTCGCTTCTTTCCAGCTTCTTCCTCCTTTATCCAGTAATCCAGCTATTACCATATCCCAAGTTTTCCTTGGTCTGCCCCTTTTTTTATTTTTTCCAATTTTTGCTTTCCATATTCTCATAACCGGTCTTTTTTCATCTATACGTTATAAAGGTCCCCACCATTGTAGTGGTCTTTCTTCTATAAAGTCTAAGGTGGTTGATTGTATTCCCGGGTCTTTTCTTATATCTATGGTTTTCATTCTATCCTCTTTTGTTACACATCTTACTCTTCTTAAATATTTCATCTCTGTCGTCTGTATTTTACTTTTTTGTTGTCCTGTTAACACCCATGTTTCGCATCCATATCTAAGTATTGGTAGATTTATTTTTTTAAATACTTTCAATTTCGTGTCTTTAGATATTTCTTTTTTATTTATATATTTGGTATTCATGGCATAGTATAGTTTGTTAGTTTTAACTATTCTATTGTTAATATCTGCTTCCTGTGTTCCGTTTTCGTCTATCATTGTTCCAAGGTACTGGAAATGTTTAACTTGCTCCATTCTGTCTGTATATATTCTTACATTTATTTCCTCTTTGTCGTCTTCAATTACCATAACTTTTGTTTTGATTTTGTTTATTCTCATTCCCATGTCTACTATCACTGTATTCCACACATTTATGTTTTCTTGCAGTTCTTTTTCAATTTTTGCTATTAATATAACATCTGATGAAATAAAACAAATTAATTTGTTTAAATCTTCATTATTTATTTTGAACTGACGTTCAAATTAAAATTAGTGACGCGTTTCGCTACACAGTAGCTTTTTCAAACTAGTGAAGCTACAATGAAAAACTTTTAATTTATATAGTGCTTTAATACGGAATTCTAAGATATTGACAAAAGTATTAAAAATGGGGATAAGTACAAAAAGTGCCTAAATACGGAACTCTAAGATATTGACAAAAGTATTATAATATATTATATATGCCTAAATACGGAATTCTAAGATATTGACAAAAGTATTATAATATATTATATATATTATATATATATTATAATACTTTTGTCAATATCTTAGAATTCCGTATTTAGGCACTTTTTGTACTTATCCCCATTTTTAATACTTTTGTCAATATCTTAGAATTCCGTATTTAGGCACTTTTTGTACTTATCCCCATTTTTAATACTTTTGTCAATATCTTAGAATTCCGTATTAAGGCACTATATAAATTAAAAGTTTTTCATTGTAGCTTCACTAGTTTGAAAAAGCTACTGTGTAGCGAAACGCGTCACTAATTTTAATTTGAACGTCAGTTCAAAATAAATAATGAAGATTTAAACAAATTAATTTGTTTTATTTCATCAGTAGTATGGATCTTCATCAAGTAAAAGCCTCATCTATTCAATTAATATAACATCGTCTGCAAATGCTCCTTCACTGATGTTCACCCTGCACAATTGCAAATGTCCCACATATACTTTTTGTGCATTTCCTAATGATCTCATCCATGTAAATAATAAATAACAAAGGGTTTAGACTCCCTCCTTGTCTTAGTCCCATGTTTTTAGTGAAATTTTCTGTTATATTGTTATTTCTTATGGTTGCGTTCTCATTTTTCTAATGGATGTTCTGTATTATTTTCATCATATTTGTATTCAATCCCCTTTCTGCTAATATTTTCCACAATATTTCTCTAGGTACTGTATCAAAGGCTTTTTCTAGATCCAGAAAAGCCACGAATAGTTTATTTTCCTCTTGTACTGCTTTTTCTGTCAACTGTTTAATAGTAAATATGTGGTCTTGGGTACTTCTTCCACTTCTGAATCCACTCTCTGACCCCTCCAGTGTATTTTCTATTGCCGACCTGATTCTTTCCTCCAGTATTTTCTCCAATATTTTCATCGCGGTGCTAATTAATGTTATTCCAGGATAGTTATTGCAGTCTTTCACATCACCTTTCTTAAAAATTGGTACAATTAGTGCTTTTTGCCAGTCCCTTGGTAGTGTTTCTTCTTCTATAATTTTATTGAAAATTTGTAAATACTCAATTGAAAATTCAATAGAACTAATCAAAAAATTAAAAACATACAAATTACAAGATAACTCTAAACTTATTTCATTTGATGTTACCAATATGTTCTCTAAAATTCCTCCAAAAGAGTGCATAACACTTGTTAAAAAAATTACTAGAGGATAAAAATATCAATCCAGGAATAATATCAGATATACTTAATTTGTTTGATGTATGTATTAATCAGAATTATTTTACTTTTGATAATAAGGTATATATTCAAAATGGAGGTTTACCAATGGGAAGCCCTATATCACCAATTTTAGCAAACATTTTCATGGACAGTTTAGAAAGAAAAATCTTTGGCTGTACCATTTCAAAAAATATATTATTTTGGTATAGGTATGAAGATGACATATTAGCTTGTTTTGTAGGTAGTGAACGACAATTAGATATATTGTTCAATAATATCAATAATTTACATCCAAAAATTAAATTTACATTAGAAGTTGAAGAAAATAACTCAATCAATTTTCTTGATATTAAAATTCAAAGAATCAATAATATACTTGATTTTTCAATTTACAGAAAACCAACACATACTGATGTGACTATACCATATAATTCCAATCATCCCATGTCACATCAATTAGCAGCATATAATTCAATGATACATAGAGCATTTTTAGTTCCTATGAACAAATATAATTTTGATAGAGAAATTAATATAATTAAACAAATAGCCACATTCAACGGTTATCCATTACATATAATAAATAAATTAATTAATAAAAAAGAGGAAAAAGTGGCATTACAATTAATATTAATATCCTGAAAAAACTATGAAAATACAGAATTACAAAACCATCACATATGCTGGTAATATTTCTAATAATATTTCAAAGATAATATCTTGTTCAACAAATACAGCAATTTCTTTTAAAACAGGAAACAATGTGAGTAAAAAATTGTTAAATGTAAAAACAAAAATACCCCCATTAAAAAGTCTGGAATATATAAACTTAAATGTCCAGAATGTAATGCTGTCTATATTGGTCAAACAATTCGAAAATTTGAAATTAGATACAATGAACACTCACGAGCATACAGATTAAAACAGCCAGATAAATCACATTACGCAAAACACCTTCTTGACACAAAACATTCATTAACACCTACACAGAACTAGAAGTACTGCATATTTGTGATAAGAAACAAGAACTAGATTTTCTTGAAGAACTAGAAATAAGAAGACACTTAAGAGACCCACAATATGAAGTTGTCAATGAACAGATAAATCTAGGGAGCTCTCCACTAATAAATTGTCTTCTTAAGTAACAATTGTAAAGATCAGCAGATATAGTTTTCCTTGGTTTCCTATATCATTGCACAGTTATACTGATTTTAAATGGGAAAAAGATATCCAGGATATCCCCATAGGGCTAATAATACCTAGGCTTTAATATTTGTAAAATCATCTTCTTCTTTTTTCTATTCATATATATTAAGTCAATCACAAGACAGGTCACTTACTATTTGGTCTAGCCAAAATATTGAACATCAAGTAGGTATCACATAAAATGTAACTTCTGTCATTCTGACGATGATATGTCAATATCGAAATAATTATCAATATCCTTTCATTTTCATAATTTTTTCATTAAATAGTAGAATTAATTAGAAACAGTTAGTTTCATTTATAACATTAATATGAGTAGATTCCACAAAGTAAGGGTCTTAACAGTAAATTCAATTTGTAACAACATATCTTTTCCTTTTTGTCCAACGATGTAATTTTTTCATATCCAGGACCTTTTCCATTTTTGAGATCTGTTATCACCTGTTCTATTTCTTCTTTACTTATTTTTATTTCTGCATCTTCCTGAATATTAATTTAGATTTGTTCCTCTCTATCTTTTGTATCATTAAGTAGTTCCTGATAATATTCTTATCATCTTTGCATAATTTCTTGGACGTCTGTTAGTATTTTGCCATTCTTATTTTTTATAAAATATGTGTCCCGTTTTTTTTCTGTTTTTATATTCTTTGATGCTTTATAAAAGAGTTTCTAATTTGCTTTGGAGTCTTCTTCTATTTTCTCCCCAAATTTTCTCCATTGTTCGCTCTCCGATGTTCTTTGGAGGTCTTCCTTTCATCCTTATATTTATTATATTTCCCTTCTGTTCTATTCGATTTCCATGCCATTTTCTTTTGTTTCACATGGTTTTTTATTTCTATCGTTCACCATGAAGTTTGTTTCATATTATCTTGTTTTTTATTTTTAACGATTATACGATGGTATAGTAAATTTTTTGTGGGAAAACAGATTAATCAAAACAGCTGAAAGTGATCTTTATCTGCCTAAATGAACAGGATCGAAAATGAAGAACGTATTAAATTTTTAATTTATATAATAAAAATATGGACCATAAACAAGCCTCAGCGATTTTGGAGATTCAAACATATTCAAACTATGCTGAATTTGCTGAACATGGGTTAGTATTTTTGAAGTAGTTCGGCAAAATTTGTTTGGCGAGTTTGGCAGATTTAAGATGTAAGAAAACGTCAATCAAAAAAAGGTTTGAGCACACGTGATTTTGATGTAGTTGGCAATAAGGCAATGGCGTGAAAGTTTGGTTATTAAGGGCGTTATTTTTGCTAGCAGCTTGTCATCAAATTAGGTGGCGTCAAATAAGGCGAATAGAAAGGATATTCTAAATTCGTGCTACGGAAATAATATAGCTTACGGATCAAAAGTTTCGACCAGTAAATTAGTGAACAATAGGAGAAGACACTATTTAAGGGTCATTCAATATTCCTCATAAGAGCCTCAATACGAAGTAAAAGTATGCAGTTCTTCTTGACTCACACTGTACCTATATATCACTGAGTAGAAATGTTAAAAAAAACCTTGGTAAATTTCCAAAGTAGTTAAACAAGTCGTTAATAACAACGTTAATTCTTTATTCTCCGATGGTCTACGTGATCTTTTATATTGTATAAAGCCAACATTATCAAACGTTTTTAGATATCATCGCGTTCATATAATAACATCAGAGCGATTACATTTTTGGAGTAACCTGCATTTTTTCATGTGTCTATTTTTTTATTGAGAAAAATTGACTCGCATTGAAATTATTTTTAACATTGGCGGAGATGGACAGTGATGTAAGTTTCAAACTTGACACTTAACAAATGCGGTCAACTTGGTCTAAATTAAGAAAATAAAAATAAATGAGTGGGTGAAAACAAGTATTATGCTTGGAGCTATTTGTACGTAGATATATATAATTTTTCCATTTATGAGGTGAAAGAGAAAAGTTATTCGAACATTCAATTGCAATATGATTTTTTGGACAACGATATACGAAAAACAAAATAATAAACCGGAAAAAACAACAGAATTTACTGTAGTTCTGACCACTCAAAGTTTAAACTTCAAATGCTTCTCACTTTCTCAAATTAAAATGTTTAACAAACTGTGAGAATATTTGGAACGAAATCTCTAATAGTTTTGACACTTGACAATTTAGTAGAGCACATGTGCAGTACTGGTTTCATGTAAAATTAATCAAGTTCAAGGTCACGTCTTACATCATACATGTTAGATCTTATAATTTTACGTGAGTGTAATCGGAAATTGCGTTAACCTCACTTTTAACTTTTTAAATATAACATAATAAATGTTACATGATATAGTTGACGTAAAACTTATAATGCAGCTATGTAATCGTATATCCCCTCTAAGTTATGTTGCGGAGCAAAACTCTGAAAGGTATTAATATTATTTTTGTCTACTTACCAAACATAATTCTATATTGTATTTGATGTTACGTAATTGTTGAACGTTTGACGTTTATTAATCGTTTTAAGTTTGAATCCCAATTTTTTAATCCAGTTTTCAATAGTTTTCTTACAGCAATTTACATTTGTCAATTTATTTCTTATTATTTCAATCGCAGGTAACTCATTACTTTTGTAACAGTTATATATGGTGGTTTTTAATAATTTTGTCACAGACACATCTAAAGGTTTGACCAATCCCTTATCACATCGCTTCTTGCATTCATAAGGCCCTTTATTGGCTATTTTACGTATAGTTGACAGGGGAACTTCTTTTAAATCAGATACTGCTGGCATTAATTCTGTTTCTTCATCGAAACCAAACTTTTCTCGTAGATTCTTATACACATTGAAACATATTTTCTGTGCTTCCAAATTTTAATGTCGTCGAATCCTGTTTTCATTACTTTCACTATTTCTGAATTTATCACTTTCATCACCATTATTTAAATTTTCATCGTTGTTACACACAATATTTTGGACCGAACTCGATATTTCCCAAGGACGCCAGATTGTAAATATTTGATTTTTAACAAATAATATAATTGCTAATAAATATGTAGGTATACTTACAATTTCCTCAGAAAAACACTATACTCTTTCTTGATGTCAGACTACCAACTAATGAGTCGACACGTGTGGCGATCGTGAAATCACCCTCTTTCAAAGAGACCTAGTTATAGTTCATTCAAAGAAATGTATATTTCTGCTTCTTCTTAATAAAACGAGATAAAAGGTAGTGGTATTGTCTTTAAAATGTTTTTAAATATAAATAGGTTAATATTGTTTAATGCAATGTTTGATATTCGGGTTATAAATAGCAGAGGAAATAACAAATATATTTTAGATTGAAAGAAACCATGAATACATCAAAAGAAAGCTCGAGTCATCGTTTAGGAAAAGATTTATTAAAAAATATATATTTTTCTATACATTAACGCTAAATATCTTAAAAAGTAGGATGGCGCTCCATAATTGCGGGTTAAAAATAATCGTTAGACAGTCGATAAATTTATTTAATAATTGAACATTATTGAATACATTTTAAAGATTATTAGTTGAAAGTATAATATTAAATGAATTTATCGTCAACTAAGCATTTTAAATTATAATATTGACTGGACTATGACGGTATCCTCGTATTAGAGTCAAACAAAAAGCCGACAACTTTAAGTACGCATAATAAGTTTTACGTCAACTAAACATGAGCTTAAGCTTACCATTAGTGGAAGAACTTATTTAAAACATCAGGATTGAAAAGAAATTACTTAATGATATTTTTCATATTTTTTAAATTTCCCTTTTAGGGGGAAGAGTTGAACTAGGTAAGGGAATAATTATTAATCACTCAAAATGAAAAAAAAAATGAATTGATGCATTCAGTTTTTGCAGAATAAGCGAAAAGCTTGTTTAGTACGTAATTCTTTAAAAAAAAAGTTCAAATTACCATATATATTGGAGTGTAGGTTTGAATTCTTCCTGTTCGGAAGTATTCTATTTTCGGTACCGTTAAATATCGATCAGAATATAAAAATTGCATCATCAAAAGTTTACCGATACTGGAATATATTTCGAATATAAACCTTTCATCTTCATTGCACTAGGGAATTGAATTTGTTATAAATAGAAGTAAATGATGTAATTGCTAACTAAGATTGTGTCCATCAATCGTGAACTAAGAAAATTTTCCTATTTAAAATAAAATGTTATGTTTACAAGCATTTGTTATCTGATAAGGACCATTTATAGAAAAAAATCACTAAGGTAGATCATTCTAAAGTTCAGTTCAAAATTAAGTAGGTACGAACACAATCTATCAGCTGTCCACCAAACTGGAAATCTGTTAATGTTATAAATGAAACTAACTGTCTCTAATTAATTCCACTATTTAATGAAAAAATTATGAAAAGATATTGATAATTATTTCGATATTGACATATATCATCGTCAGAATGACAGAAGTTACATTTGATGTGATGCCTACCTGATGTTTAATATTTTGGCTAGACCAAATAGTAAGTGACCTATCTTGTGATTGACTTAATATATATTAATAGAAAGGAGAAGATATGATATTACAAATATTAAAGCTTAGGTATTATTAATTAGCCTTAAGGGGGGTACATACTCTTTTATTGTGCTCAGTACTACATAATGATCACTGCCTATTTCTGGTCCTCTTTTCACTTTTGTATCTTCTACTACTTTTCTATTGTTCTTTTCTACTAGTATGTAGACTATTATTGATTTTTCTCCTCTACTTTTTACCTCTCTGGTGTATTTTTGTATATTTTTATGCTCAAAGAACGTATTTGTTATTGAATAGATGAGGCTTTTACTCATTGTATCTTCACTAGTTTGAAAAAGCTACTGTGTAGCGAAACGCGTCACTAATTATAATTTGAACGTTAGTTCAAAATAAAATGAAGATTTAAACAAATTAAAATGTTTTATTTCATCATTAGTATTTGTTATTACTAATTAGTATATTAAGCAAAAATCTAGCATTATTTTTCCATTATTATTTCTTACTTGCTCGCCATGCTTTCCTACTATATTTCAATACCATTGATCTTCTATGCCCACCCTACTATTAAAATCACCCAATATATATAGTGTTCCTTTGGCTTCTTCTGTAGCTACTTGTAATTCTTCCCAGAATTGGTCCTTATTTGCTGCTGTAGGGTCCATAAACTACTATAATTGTTTTTTGGATATTTTGATCAGTTTTTATTTCTTTTTTTAATATTCTGTCCGATATTGCATCCCAACCATTTATTTGCTTTTCCAGTTTCTTATTTATTATGCAACCCACTCCTGAAGATGCCCTTTTATCTTGCTTTACTCCGCTATATCAATATATTTCCATTTATCATTGTTATAATGCCTTTTCCTTTCTTTTTAGTTTCAGTTCGCTCCCATTTGTACAAATTCATCTTCCAGGTCTTTTTCTTTTCCTGTTAAGCCCCTTATATTCCATGTCCCTATTTTCCATTTACTGATTTAACCTTTTTGTTTTGCTTTAACTTCTTTTTGTTTGTTTTGTACTCCTTTCATATTTTGATTTATTATGCCTGTGTATTGCTTTATATTCTTATGTGCATTTTTTTGTCTTTCTATATTTTTTTCCATAGCCTTTCTCTAGAGGTATTTTCCATTTTCAGTCTCCTTATGGGCTGCTATTAGTTTTTTGTAATCATTGTTTTATCTGTTAATTGCTGGTGAGCGTTCTTTTGTATCTTGATCAGGTTATTCATCAGATTCAATGTACATTTTCCTGTAGCCGATTTGAACGTTTTTCCCTGTTTTTCTTTCTTCATTAGCTCTATATCTTATTTGTTTCATTATTTCTCTATCTTTCTTTGACAAATCGTCCTGTATAAATATCTTTTGTCCCATTTTTGTTCTCAATTTACTTTTATTTTTCATAACTTCTTTCTTTTCCTTCAGGTCCTTTAGTTGAATTAAAGAGGTTTTATCTCATAATCTCGTTGCGCTCAACAATTCTGTATCAATTTTTAATTCACCCTTCATGAAGTTTTCTATAAGTAACTTGTTTTAGTTCTATCCTGTCTTTGTTCTCTATTCTTAAACCTTGCAATACAATATTATTTCTTATTTTTTCATTTTCAATTATTTCCAGCCTTTCATCCATATTTTCTTCAAATTTATATTTTCGTTCAATAATTTTTTATTTTCTAATCCTAACTCATTAATCTCTTTTCTATATTCCTTTTGTTCATTCCTCATCTCCGTTAGCTCTGTTGTTATTGTTTTCATCGTCTCCCCCATTTGTTTCATCATCTTAGTCAGCATTTCCATATTTTCCTCAATTTTCTTATGACTATTAACTGATGATCTATCCATGTTTTTAGTTTCTTCTTCCTCGGTATCTTCGTCTTCCTCCCTTTCGCTTTTTCTTTTTGTGTATTTTTCCTCGTTACTTGCCATTGTTCAGTATATATATATTAAGTTATAAATAAATTCAAAGTTAATTTTCCTATATTTTAACACTCAGCGCAAAAAATGGGGATCCCAGTCAACCTGTCGGAAATCCTCAATTTTTTCCGTGCTTCGATATATATATTTATTGAAACGAAAACTTTTGAGCCTACCTTAAATGTATTTTATTTTACACAATCTGGCAACTTACTTAACCACTTTTTATGCTTTCACTCTTTAGTTTGTTTACTTTTGATGTTTACTAAATTTTGTCTTGTTTTTTAGTAATCCGCTGAGTTATTACTTATATTTCACTTTAATATGCTCACTATCAATTATTTCCCGTCACAAACTTCGAAAATTTTTAGTTTTAGATTTTTAAATCGATTTTTAGGAAATCGATTTTATAAATTACGTGTTTAAATCGAGTTTCGGAAACGGCTAGTATTTTTCAAAATTTTCTCAAAATTTTGTCAATTATTGACCATTTTTCAAAATTTTAATAATTATTGATCATTTTTAAAAATTTTAACAAATATTGACCATTTTTAAAAATTTTAACAATTATTGACTATTTTTGACAATTATTCACCATTTTTGACAATGATTGACCATTTTGACTGTATTTCAAATTTAGTGACCATTTTTTCAAATTTTTAATAATTTTTGACCATTTTTCAAAATGACATTTTTTAACCATTTTTGACAATAATTGTCCATTTTTAACAGTTTTTAACAATAATTGACAATTTTTAACCACTTTCGATAGTTTTTGATCATTTTTGACAATTTTTCAAAATTTTAGACCATTTTTGATAATTATTGACAATTGTTGACAATTATGGACCATTTTTGACAATTATTGACCATTTTTGACAATTTTTCAAAAACTTTAATAATTTTTGACAATTATCAACTATTTTTCAAAATTTTGACAATTTTTAACAATAATTGTTAATTCTTGACAGTTTTTGACCATTTTTGATAGCTTTTGACAATTATTGGCCATTTTAGACAATTTTTCAAAAAATTTAACAATTTTTAGAAATTTTTGACCATTTTTCAAAATGATTGACCATTTTTTACAGTTTTTAAAAATAATTGAAAATTTTTAACCATTTTTGATAGTTTTTGACCATTTTTGACTATTTTTCAAAATTTTAGACCATTTTTCCAAATTTTTAAGTATTTTTGACAATCATTGACCATTTTTGACCATATTTCAAAAACTTGAACAGTTTTTGACAATTATCAACTATTTTTCAAAATTTTGACAATTTTTAACAATAATTGTCCATTTTTGACAATTTTTAAAAAATTTTATAAAATTTTTCAAAATTTTTGATCATTTTTCAAAATTATCGACCGTTTTTAATAGTTTTTGACAATTATCGACCATTTATTAAAATTTTAACAATTTTTGACAGTTATTGACCAATTTTGACAATAATTGTCCATTTTTGACAGTTTTTGAGCATTTTTGATAGTTTTTGATAGTTTTTGACAATTATTGACCATTTTTGAAATTTTTTGACTATTTTTCAAAAATTATTTAAAATTTTTGACAATTGATCATTTTTAAAAATTTTTGACAATTGACCATTTTTGACAATTTTTGAAAATTCGTGACTATTTTTGACAATTACTGACCATTTTTGACAGTTTTTGACAAAAATTGTCCATTTTTAACAGTTTTTGACAATTTTTGACCATATTTCAAAATTTTTGACAATTTTCATATAATTTTATTTTATTTTTAATCTGATTATTTCCTTCCTATTAATTTTGACCAATCGCTATCAAAAGTTGGTATGTCAAATATAAATTTTGAGTGGAAAAATTACTGTCAACTTAGCTGTCAGCAGTTTTTCCGGAAAAAAAAATCAAAAAAATTTCATGCAAGTTTGACAGTTATTATTTTAATTTAAAAAAATGTATTAAAATGAAATGTTTATTTAACTCAGGGAATAATCTTACCAAATATCCCACGTGCATCTAATTTTTCCTGTGGAAAAATTGGAACACTCGTTTCTAAGTAATCTGTTTTAACAAATAGCATTCGCGAAAGTGGAAAAATTAAAACTACTCTCGCTCATGCTATTTGTTAAAACAAATTACTTAGAAACTCGTTTTTTCCGAATTTTTCCGGAAAAATTAAATGCACTAGGGATATTACCCCCGATAAATTGTTAAATATTCACCAATTGAGTTAATTCGGCGAGCGAAAAAGATTCATTTTTTGCGCTAGAGCGTAAAGTAACAATCCTCGGCATTTGTCGACTTTACGATTTCATTTGAATATAGTAATTAGTCATTTTACGCGCGACTGTAGAAAAAATAGTTTAATATTGAAAACTTTTGTTTCATTATATAATAGTTCAGTGGAATAAAGCTTACTTTTATTGATAATAATTTTTAAGATTGTTTTTTGAGTAGTTTGTAGAATATTAAGCGTAGTATTGAATGCTGCACCCCATGCAACAGTTCAGTATCTTAGAACTGCTTCAACTAGCGAATTATAAACCATAAGTAGTTTTCTTCTTGGTAGAATATCACGCAGATTATAAAATGTATGCATTAACGTACGTAATCTTTTACTTACATTTGTTATGTATGTGTTCTGACCAGCGAATGTGATGGTCTATAATGACACCTATTTACTTTTTCCGCCCACCTCTATCCAAAGTATACATTTCCTGGCCTCATTGTAGGGAGCAAGGTCGTACTTTTCCTCCCTAGGGAGGAAAAGTAAAAGTGAGGTTATGGTACGTCATCAATGAAATAAATTATAAGGCATTGACAACCTAAACTATATTCTATTATATAAGTATAAATTTTACCGTTTAATTAAAGAACACCCTGTACTTTGCAAAATGGTAGAAATTAGTAAATTGTTATTTTAATTTAACGATTTTCACATTAATAATTTGACTTCAGCAAAACATTATGTTCATGACTCCGCAAAACTTTCCTACGAGTCTCTATAGCGCAACGCGTTGGAGCACAGCTCGCTGTTCGTGATGGGCCAAACCAAATGACCTTTGCAATTGTTGATTTTTGCAATATTATTCATATATATATATAACAAAGAGCAGCGGTCCTAGAACCGTTCCCTGGGGTACACCACATTTTAGAAGACATTCAGAACTTATGTCAGCACTAATCCTTACTCGCTGCATTCGGTTTGTTGAGTAATCTAATATGAGATTCAGTGCAGTTCCATGTACTCCACAATTACATAATTTGAGCAGGAGGATTTCATGGGAAACAGTGTCGAAAGCTTTGGCCAAGTCAAGGAAAACAGCAATACATTTTAATGACGCATCCTTCCCAGGAAATCCATAATACCTGAGCTTTAATATTTGTAATATCATAATATTCTCGTTTTTTCTATTCATATCACAATCACAAGTTAGGTCACTATTTGGTCTAGCCAAAATATTAATCATCAGGTAGACATCGCATCAAATAACAGCTCGATTTTGAAAACTCACCTCGTAGTCAAACATCAGTCTCGATGCTCATGGCGTTGATGTTGTTGTTGTGACGTGGGTTGCAGTTCTGTTTTTGGGACAGTTGATCACGTGTCACCATCAGTCCCTCTTCTAGTTCGACCAAGTCACTCGAAGACTCGCTCAAAGAACTCTTCTTCATATGCTGTCCCAAGGTGCCTGGTAAGTACGGGCAGCTAGTCACATGGTTGAAGTTCTGCGACTGCATTTCCTCCTATTAAACATTAACCAAGTTTGAATTACAGAAATTACACAGTAGTATCTTAAAACATATTAATAATTGTAAATGTATGAAAAATATGGCCTTCGATACTTTCTTTTCTTCATTAAAATTTATAATTTCTTCTATCTTGGACTGTCTAAAATTACTCTGAAAGGCTGTTGTTTCATCAAGCAGCTTGCATAAATGTGATTTTATTTCAAAAAATGATAATGAATATTATGAGAATTCCACAAACCTGATCCGTTTCACGATGATAAAAGTAATTGAAATTTGACACTATAACAGGCACTGGCAATGCGATGGTTAGGACACCAGCAATCGCACAAAGTGATCCCACGATCTTTCCCCAGACTCCAACAGGCCTGTGAACAGATTTTAAGAGTTTATCAAAATTATTAATTACCTACAATTGTTAATACAAGCCCAACCAAATAAGCTTTTAGAGAGACAGTTATTAACAAAATGCTAAGTAGGTTAACTAAATATTAAAACTACTCGACTTATTTGAACAGCAGCTTTTCATATCCACTGTTTTCATTTACTAATGTGTACGTTTGGAAACTTAGTATTGTAGTTTATTGTTTCTAGAGTCATAATTAGAATGAATGGAACCAAAAGTAGATTTAAACGTTTCCAGGGGTTGTAATGGGTGTTTGGTGTTCATAACAACTAATATAATTTAAAGAGTTTCTTTTCAAGCTACTACTCATAATACTCTAAAAGTCTTTACCGATCTCTATGAAGTCCGTGAAATTTACTGATTTAAAACAAGAAGTTCCAGGATAGGTTATAAATTTGTATTATTACATGAATTCTGTTTACAAGCTGCTCTAATTCTTTAGAGAAGAATGTATAGCTACTTAACTGCTCTAGTGTGACGCTAAAAACTATCTAAACAAAAAATCTATAGTTGCGTTTACAAATTCGTTTCAGTTGACAAACTTTTGTGCTGCTCTAATATTATAAAGGATTCATTTGGTTGGGCTTTTCAATTTGTCTATCTTACCAGAGCTACACACAAATACAATCAAACATTTTCATTAGAAAGGATTTAATAAAGGAGAAGGTTAAGAGGTGAAGCATGCTTATTTGCATATTGGTACTGGGAGATGCGTTTAAAAATAGTGCACTACATACTACTAATTAGTTAGATAAGCGGCATACGGTTGAATAAAACAAAGGATTAATCGTACACCTTCTAATCAATATAAGTAGAGCAACAAAAATTAAAACATTGATTGTTTTATTTGGTGTTTTCTGATTTTAAAGAAAAGTGTAATGAATGTGGGATTTGTTGGAAAAATAATTAATAAAAACTGCGAATTTTTATGAAAAATTACGATACAGAGCTATTTTTAAGTTTATAAACCGTACCTTGGTGTTTTTAGCACTCTCTTAATTTCTTAAAAACTGCTAACCACAATACCTAATTTGCTAATTATCAAATTAAAGCTCCAAAAATACTACAATCTCTGAACTATTAAGTTTCATCTTACACTGGATCTGTTTCCGATAATATGATGGAGATGAGCTGAAGTATTTCTTATATTGAAAGCTCATTTCAAGTTCACACGGGTACTTGATATTTAATCGAAAACACTCTGGCAACAGCTTGAGCTACTTAGAATCCTCAAGCCACTTGAACAGATCTAGATTGATCTGGAATTGCCTACGCAAACCCTTAACCCTGACAAACCACCAAAGAATAAAACTAAAGAGGTTCTGGGAAAGAAAGGTAGTGTGGACAATGGAACGACAGACAGCAAAGGAAGGATCTGGAACGGGGTCCACTAGACTTAATCAGGATTTGGTATGTCAAAAAGTGCAGCTCGGAATTGTATATCTCGGTGGACTCAAACTAAACATCAGCCGTACGTGCCTAAACATGAGCACTGCAACCTCCTGGTTGAAAAACCCTAGAGGTCGCTGACCAACGGAATATTAAACCTTAGTTGGGGTCAAATAAAGGAAGTGACAGGATTAATCACTGGTCACTGCAGCTTAAGGAAGCATATGCATAACACTGGCATATACAGTTGTAACGGTAAACGCTCCAGCTTGAAGGACTCCGGCTAGAAACTCCTCTCAAGGGTGATTCGACCCCAAGTTTATGTCACACAAGGATAACAGAAGGGTTATAAAAAATTGAGGGCGCCTCTACCTTTAATACTAATACTAATGAATTTAAAAAAACTAAGGCGGAAAAGGTAGAAACGCCTTGTAGAATTTAAATAAAAGTTAACCAGAAATCAAATAAAAAAATTACTTAAAGAACAGAAAATTTTACCCGGACGATATATCCCTCAACTTTTATAGTTGAGGATTTATAAAAAAAATTATATTTATTTATCTGCCACAGGAAATGGAACAGATGTGAAGAGTATTTGTACTTTTATAAATACTTAGCTTATGAAGTGGTTGTTTCCGGAAAAGGTGATTGTTGAAGAAGATAGGTAGGTCTTGCCTCTATGAAGTCTTGAGAAGATGGAGACTAGATCTCGAAGAAAATGGGTAGATAGAGATGTCTTGATTAGAACGGTATCCTAGCAGCTGTGTCCTGGTCTAGGGCGGTATTTTGGTCTAGGGATGTATCCTGGTCTAGGGCTTGTATCCTAGCCTAGGGACTGTGCTTACCACAGCAAAATTCATTAGATACTTAGAAAAATATGAAAGATAGCGGAAGATGGTCTTTCCCCATAGGCGGTCGGTAATGGAAAGGAAAAAACTCCGTTTCAGCGGAAGGAAAAGGCCGTTGACAAGTGTCAATTGTCTTAGCGTTTGTTCGTAAAAGGATTTATATAAAATCGAAACAGGTCGATTGTTACAGAGTATTAATCTATTTGTCGGTTTGCATGGAAGTGGGGGAAACATCTTCATACATTATCTTCGAATGCGAAGCACTGATTTACTGGAGGGAGGATTTTTCCTACGAAGATCTTGTGAAAAGACTGTCAAGACTGATGAGGGCATAAACTGTGCAACCAAAAGCACAAGAAGCCAAAAGGCTGATGTGTCGAATCTTGACTGGGTATACTGATCCAATCAACTTCAATATAGTACCTACACAGTTGCACAAATACCTACTGTCAAAGCTTACGAATTGGTAGATCTGTTGATGTTGTAATAAGAACTATTTATTTTTGGAAGAAGGACCATTGAATTATTAGGAAATATGGAAGGATTTGATGGAAAAATGTTTCAGCATTGGATTGTGATTATAGATTTACTGCAAGTTCTGCAGATCTATTGTCACTAACCTTAGTTTTGACAGAAAATAGCTTGGAAAATGTTTCCCAAAAAATTAACATAATTGTAGGATGAAACAAACAGAAGAGCATTACAGATTCATATTTTATTTTTCACGAGCTTCAATTTGATGTGGTAATTTGAAATTTTCAAGCAGGTGGCTATGAAGACTTGAAAAATAGTGTTTTTTGTTGACATATTTTCCAAAGTGATTACCTCCTACACAACTTATTTAATTTTAAAGATTTTTTTGTGAACTGTAGGTCAACTTTTCTGTATCAATACTGTTCTTCAAATTTTTTTGACCGTCAGTGTATTTTATTAAATTGTAGTGAAACATTCAGTTTCAACTTGAAAAATTTACTTTTTAAAAATAAACTCGTTAAATAAACAGCGATAAAAAACATGTAGTAGTTTTTATTGCTCACTCTCCAGAAATTCTCTGGTAACTTGTACCTTCAACGTTCACGAAATTCCAGATGTCGGTATTGAAGTAGAGAAAATTCAATAGGACTACTGATTCTGACAAATGTGAGGTTTATCCATTTATTTATCCTGTTTCATGACATATACCAGATTCTGGAAACATTGCAATCACGAATGAAGCTAAGTAATTAACAAACTAGAGCAAAATTGCTTTGTAAACCATATCACATTACTTGCTGCTTTTTTGGTGCTACTCCGGTATTTTAGTGCAATTTTCATACAATATTTTTGCATGAAAAATCCCAAGTAGGCCCTCCCAGGTCAAAAACCCATTATTTTGGTAATTATCATCATGGGTATGTCAGCCTCGGCCTTTTGAATTCGTGAGCTAGTACTCCTTGCATTTCCATCCATATTAATCTTATTTTATTTAAATTTGAAAAGCAATTAGATGGTGCATGACGTACTAAGTGTTGAATAAAATAAGTGTGACCACATGCAATAAAAACTACTACTATGTACTAACAGTACCAACTAAATGACGTGCTATTTGTTTGTTTTACTAGAGTATGGTATTTTTATTTTGCCGATATTTTTGTAGTAGCTTTGATTCGGCATTTTATGAGATTAAATAAATGTTATTGACGTCGATTTTATGGCAAGAGTATATTTAGGATCCTACTTAGATGCATAAAATTGTAATAAAACTTTGATTGACTGTTATTAACTAAGTCAATGGCATAAATGTGTAAGAATAGCTGAAAGGAAATTTTATAGATTCATTATTCTTAAATGGTGAATCATACATACCAAATTAGAGTTATTCCAAAATCAATTGCAAAAACTTAAACGCTTTTGGAATTGATCTTGGATAAACTATAACTATATTTGCCAAACTGAAAGAAATATGGGTGATTTGCAAGTCACATCGTCAGAATTGACATCTCAACGATGTACTAGGGAAAAATTGTTGGTCATACAATAGATATAGTTGAATGACAGTAGAAACAATCGTCTTTGATTGATTTGATCAAAAAGCACCAATTTCTTGGACATATTTGTTAGTAAAAGGGTGTGTTTTGCAGATATGGTGGGTGTATCCAGATGCTTTGAAGATAATCTGCAATTGCAGAAAGCGTCCTATATGCTCCTTGAAGTGAGGCAATCTAATTCGTAAATTGTTTGAGTAGAGTAGCGGCAAAATTGCATGCAACCGAGAACATTTGGAATATCAAAACAATGCAACAAAATTTTCTTAGTAATGGAAGTGGTTGAAAGTTAAGTAGCTTTATTTTTGGATCTAATTACTAGATTTGAAGAAAATCTGGATCGACACTCAAGGAATGAAATTAGAAAAGTTAGCGGTAATAACTGTCAAGCAACAATTTAATATACAGGGCGGTCCTTGAATGATTGTACATGTGAATACAGAAAACTCTTCCCTTTGATTGTATAAATGTCGAAGAACGTTGAAGTTAGTTCTTATAAAATTTCACCCGGAGCAAGTTGGTACAAATCGTAATATTTTGAAGTGGACAATTTACTGTAGGTACTTTTATGTACCTGTGTAGGGATAAAGAAAACTTTTGTTCGGAGAAAAAAAAACGAAATGGACAAGACTTGTACAGTAGAAATATACAGTTTTTAAAAATAATAAAAATATGCTTTCAGTAATAAAAAGCTTGAATGGTTGAAGCTGTTTGTTATAACTGGTAGTGGATCTACTTAAGCGAATTAAATTGTGAGAGTTTTATTTTGCTTATTTAAATAAATGTTTAGAATAACTACATTTAGCGAAAAAGCTCTAACTAGGCGGGAGGACCGATGGAGACATGACGGCTATTTCATTTTGGTCAAGTAATTATTAGTGTTTCAATTTATTTGCCCAAAATTTAGGTACCAAATAAATTTTCTCAACAGGATATTCTATACAAATCGGACATAACATTTAGTTTCTTTAATACATACAGAACGGTCTTGTTTACGAGAAACAAAAAATTGTAGAAAGTTGATGAGATTCGGGTAGGCTTAGCAGTGGGTGATAGGAAATTATCCTTGGTACTTTTCAATGGTTCCCTTTGTTTGTGGGTTAAACCTTATTTGTTGTAATTTTTGTTCTTGTAAGGATTTTATAATGATTGAAAATTTTTTGGGTCTAATTATACTAAACAGGATATTTATTTTAATATCCGTGATAATGAAAAAAAAATCAACAATCCGTTATTTTATGGGCAGTATGAATTATAATAATGTCTGTAACTTTTGAAATAATTTTTGTATCGTATTAGCAAACCTAAAGTTCATTCAAAAAATGTGCATTTGAACTCTAGCTCTAAATCTATTTGGAGTGTGTATTTTCTCTAGATATGAATCTATTTGATAAACGGTCTTCTGTTTGCAAAGAAGGTTCATTTCAACATTCGTATAAACAAACTATTTATTGCGTCATTCATATTCGGTACCGTGGCTTCTTTTTTTTAAAGCTACTAATTTTGTTTGTTAATATTTAGCAGTTTTATTGAAGAACTTTTTGGTTTTTAAACATACAGTGTAAAAAAGCCAAACAGAATAAATTTATTGTTTCGGTTACTATACATACTTATAAGAAATCCCGAAACACGTCAAATTTAGATTATAAATTGACATTCTTCAACGTGAAAATGCGATCCCTGCCTTCAACCCCCTTCGAATGACAGGTACTACCCCCAATTTTTTGAGTATAGGCTTGTGATATATCATTTGAAAGGTCTTAAAATTATAAAACTGACAACTTATGTATAATTACAAAACAATTTTAAACCAACTCCTTAAAGTATTTTTTATGCATACCATCTAAAAAGCACATTGCTATGGTTTTTGCTTACTTTCTTATTATCAAGACCTAAACGGAAAATAAGTTTTGGGTATATTGTAATAACTTTTGAGTATATTATAGCGAATTTCGGTAACAGCATGACTTTATTGCATTCTATCTTAATTTTTGCGATAAACTTGGGAACGATAACATTTTTGAATAGACCTTTCAAACGAAATATCACATATACTTCCCATTTATAAAATATGGGGTTGTACCTGTCATTCGAAGCGGATTGAAGGTAGGTATCGAATTTTCACGTTGAAGAATGTCAATTTATAATGTAAATTTGACGTGATTCGGAATTTTTTATAAAAATGTACAGTAATCGAAATAATGAATTTTTTCCGTTTGGTTTTTACACACTGTATATTGTAGTAATGACTAAGCACAATAGTCCAGTTCACGGGTACTATTTGTATGAATTTCTGTCCTCCGTCACCGAAAATTATTATAAAGGTTTCATTCGTTTCGGAATTATGTTCAAAAGCTTTTGAAAAAAAAATTAAAGACACGCAAAAAAATTGCAAAAGATGGGTTTTGTTTTCACGATTATCTCGAAAAGTATTGAAAATATTCAAAAGATAATGAAAGAAAAGGAAATTTTTTGGAGAATGGAATTTTTACAAAATGAAAATTTACATAAAATCCTTGATAATTATCAAACTAAAATTTTCTTTTTTGTTGAGAGATTGCGGCGAAAACTTTGTTTTAAACCTATTATTATCAATGGAAATATTTGAATGTTACCTGAATTTTTTTGTATTTATTTTTATTTAATGAGCGTAAGTAAATTTTTTTGAGTTAGGGAATTAAAATTATAAATGTTGGTGGTGAGGCTTCGGAAGATCGGTTTTTTTCCGAAATATCTTCCTTCCTCACGATTTTTTTACATTTCTGATATTTGCAATCAATAGTTTTCGAAATATTTGCCAAAAAGCCCTTTTTTATTTTTACTAAATTACAACTAATGCAATTATTGTTTCGAGCGGTCCTTCAATTTATCTAAAAAATTACTAGATGCATCTTGATTCCTCTTCAAATAACCTCTTGATCATAATTTTCGATGATGGCGGACAAAATTTAGTACAAATGGTACTAGACTACAAACTGTTCAATTTACAAAATGTGCCTTTTTTTCATTCAAAATTGATTAATTGCTTTATAAAATATTTTTTATTAGTTCAAAAAAATTTAAACATGTATCTTCTTTCTTTGCAAACGAAAAATCCATTTTAAATTTCCCTTAGATGAAAAGATAGTCGTTGGAGGTCACAATATTAGAGTTATTTGTAATATACTTTTGGCTATAAATTAATGAAGATAAGAGTTAACAAACAATTGAAAATATACAATTATCCAATAAAATCAATAAATAACAACCTTCACAACAGAAATATAACTTATATTACCTACCGGTTTCACAAATAACATTTGCATCGTCATCAGTAAATTATAGACATGATGATGCAAATGCTATTTTTGAAACCAGTAGAGTGATAGACGATATATAACTGTTGTGGAATTTATTATTTATTGATTATGGAAAGATTCCACGTTGAAACAATTAATTTTCATTCCACTTTCCATCTCTGAGCGATGTTTGTCATCCACTTTTAACGTGGTATTTTTTGTGCTGATGTCCAGTTCCAAACCTTTAATGATATCCATACATCTTTCATTCGGTAAAGTATTCCAAATGTTCTTCAGTTATATCGTCTACTATTGTATTCTTTACTTTACTTTTTTCTCCAATGGTAATATTTCTTAAATGGCCAAATGAAGTTAAACTGGAGTATCTCTTGTACGTTATTTCAGTTGAGAGACGTTTTTGTGACATACTTTTTATCTTTATTAAAATTTTCGTCTTCATTTATCATAACTCGTCCGCTACAACGTCCTGTTTATTATTTAGATCATGTCTTGCTGGTTCTCCGCCAGAGTTACCTGAGTCTGCAGAGTAAATGTACCTTATTCAGCTCCCCATGGAACGCCATTTTCTTATCTACTGTTTTAAGGCGCTTGAGAGATACATTTTAGACATTGCTGGAGAGATGCAAGAGCGCTGTTTAACCCCTTATGTTTGTGAGAAAGCCTCAGAAATTTGATTTCCTTAACAACCTTTTGGTTTTCTCTGTACAATGTCAGAAGCAAAATAGTTTGAATATTTAGCAATGTAGAAGTTTTATATTTGGTAAAAGTTTTTGGTTAAGCATACCTATCCAGAATTGATTAATTATTATTAGGTGTTTGTACTGTTAACATTTTTGTAGTGAGAATCTTCTATGAAGACAATTTTGACCAAGGGTACTAGAAAATGATACAGCTTTGTTTTAATGAAAATGCTTCACCAATAGAACCAAAAGAGCCAATACTAGAGATATCGCTTGTAAAATAAATAATTTTCGTTTAAATAACTTAACCTCCAACAAAATAATCTTCATCATCTACAGGGACTAAAATTTTGGTGCATCTATGAATTTTTGTTAAGTGTTATCTGGTACCACAGTTTTTAGTTGCAGAAAATGTCCTGGTTACGTGTACGAAGAAGAAACGATCAAACATATCAATCGGCATCATAGAAAATTCTTTGGTCCAGATGTCCAACATAATCAATCAAAAAAGCAACAACATCGAGAGCAAGTTCAGAGTTCTTGATTTAGTATATTTTTTGTCAAAAAGGTTGGGCAAAGTTGAAATTAAAAATAAAACTTCTTGCGTTTTATGAAGTTGAACATTTGAAAAATATATAAATATATATTTCACGAACGTGCTGTAGTTAAAAAATACAAAAGCAGAGCGTGGTTTAATAAGCAAACTTTACATAAATATATAAATAAAGCTATAGTAGATATTATAAAGCTGTATATGTACACGAAGAAAGTTTTTCAGTGCATTCTTTTAACACCTTACAGAATTTATATTTGAATAGATGAGCTTTTTTATAACATGGACAGGCTTTGAAGTAAAAAATTCATACATTTTATGAGGACAAACATTAACTAGGTAGATCAATAACCTCTATCTTGAAAAATATAGAGCGATGTAGAAGTCGGATAAGAAAATAAATCAAGATCCCTTGGACTTACCTGCAATTCTTTAAATTTTAAATAGTGTTAATTGTTATTCTTATTTATCTTTCATAGCCTTTTTCAAATATATAATTTCATACTTTCAATATTGTTTATAGCCTGCGATATTTATTAATGCTGGGTGTGTTTTTTTTGCTCAACCTTTCCAAATAAAAATTATAATAAACAAGGAACTCTTTGAGCCACACATTTAGAGCGTCACGACATCAAAAATAGGTTTTTGGGAACTGGAATTGTGTAGTCTAAGTAAACCGGACGCGTCCTCGGAGCAAAGAATTTTCTGGAAGGTACAGGCGTCGAAGAATAGAGGAGTAAATCCGAATAAACGAACTCTTCAACTTTGTATATTCATTAAAAATTATTGCGTGTTAAAATAGTTCAAGATTGGATTCAACTGAAATGAAGTCAGCTGCTTCTTTTTCATTTAAGTTACGTAAGAAAATCAGGTAGCTAAATATAAAAAATCACTACTCTATTACTAAGATAAATAATGATCAATAATATATTTCAAATTAAAATATATGTCGGTTATCATTAAATTTTTTTAATCAACTTTTTCACAAAAAAGACGTGAAAATCATAGTCTTGCCAATTATTATTTCTACTTCATTCAGTCAACACACACATACTCCTTTCTGCTAAATTGAATACCTGGATTAATTTTATTTAACGTTATCGAAAAATCGAAACCGTTTTTATGTACCATTATTCACTCCAAGTGATTTCTCCTTCACAAACCCATTTAATTTTTGTTAAGAATTTCAATAATGGCAACAGTTACAAATTATTGTTTCATTTGAAGCTATACTCTATTTGAAAAAGGCAGAGAGCAATAAACCCTTGTAAAATGACCATTTTAAGGGCAAACCTGCATGTGATTCTAAAACTCTCAATAATTGTGAATTTTATATTCAAGCAATATCCCAAAATCATGTGAAGCTCTTTTCACGAAAAATTGTTCTGACTTAATAATTAGCTTATTTGGGTTTCGCCATTATTTGATGATATTATTTGAAGATATAAATTGTGGAAAATTCTGCGAGAAATGAATTTTATAAGGTAGAATGTCGCTTTTAATCGAAAAAGATGAAATTGTATGTTGGAGACGGAATTATTTGCGATCAATAAGAGATTTGCACGATGAACATGGAAAAGGATGATAATTATGCATATTGGATGGTTTATTAGCATTTGAGTCAATTCACACCGGAGACTATCACGAAGCTCCTTATCATTCAAGGAGATGTGAGAAATTGCCTACCAACGCTTGGAAAAAACCGGAAATCATTCAGTGGTTTCTAGATAAAGAAATTACATTTGAAGAGGATATATTAAAAAAAGAACTGCTGGCAATTTTAACTATACATAAACATCGTTTTCTAAGATATACTATTGACGAAATGGCAAAAAAACGGAATATTTATAATACTTCGACTTCCTCCTTACCATTGCGAGCTAGACCCTATAGAGTTAATATGGGCTCAGGTGAAAGGATTGGTTGCAAGGAAAAATATCACATACAAAATGAAAGATGTCTGTGCACATTTTGAAGAAGCTCTAGAACAAGTTGATGCAGAGAGCTGGCGAAAATGCATAGAATATGCATAATCAAAGAAGAGCAGCAAATGTGAAAATAAGACAATTTAATGGAACAAACCATGGAGCCAATAGTTATAAAGTTCGGACCAGATGAAAATTCATCAGATTTTTCATTTTCCGATTACTAATATTTCGTGTTCGAATGATATTAATAACCCCAAGCTGTAAATAAGTTCTAGTAAATCATAATATAAAAATATTTCATTATTATGAATATTATTATAATTGACTCTGTAATGAATGAATTATTATCAATTGATATTGTATTATATGGGTAGTCTTTTTCGCAATCATGTTTTTCATTTAATATCATACCTACTGACAGCCCTACCTAAAGGTACGACTATGCCTGCAAGTACAAGGGACCCGAAGATTGGATTTCTATTGTATACTGGAGTTGTACAGGGTTGGGTAGGCAAATAAAAGAATAAAGATTTGAATTATAATGTAAATCGTTTTAAAATTCTGGAGTTTTAGTTGACCACCCGGTAAGGTTGTTGCATGTTAAATTAGGTTTAATTACTCTCTGTCTATTTCAAACAGACTGTAGTGGTTATTGAATATCTATTGTTGCATCTGTTCAAATTATTGCATTGGATTATTTTAAATAATCTCATTTTCCCCCTTTTCCTACAGTTCTGTCGATCAACCAGCAAATCTCTCGAAAATCCCATGAAATTAAAAATATTTTTTCTATCCTTTCGTTCTTCGCTGTTATCGTCTAACAAGGCTATTCCTTTGATTTCTCGGAATTTCGAATAAAAAAAATGTTTTCCAAAGAAGCCAACGGAAGCTTATTCCATATAACATGTGTGCGCACGTGCAAACATCACATGCACTTTTGGCCAATCAAAATCTTTGTTCCCTGTGTCACGACAATATAAATCTAACTTAAGTATTTCTTTAAAACAAAAAAAACCTATTGGTGGCCGGAACACTTTTGCGGTATCATCTCCAATGTAATATTGGAAGGAGTAGACAACGCCCAACGCCAAAAAGAGGAGAAGATCTGACCATTGGAAATATCTAGTAGGGCACAGACAATCAAAGATACTCCTGGGATACCTACAACCAGGTGAGAACAATTGAATGCCTAAGCCAGAGTAAAACTGCACTAAATTTTGACAGGTGTTCTGACGGGACACTGTCACCTGAATAGGCACCTTAGAATACTAGAGCACTCACCTAGGAGACTACTGGTTAGAAGAGGGACACTTACCTAAGTTAAAGCCTGCAGATATCCTAAAATTCCTCCTGGAAATAGGTCTAAAGGAGCTACTAGTCTCTGAGACTTTTCTCAGAAACTACGTACATATACATATATACATACCAAAAAAAAACAGTTTCAAGCAAGACTTTGGGTTGAACACAACAGATATGGAAAGAATGCCAATCAAATCTAGGGTTCGGTCTGCTGGCGAGAGGACCATGAAACGGAAAATAAATGATGCTGGGGAAATAGAGAATTACCAAAAGTAGCTGGAATACCTTGTATTTGAGTATTACTGATATGAAAAGAGACAGCAAGAGTTCACTGAGGAAGTAAATATATTGCGTTATTAAACAAGCTTCATTTCTACAAAATTCAATCACTTCAATCTTTTGAACTATCATACAACTTCATTCCCTCTTTTGTTTTTTTTTTGGTTTCAATTAATTTTTTTTCAATCGTAGATACTTATAGTTGTTACTTATTACTGTGAAATTTAACCACAATAAATCAAACAACTAAAATGTTACTTTGTTTGGTTGTTTCATGGAACAGGCCTCCATCATCAGTAGATGACAATTTAAGAGTTGGATTTTTCAAATCCTGCGGTATTTTGTTTGTCAAACTCTGTGACTTTTCAATAAAATTCGCAATCTGTAGTTTTTCGTAACGACTGTGATTCCGAAGCTATTAATCTAAATTTGAAGTGCCAACTGTGAGAAAATTTCTGCAAAAAATTCATAAAATATATTGACAGACGAACCAATGTAGTTTCAGGGATTACGTTATTTTTGGTTTGATTCATTATGGATTAATTCCACAAACAAGAGGTTGAAATAATCGCATTGACTAAAACCTTCGTTATTGTGAATAAGTTTAGTATGTTAATATTTGATTTTGTTTAAAGTGAAGAATCGAGAACGATAAATTTATACGGATTTATCCTCTTAAGCCAAAAACTCAAACTGAATTCTTCCAAGCCTGACCTAGGTGGTCATATGGTGTCGCGGTGTATAGCTACGGTGGAAGGCAACTAAATTTGAATTAGGTTTGTACATCATACGTCATGTCGCCGTAGCCCACGGTCGTCATGGTGACCACTGCCCACCAGAACGCGTCTGGGATAGACTTGAAGAAGGAATTCTCGGAACCGGCTTCTGCGAAGTAGACAGCACTAGAGAACAGCACGACACCTGTAAGGAGGAGGATAGGTCAGTAGTGCTGCTTAAAATCAGACTGTACCTCATATCGCCGTAGCCTACTGTCGTCATTGTAACGACTGCCCACCAAAACGCATCCGGTATGGATTTGAAGAACGACTGTTCGGTGCCTGCTTCTGCGAAGTAGACTATACTGCTGAAGAGGACAACACCTGCAAAACACAAACAAAAAGAGGCCGGCAGTGGCCGAGGAGATAATATCAGTTCTATCTCCAAACTTTTATAATAAATCAGTATGTTTCATTTCTACTATTTTATATGCACATAAACAAAGACGTCAACTCAGCCGCGGTCACATGGGAATGACATTTTTTGACAATTATTAATGTTAAAGATTCTTGTTTGAAAAATCAACATACCAAAATAATAAAATTACAATATCAATAGCCGCTGGAAAAATTTCGCAGCTGCTGGTGTCGAAAACGCAGCCAAGTTGAACTCAGCCAGAAACTGCTGAATTTTTTCGCTAGATACCGACAGCATTGGCTGCTGCGAGTTCAAATTATGTTATTACGTGGTTACTAATAACCAATTTGACCGCGACTTTAAGTAGGAGACTGTCGAATTAAAAATTCAGAATTATATAGAGAGAGAATTTTACTTTCAAGTGAATCATATTTCAAAAATAGATAAGAAAGTCTTTTAAATCAGAAGCATGTGTTAAATCATACTTTTTACGGTTAGTTGAAACTAATCTTTTTCTGGATACACTCATAATATGGCAAGGGAATAACATCATCTCTGATGGTCAGATGGTCAAGCAGCCATTAAAACAGAGAGCTCTTGCGGAAACCTAGGAAAACTCAATGAACTAGGCGAGAACAATATAGTCACCTTAATGTGGATTCCATAACACACAGGAATAGAAGGAAATGAAATAGCAGATGAACTAGCAAAGAGAGGAGCTGAAACACCCTTTTGGGAGCCGGAACCCTTTTGCGGCCCCCAAATGTAATATTGGAAGAAATAGGCAACGCAGAAAAGAAGAGAAAATCTAACCTTTGGAAAGATCTAGTAGGGATAGTACTCCTGGAAAACAAAAACCAGGTGGGAAGAAATGAATGCCTTGGACAGACTAAAACTGCAGTTTTCACCAGGTGACCCTACGGGACACTGTCGACTGAATGAGCACCTTAAGAAGCTGAAAATAGTGGAGCTAGAAGAATGTAAATTCCATGGATACTGTATAAGGAGGTCGGACTCCATATATTCCCATTTCTAGTCATGGAAGAGAGCGCTAGTTTGAATCCAATACCAAAAACATCTGCCTGCAGAACAATAACAGCCAATCATAAGCCTTGCAAATACTTTGAGTTGATGGCGTTTTATTGGTTTCTAGCTCATTTGAAAGTATGATAGGTAAGTGAGGTTAGGAAACAGAAATGAAAAATTTTGTGAGTAAGAAATTCGTTTTTGTCCTCGTCTTCAAAAATATCGAAAACTGTGATCATTTGGTGGTAAAATATGACATATCTTGCCAAAAATATTTCTTTCCTACTTTAGTTATTTCTGAATATTTGTAATCACCTTTGGTAACTGAAAACGATCTGGTTTTCTTAAATTCAATTCAAGTCTTCGTTTTAAATCAGCTGCACTACCAGCCACTATTGCAATAATTTGTCCATTTTTAGTTTCAAACAATTTTAATCTTTCTAGTTCCTACTTTGAGTTTTTATTATTCATTATCATAAGTAATGTTCCCAATTAGACTACTGTCATTTATGAAAACTAAGGTTACTGTTTTTAGATGGTATAGAACATTCCAGAATGACGTGACTAACAGGTCGGCCATATTGTGCTGGACTATTCAGCACAATATGGCCGACCTGTCAAAGTCATGTGTTTTGGAATGGTCCATTGGATTTGCAGTGGCGACGGCGCGGTGAAAAAACAAACTGCTTAGATAGACGATTTTGAGGACAGGTTTTGTAATTTTTTTCGTACGAGTTCGATTTTCCTTACCTCCATGATACAAACAATAATTTTTTTTGTTATGATTAATCAGAGAACGACGGTTCGTATTTGATTACATGATAATTTAATTTCTTTTACTTAGGAAGTTTCCTTCTTATTAATTCTGTGAAGATTAACCTAAAATATTCGATTAATTTAGTTTCAGTAATTCTAGTCTCACCCTCTAAACTATAAACAAGGTTTATTTTCGATCTTGATAGCTGTTCCTTTCATTATCTGAACTATACATTCGAACCTTCTATGTATGAAGAAAATTGATTTCTAAAGCGTTTATATTGTGTGCCTCTGTTTGATATTTCCGAGGCTTCAAGTAATACAGATATATATCTTGCACACTGGCATTGTAGATTCTAACTTCAGTATATTATGTACTTTGAATTAAAGGTGAACACTATTTATAGATATAATAAATTGAACTAATTTAGTTTGATTAAATTTTTAATTTTCCTTGATTACATGATTCTCTAAAAAAAAATAATGTGTAAAATCCACTACTTTCTAAATTTTGCATGAATAATTTGGATAATTTTAAGGCGTACCATGATGTTACTGCAGATTATATTATCAGGCAAATAATTTTCAGCAAACCTTCGTTGAGTGAGATTGAAAGCCAATTGAAAAGTTTTCTAAAATTAAAACGACCTAACGTGTGTTTACCTTAAGACTTATAAGTTTCTTCGAGCGTTTGAATACGTTTTCTCGATTGTCTCAAGTACATCATCTATATGATCATTGAAATAATCTTGAACAAATTGCCTTATATGCATCTTAGGTCTTTCTTTGAGAACACCATACAATAGTATTGATATGACCGCTTTTATTTCTGGATGTTTACTTAAATATATTTGATTTTCTCTGGCTTGTTTTATTTTGTGATCAATCAATCTTTTTCGCTGAAGATAAGTTAGATCTTTTAACTCGTATTGGCTCATTCCATGAGGTCTATTTGCTGGATGAAAATTGAATAATGAAGTGCTTTTGAATGGTCGCTTTTCAGCCATACTTCCAATTTTAATTTATTCCTTTGATTTTACGTAGCAAATTCGTTGTTCCTATTATTCATCCCCTTTATAAATACTTTTTTATCTGGAGAATCACAGACTTAACGCATACTTCTCACAAAAAATATTTAATGACACTGACAACGTCATTAAATCAATACCGTTATGATTTGTTTACTTCATAGTACTAGAGTTGGTATACATTTTTGAGAGGCACGCTGAAAACTTGTCAAATACTCCTTCTATAATACCCAAGAACTGAACCGCAGACGTAGCTGGGAGGTAGTGGGGCTAAATGAACCCTAAGATACGAATTTTTTTTATAAAAATATGCTTTGCCCTTTCAAAATTGTTATACCATTAAATTTAATATTTACAGAGTGATAAAAATAAATGAGGCGTTCACTAAATTACAGGTACCTGTAAAAAATTGTCATATTTTAGTAAAGCGTCAAAAAATAGTATATTACTGACTTAGGCCAGTAAAGTAAGAAATGTCCCAGATCACATGTAATTGTCGGCCGAAGCGAAGCTGAGGTCGACAAACATCAAACATGTGATCTGAAGCTTTCTTACTTACTGGCCGAGGTGTGTATACTATTTTTCTGTTCGACGGAGCCGGAAATCGGCAACTTCGTCTAGCGCGGCGGCCCGAAAGTTGATGCTTCTCAGCCGGAGGACAGAAATAATAGTTTAATAACGCTTTACAAAATTTGAAAAATAATATTTTTTTTTCAAATTTTGTGAATGAGGCGTATTATTTAGACTGCTCTTGACTTGCCAGGTTCTTGCAAATTCATTTTGCAAAAAAAAAATCTAAAAATTGTGATACGAAAATACTGAATTGCTCTCTATCTGTACACAATACTCACAACGTTGCTCCTATTTTTGATTCAGTTCAAAATTTGACGCTTTGTTGAAATTCAAATGAAACATACTGAGGTATAAATGATAAAGTAAAAAATTATGTACAAAATATATTGGCTAAAAACGAAATTAAGACAAATATCGACGCTCTCAATAGAAAAGTGTTTCGAAAATAGTTTTTTTTGTATTGTCTGTTGAGGAATATCTTGTGTATAATTCAAATTTTTAGTTCGAAAATTAACCACACGAAAACTGTATTCATATTTTTTCATAAAATGCTTTACACCTCTACTAAAAAATTCATTAGAATGAACGTTCTAATTAGAACGTCGATATAAATTAACTGTGCATTCTATAAAATAAGCATAGTTTGTTTAAAAAAAGTGACTTTGATTTTTGCTACACATTCCCCCAACATATTAACAATTATTTTGCCTTTTTAGACATGTTCTGGTGTGCGATTTTTTGCTATCGAAGAAAAACTAACAAAGTTTTATCTCTACCTAATAAAGTTTCTGTGGAAATTTAAATTGTGTTGACAAATCACTAGTAGAAGAGTTGATGAAGATGTCGGTATATCGGTTTGCTCATTCCACGCAATAATTTTGTATTATGTTCGCCATAAGACGTGTGCCAGCTAAGATTTTTCCCAACTTGTTAAATGTTGCACAAAAAAACTGTTGCTTAAGCAGATTTGCTCAACTCTCAGCAGTATCATAATTAGTGACGCCCATTCATCTCAACGGAAGCGAACGGGAGTGCCAAGACCGAAAAAAGTATGCCAAGTTCAGTCAAATATACCTAAAAGTTTTTGCTCATTCTTCTTGCTATCCAGGTATTTAGTGTTTGTTTGGCAAAGCTTATTGCGATGCCAATTGTAGGTTCTGGTCTGATTAAAACGCGTGCCATCGGTCATTCTGAGTGCACTTTGTTAATGATTGGTATTTAATCTTTCTGGAGCTGGAGCAAGTTTATTAAATTATTCTATCTAACCACCCAGTATATTCATAGCATTTTCAAGTAAATAATAAATATTAACCAGGTATTTGAGATATTTGAGAAATATTGATCCTAAACTATAGAACATGTGAATAAAACTATATTTCATTGCTGGCGAATAACAAACCAGACATCGGTTATATGTAGGAAAAATAGTCGTATTCAAATGCATTTATAATAACAGCGCAATAAACACTTGACTGTTGAATTTTTAAAATAATAATTAGATGAAATTTATTATTTATAGTACGTGCATATTCAAAATATTGCTTTAACAAACAATAATATAACTATTACTATTTTAAATGAAACTGTTTCAAAAAATTAATTTTTTCATTAAATAGTGGAATTAATTAGAAACAGTTAGTTCCATACTATTATTTTTTGACGTCTATAGATGACGCTTTACTAATATGACAATTATTTACAGGTAACTGTAATTAAGTAAATAACAGTTCCATTTAAAATAGTAATAAGAGTAGATTCCAAAAAGGAAGGGTCCAAACTGTAAATTTAACTATTACTTATCTTTGATATTTATTTTGGAATAAAAATACATTCGAATGCAATTTGAGTGGAATATTTATTTTGTTACACTTTTAAATAATTGCGAAGTATTTTCAGTAAAACTATAATTAAGTTTTTAGTTTATAGAATAGAATAGAATAATGTTTATTGCATCTCTAATACAAATTAATTGTATAATGCAATTCAATCCTGAATAATGTTAACTAAGAAGTATAAACCTGAATAATGTTCAATAATCCTCTATAATTTTAACTTAAAATACCTAGCTATTGATGTAAAAAAGAATCATTTATATACAAATAGATACCTAACTAAAGAAAAATTTAAAGTCCCTAAATTATTCACTCATTCATTATGAATGATCTTAATTTGAGAAAACTTGAAATAAAATGAAACAGTACTTTAACATTTCTCAAATTCAGATTATCAATATAGGAGACACTTTTATGAAAAAATGAAAAAACACGTCAAAAATCATATAAAGGGGAACGTCTTTTTGCTCATATGTATACTTGTAGGTAAAATTAATTTGCGTCGTTTCACAATTTGTCGGCGAGTAAAGAAATCTATAAGTAGAAACAGAGCCGGTTTCAGACCCATAATGTGAATTTTCGAAAAATTGATTGCCAAAAGTCAGAAAATATTACAAGAAGTATAATAGTAGAAAAATTAGTTAATCATCCGGTGAGCCTTCTTCCTCACTCCATGAGTCATCCAGCTCAATAACAAATGAATGAACAGGAAAACGTTGTCTATAGGTTTCCTCTACATCTTTTACATGCTTGACGCAATTATACCACACATCGGGGCTCACTTCAGAACAAATATCTCTAATAAGTTTAATCACACTTTCAGATAGAGTTAGCGAAACATTTTTTTTGTTATTCCCTGTTTGATGTTAGACCAAATTAACTCTATGGGATTAAACACACAATAGTAAGGGGGTAAACGAACCACTTCATGACCATGCTGCTTGGTAAATTCATCCACTTCATATTTGGGTTTTAATTGAGCTCTCGTAATAATTTTAGCAAATCTTTTTTTAGACACTGTGTTGGAATGCTGGCACCCATTTTTTGCTGAAAATCCGCAATTACTTGTTTCCCAGCCTTTGGTTAAGAATTTCTTCAGTTTGCCTGAAAAGGAAAGGAGTATTATCCAGAACTATTACAGAACCTCCCGGGATGTTTGGAATTAACTGTTCCTCGAATCATTTCTCAAATAACGCAGCATTCATATATTGATGGTAATCCACTGAACAGCTTGAAATATTTTTGGCAGATAATAATAAACCGTTCTTAATGAAACCATGTTCATTACCCGCGTGGACAATAATAACTCGTTTTCCTCTATTCTATTCGAAGGGGCATTTAATGAACACTTTGGAGTCCCATCATTCCAACCTTTTTGAAGCTAGCTTCTTATTGCACGACATAGGACTTTTGGGAAGGCTAGTGAACTCGTGAAACGTGTGATGTTACGAAAGAGCGTTCGTCACGCGATAACTCATTCAAGCGACTGTGCGCAATCTCTCTTGCCGAACTGAGCTCGCACACCTATAGGTGTGAAAAATTGTCAAAAATTGTCAAAATTTAAAAAAAATGGTTAATAATTGCCAAAAATTTGGAAAAATGATCAAAACATGTCAAAAACTGTCAAAGTTTTAAAAAAATGGTTAATAATTGTCGAAGACGGTCAATAATTGTCTAAACCAATCAAAATTCGTCAAAAATTGTCAAAAACGGTCCAAAAGGATCAATAATTGTAAAAATTTTGAAAAACGGTCAAAAATGGTCAATAATTGTTAAAGACGGTCAATAATTGTCAAAATTCGTCAAAAACTGTCAATAATTGTTAAAATTTTTGAAAAATTGTCAAAAATTTTCAAATATGGTCAAAAATTGTCAAGAATTTGGAGAAATCGTCAAAAATTGTCAAAAACTGTCAAAATTTTGAAAAAATGGTTAATAATTACCAAATATTTTCAAAAATTGTCAAAAATTCGGAAAAATGGTCAATAATTGTCAAAAGTTGTCAAAATTTTTGAAAAATGGTCAAAATTTTAGAAAAATTGTCAAAAATGGTCAAAATTTTGCAAAAATGGTCAATAATTATAAAAAAACTGTCAAAAATGGTCAATAATTATTAAAAATCGTCAACATTTTTGAAAAATGGTCAATAATTGTCAGAGCCTGTCAAAAATGCTCAAAAATTGTCAAAAATGGTCAATAATTGTTAAAATTTGGAAAAATGGTCTAAAATAATCAAAATTTTTGAAAAATTGTCAAAAATGATCAAAAATGATCAATAATTGTCAAAACTGTCAAAATTGGTCAATAATTGTCAAAAATGGTCAATAATTATTAAAATTTGAAAAAATTGTCAAAAATTGTCAAAATTTTGAAAAAATGGTCAATAATTGCCAAATATGTTAAAATTTTTGAAAACTTGTCAAAAATGGTCAATAATTGTCAAAGACGGTCAATAATTGTCAAAGTTCGTCAAAAACTGTCAAAAATGGTCAAAAATTGTCAAAATTTTTGAAAAATGGTGAAAAATTCACGAAAAATGGTCATTCTATTGTGCATAAGAAGCAAGCTCACCGCTCACCTTTTTTTGATAACATCATGGGTATCATACCACGTTTCATCGAGATATATTATATTTTTCTGTAATCGTCGGCAATGCGTAATTGTTTCTAAATATGAATGTTGAAGCTCTATTATTCCTATAAGGAAAACCAGGAATTTCCTTTAAATTTTCTTCAATCATCTTAAATGTAGGAACGATATTACTGGCGTAAAACTCATATATTTTTCCATTATTGCGGGATCCAGACGACACGCACTAGCAATTTCTGTACTCTCTTTTTCCGATGAGTATGTAATAGTTGTTTTACCAATAATTGTAATAATAATTGTATATTCTTTCAGCAACTCCATGTTTTGACCCATTATTTTCTTGTTTCAGTTGCCTGTACATATTTTGTATCACTTTTTGCGTAGATGGCGACAAAAACACACCAAATTTATTTTTGTCTATTGTCTCAAATCCCTCCTCTTCACTTTCAGAACCTTGAGTAAAAAATTTTAACAATATAATATTCTTGTTTTGTACATACAACAATCAATCAACTCACTATATTTTCTGCAGTTCACATCATTACCAGCAGATGGAACTATTTCATGCTCTAAAATACAATATATCAACAATTAGAACCTAATTTTGTTGCATTTGTTGAATACATTTTTTCAGTATAAAAGGAGAAATATTTCCTGTCCATATTTATAAAATACATACCTATAACAAAATCTTCTTCTTCGAATGGTCGCCAAAAAAACCATAATTTTGATAATTACCAACAAAACAGTCTTAATGAATGAAATCACCCAAAATCTTAATCACAGAAACAGCTAACAGATATTCAATTCTTATTCAGAACACAATGTCTCGTAAATAACAATAATAGACTGAGCCTACCCTGCGCGTCCATGTGGATTCGCAGTTGAAGTGAATTTTGCATAGACCAATCGGAAGCTACATTGCGTCAATGAGAATCAATTGTTCGGTTGTGGGTAGGTCAAGACTCGAAGTGATTTATGTCTTTTTTTGGGGAGGGGGGCTTTTTAATCCTTACAGAGACCTTGCCGTAGGTACATTGATATTTTAACCTGAAACGATGCAAATTAATTTCACTCACAACTATAGACGTTATAACTTTAACCCCTCCCCCCTATGGTCACCACTCCAAATCAAATTGTAGGAATATAATAAATCTGCAAGAGCCACCGTTAGATAGTAAAATGCTGTTCATCCCGGAAAAACTGCCACACATAAGTACGTAACTGAATTAATGCAAAAAATTTTTGAAACAGGATCAGCTGCAAATAAAAAACATCAACCCCAACGAGTAGTCAACAACGAGGCTATGGAAGTTGCCGTTTTAGGACAACTTACGTTAGAAGAAAAACAGTCAATATCACAAATTTCTAGTGCAGTGGCTGTTTCTCGCAGCAGTGTTTTCAGAATTTTACATAAACACAAATTCCATCCTTACAAAATTAAATTAGTCCAAGAACTAAATGAAGACTATTTCGATCGGCGTCTACAGTCATGTGAATTGATGAGTGAATTACATTCCAGCTTTATTGTACAATATCTGCTTTTCCGACGAATGATCATTTGCAATAAATGGTGGAGTAAACAGACATAATTCTAGATATTTGGCAGAAAATGACCCACACGTGATGAGGGAGTTTCATAATCGAAAACCACAAAAATTGAACGTCTGGTGTGGCATTTTTGGTGACCATATTGTTGGACCATATTTTATTGAGGGAAACTAAAATGGTGAGTCTTATCTACAATTACTCAGAGAAGCTATTGATCCCGAAATAACACGAATACTAGAAAATTAGGAAATGATAATACCATGTCAGAAGCTTTGCTTTTTACCTATGTATTATACATTTTTGTAATCCTCTTGTAGATGAGAATCCAACAATGCAATAATAGGGTGTTCCATTCAAAAATTGCGAGAGGTGACCATAGGGGGAAGGGAGTTAAAGTTGTAAATACTGTCTTCAAACTGTACCAAATCAACCTTTATAATTATTTAGAAATCATACTCATAACGCCGCCTCCCCATTAGTAGCGAAATTAACCTTTTCTATCTAATTGCTTACTACCTATTATTCTTATGTTAGTTTTTGCACTCGACACTAGTCGAGAAACTTTCAGTCTTCGAACTCCGAACTCTCATCCGACACGTTTCTTAACCTCAACCGACAAGATTGAACAACCTGTAAAAAGTTCTAAGTCATAATCTCTCATCCATCCTTAAATAAAAAATTTAGAAAATATACTAAAATTAAAGTACAATCAATCATAAGTATACCAAGTATAATGATAGTTTTGAAAATTAATGGTGTTTTAAATGTAAAAGTGATATGTGAAAATGTGCACAAGAGTTTAGTGAGATTTTGTACTAAAATGTGCTACTTGTACAAATAAAATATAGATATATTCAAGAAAACTTCCTAGTTTTTAACTCGAAAAGTTCATCCATATCTCAAATGTGGTCAGAATCCAAATCAAAGGGTTCAATAAAACTCAAAGTCCAAACCACAATTAGTTTTATTTGTCCACCAAACAGGACAATCAATTTGCCAATTTGCTACTAGTTTCGGTAAGATATTACCATCATCAGGCTATAATAGAAAAGGTATACTTAATATAAAGATCTCATGGAAATTCTATTATGAATTCAAAAATTATTATCAAAAATTTTTAAAAAAGAACTAAAAATTAATTAATTAATTACTGCAAACATGTGATAACAAAATAAATGCTATAAAATAGGGATTCAAATCAAATTATCAAGAAATAACTAATATTGATTAACATGAATAAGAGATGAAAACAAATGTTGAAAATACAAAATTTTTTTATTAGAATGAATTTACTTGAAAATATTGAAATTCATAATGCTTTTTTGGAAAATGGTGTCATTTGCCTTAATGAACAAATTCCTTCTACAGAAAATTATATTTTCTTACATTTACCTAAAGATGTCATTAATGTTAGTTTCAATAATTAGTTACATTTTTTTATAGGTGTTTTTTAATATTGGGGGATAGTGATTCATTTTTATAAATTGTTAATGCTTTTTGAATTAATGTTAAATATGATTGTTATTGATTTTTAATCGTATCATTCTTCTTCTTCTTCTTTTTGATGTAATGTAACATTAATAGCTGTATACGTTGTGAGGTGTTCTGTTCGTTTTTGTTCAGTGAACTATGTTGGTTTCAATATTCTGTGGTTTCTATGACAAGATATATGTCAAATGTCAAGATTCCATTTCATACTTCCGTTATTGTACATGTGCTTATGGTTAAAAGTTATTTTAGTTATTCACTTCAATTTTTAATGGATAATTTTGTTATCCTTAATTTTAACAATAATGTGGTTACTGACTATTATTATTATGTTTGTAATAACAGAAATATTGATCAATAACTCAGTGGCTGAAAAGTTACAAATGTTTTTCTTTGAAGGTGTTTTAAGACTGAATTTGTTTTTTGAGGCTAAAGTCTTTTTCCTTGTTTTTTCGAAATTTGAAAAATCTTTTAAAGTTAATTTTTCTTTTTTCCTTTTGGGATAACCCAAATACAATAATTAACATAGTTAGGGTACTTTCTATAATAGTTTTCTCAAGAGAAAACTTTCAGTTTTCGTTTAATACTTACTCCTTCTTTTTTCTTTTCTTTCCAATCCACATTATTATCATGGTTTCCATTCCAAAAATAAATATTGATTAATCTAGTTTGGATCTTTGATGAATGCTTTGAGGACAGTACCTTATGACTCTTACAGCTGTATATGTTTCATAAAGGTTGTTTTATGATTATATTAATGTTATTTTAGATAGTTAAAAAAAATTTCTATTTTCAACATTTGTTTTCATCTCTTATTCATGTTAATCAATATTAGTTATTACTTGATAATTTGATTTGAATCCCTATTTTATAGCATTTATTTTGTTATCACATGTTTGCAGTAATTAATTAATTTTTAGTTCTTTTTTAAAAATTTTTGATAATAATTTTTGAATTCATAACAGAATTTTCATGAGATCTTTATATTAAGTATACCTTTTTTATTATAGCCTGATGATGGTAATATCTTACCGAAACTAGTAGCAAATTGGCAAATTGATTGTCCTGTTTGGTGGACAAATAAAACTAATTGTGGTTTGGACTTTGAGTTTTATTGAACCCTTTGATTTCCTAGTTTTTCTTCAGTGGCGACTTCAGAGTTATGTGGGGTGGATGGTTTTCATTAAAATGCTCTGTACATATGTTCGAACGTTACTGTTTAATGCAGATTACAGATAGTGCTCAGTTCTTGCTGATTAATGCAAGTACATTTGAGCACCTCTCATGGTCAAACAATCATACACTCAACCTTAAAATCCAGGGATATTGTAGCTAATATCGGAAAAATGTAAAAAAATCAATTATTGTACCTCGAAATAGAAATAAAAATACGCCACTGTGTACTGTATATAATTTTTCACTTTTTCCTGATATTTTTCGTTATCACTATTTTTTGTATGTGATGTCTAATGAGCAGTTGCTTTGTTAGTATTGATGACGGATTTCAAGTTATTAATTGTTGTTGTCAGTGGAGTTTACAGTTTTTGAAAGTCGTTTATAGTGTTAGCAATCATGGAAAGAACGCATTTAACTCGCGATGAAATGATGCGGGCTATTAGGTCTGCTTGAAGCTGGGATGTTCCAAGTAGACGTTGCTAGACAAATTGGTACGACCCAAAGCGTTATTTCACGGTGACATCGCCGATATCGTGAAGCAGGTGATGTAGCGGAAAGACATAGGGATCGTGGTCGAATCACTACTCCGTTTTTTGCAGTTGACTGCTAGAAGAAATCGAAATGTTACTGCTCCTGGGCTTCAAATTAGACTCCAAGAGGTTCACCAAGTGGAAGTGTCGGCTGATACAGTGCGTCGTAGATTGCATGAGAGCAACCTACGTGCCAGGCGCCCTTTGAGAGTTCCTCCACTAACGCGAGGAAATCAGGGCACAAGAACACATTTTATGGATAAACGCCAATTGGGCTAACGTGCTATTCATTGATGAATTTCGATTTGGAATTTATCCATACTCGAGACGATTACGTGTTTGGAGAGAACCAGGCCGTATAAACCGTTGAGCATATGCCTAGGTAGTCCATTCTTACCAAAGGCGGTATAATCATGGTTTGCGGAGGTATTAGTGATGGCGGAAGAACTGGACGGTTATATGACCGATATGTCGTATAGTGATAACATGCTACAACCAATTGTCATTCCATATGCAGCAGCTGTAGGTCCTGGCTCTTTGTTTATGCACGATAATGCCCGTCCGCTCGTCCTCATACTTCCAGACTCGCTGTAGACTTCTTAGATGAGCACGGTATTGATGTTTTGCAATGGCAGGCGCAGTCCCCGGCTATCAATTCCATAGAACATGTATGGGATATGCTCCAGCGCGAAGTACGACATATGGGGAGACCTAGACCCGCAAACTCTATTTTTAACTCTCACGGACGCCTGGAATGTCATTCCTCAAGCAGACATAGACAATTTAATGTTTAGTATGCCACGCAGATGTCGCGCTGTTCTGAATGCTCGAGGAGGACATACGAATTAGTAAAGTGTTTTTTTTTGTAAATTGAACGCAAGAATTTTATTCTTTTTAATTACAGAATATTATTATTTCACTTTTATGTAAATAAAATTAGTATAATGTAATTTTTACACACAGTAACTACTAAACTTGGTTATTAACAGTAATTTGAGTGAAGAGAGATTTAGGTTGTTCCAGGTTTCCAGAGAGTTAATTTCGATAAATAATTTTCCAACCTGAGATACCCAGTTGTATTGTAAATTCGTTTGAAGCTGCTTTAATCTGATGAAACATTTTTTTGGGTATCTATCATCACCCATTGAAAGTAACTGTTGCAGCCAGGATAGAGTCAGTTTGAAGACGATATGATCGACTTTGACAATACCATCGAGTCTGATCAAAATATCTGGTGTGTTTTGTGGTAAGAGTAACAACCTTTTGAAGAATTGTACTTGGGATCTTTCCAATACGTCGGCATATCGAATGGACCAGACAGGCCAACAGTGCATGAATGTGTTTACAACTATTGAATTATATAGCTAAACTCTGACATCCATGAATTCATCTTAGATTTAGTTATAATGTCGATGATAGCACCAATAGCCTGTTTGGTTTTCCTGTAAGTTGCTTCCGCCATCTCACGAACTAAGGACGAGGACGTTAGTTTATCTGTAGGTATGTACACAAATCGAAAGTTGATGTTGACTGTAAGTCAAGTGCAGAACACTAGTGTTAGAATTGATAGATGTAACGTATCTACATTACATTATTATCGTTAAGAGGGTGTAGATCGATTTAATTAGACACATGTCCAGTGTCCTGATGTATCACAGTACAAACAGGCCCCACTAATAAAAGTGAGAAGTGGAAGCAATATCACGTTACCCCCTTTCATTCAGCCTTGGTTAAACAAGAGGTTTCATTGTAAAATCAGACACACACATCAACACTGTTAGGGATAATTTGCTAGTAAAGTTCTACATTGATTATTGTTATGTAATTCTCCGTTGTAATATTTATTCAACTTTTAATTTGAATTGATTTCAATTTTAACACACACAAAAATACATTACAAAATGAAAAATACTTGAATAGTTTTATGTTTCACCCTGATTCATTCTCTTTTAATGCTATTAAAAAGCTCTTGTGTTTTATTGAAAAAAGCATTTTGATATAGAAGCCTTATTTGAAGCATAACACAAACATGATCTCTTTAATTTAAGTCATGGATTTAATTGGAAGTTCCAACAATTCAATTGTGCTGGTCTAGAAAAAATAGAATAATCCTGGGGCCCGATTCTTGACTAAGGAAGTGGAGCTTTCCGAGAAACGCATATTTTGTCTTTCCTGTATTGTTAATCATTGCAGTGACGAACCCAAGATATGGTCCCTCTAGGCACCTGGGCATAATAAGAGGTATTATATAAAATAACAAAAATTGGAGATGCTGCAGCACAAGGAAGAATAAGATTTGAATAATCAACTGATCTTAAAAATTCTCGTAAAGCAACGAGATCAAATATTTCACCCGAGATGATACTTCCCATTCCATCACTGTGCCTCTTCGCATACCTAACACACATCCTCATTTGCGACTATCAGTTTGAATCCCAAACCTAGATTCGTCGATAAACAATATACTCGACCATTGTTATCTAGTACAGTTTACATCCACCTATATCCAGGAGGAATTCGTGAATTAACGTCTTCCCACAGTTTGGGCACTTAATCTGACGTTATGTGTAAACTGTAAGTGAGAAACCCATTGGGAAGCTGTCAGATTTACGTTTCTTCGAGCATTCCAAACCAAAGATCTATCTTGATTCCTTTGAGGGCCAAAATGTCGTTCACAAGCTACGATACTGTTGACAGAGCCTATTTATAATATTTTGAATACACTCCACACCATCAAATTCTGCAATTTGAGTAGCGCCTGCTTGTATCTGTGCGGGCAATTAAAAAAAGCCACTGACTTTTTAAACTGCTCTCGTGGAAAAGAAAAGTTCCAGTTTTTGACGATGTCTAAGAATGTGTTTCCTACTACTATTAAAATAATTTCCTGTAAACTTTAAAAAAAATTATTATATATTTTATGCATACTTCGGGAAGGGTCATAAAACTATTAAAAGTTTATGTGTTCTGATTGAACGGATGTTTTAGAAAATTATGTGTTTACGAAGTTTTGCTAAATTTATTTCTTTGCGCGTATTTTCTATTGTTTTATGCATCGTAAAAAATATACAGAATGGCCAAAATAAAATTATTACAGTCATCAGGAGCTGTGTAGGTATTTTGGGAAAACTATATGCTTGGGTTTTCGTCACAACAGCTTTTATTCCTAAGTTAGGGTAGAATCCGTTTCAAATATATTAATTTAACTGAGGTGAAATGTTGTTTGAAATCTATTGAATTTTTTCTACAATATTTGAAGGTTAACATTTGACCAGGTACTTTTGAGAAATTCACTTTATAAACTTTAAATTATACGGGGTGATTCATTATTATTGGGGCATAGGCTAAGGGCGGATTATTTGGACCAAACGAATCAAATATGCCTCAATGAAATATTGCTGTGGAAAAAGATACAGGGCGTTAAATTAAACTCATATTTATATTATATTTCTCAATTTGGAAACAAATATTAACTAACCATCGTTAATGGCTTCTCAAAAAAACCTGAACCTACTAGGTTATTGAAAAACGTAAGAACAGACATTTATGTTTATTTATTCATCAATATTTAAACAGTTCTATAAACATATTTAGGAAAAGAGGAACACATCCTTAGGGCAAGAAATTTGCTGATTTCTTAGACATTTTATTGTTTGCACCTTATAATCAGAAGTTATCAGTGAACCAACTGTATTGTATGACTAGTTTCAACATTGAAAAAAAAAGCAACTTTTAGTTTTCCAGTTTCCACCCTGTACGTTCTATTTTCAGTGCTTAGTCACTAATTAATAGTCGTATATTCGGTGAATAGTGTGTTATATGTTATACGTATATCGCGTAATTCATCATGAAAAAAGTTGGCACCTTTTAACTCTATGCATAAAAATAATGTCAACAAAAAAGTTCAACTGATGATAAAATATAAAATATTATATAAAACAATAATGGATATAGAGTCGAGTTGTTGAATTCAATTTATAATTTATGTCAATTGTCAACATTTAATTTAGTTTATAAATGAATAAAAAACATAATAAAACAGCTGTTAGGTAACCCTAAAGATAAAATAATAGGTATGGAAAAGAGTGATATTTGTGACAATATTTGTAGTGATTTTTAAATGAAAATGTTGGGCAGACTAAGCGGATTGTCGAATTCGTTTTAAAGAGCATGTAACTCATTTAAAATATGGGCATACAGAGGAACAGAGCTATATCTTATAATCCATTCTATACTTTATCAGAAAAAAAGTAAAGTTTAAATTTTTTGCACCAGGATGTGCGAATTAACCAGTTTTGTGCGATAAAATTTAGTGTTTAATGATGACGAAGCGCCATAGTGTTAGTTCACCTTTAGTCTCTGAAGAAGATAACTTGGTTATCGAAACGCGCTTAAGATAGTGAAAAGTGTTGGTATAGGTGTAGTGGTGAGAAAAAAACTTCGATGAGTCCAAATAAAAATATAATGGGACACCGGGTATTCTAAACATTCTTTGCAAAATAGCTTCCATTGTCATTACATTTATTTTTAGTTTTAATTTTGAGATGATTTGAATATGCACGTACGCTTAAAATAAGAAGTAACATTTATAGAATTCAAACCCAATTTATAATATTTAAGAAATATTAATCAGTAAATAATTTTGAGGTTATACTTCCCATGTATTAGTACCTATTTAGTGCGGTTAAGAGATAATTAACAAAGCATCTAACCAGTACTGACGAGTAGGTTATGTATTATTTTTTATTTATTCAATTTTTTGTCACGTCTTCTGATATATTTTATTTTAACATATAATTATATTTTTGCTATTTACAATTTTTAAATTCATAAAGCTTACACTTATTCCAGAGTACTCTATAATTATATGAAACTAGAATACATTTAAAACAAATTTCAATACAAGAGTCCAAAATCGGGATCCCCCTCTAAAAGTTTGTTTGTCTGTTCGGTTGGTTCTGTTAACAATCAGCGATAAATTGCGACCGAATAGTACACGAAATGCTCGTATGCTTGTTAGTATCGTTGTGTTTCAAAAATTATTTAAGAACAGAATTTTTTTAAAACTAATTCTTATAAAAACTCTAGAATAGGGTGTCAATTTTAAAACTTATAATGGACTGTACCTCGTGAACGAAAAGAGATTTCAAAACCGTTTCTAGGGTAGAGAGGGGAACTAAAATGAAATGAGAGAGAACGCATCCCCATCAACCCCCTATGGCCAACCTACCCCACCTACAAAAATTTAAATGGAAACCCCCTACTTGTGATACGTCGTTAGAAAGCCCGTAGAAAATGCTTTCCAACGGTCTAAGTCATAATTATACACCCAGTATATCAATAAAGCAGAAAAATTTATTTGACAACAAAAATAACAATTTATTGTGGAACGATAATTCGCTTTGAAAGTGCAATTACGGTCCCTATTTAAGTGTTAAATGTTCTATGAATTGTATTTAAAAAAAAAACTTGTTTGCTTTGCACTTTTTAAACAACACATTTTGTTATTCTCTTTTGCATTTCCTTTCTGTACTCAAATTATTGGTTTATTTGATACTACTTACCTTAATGTCATTGTTATTTGTGATAGATTAATTATTTGTACGTTTGGTCCGAAAATATTTTGATACGTTTTGTAATTTAACTACAATAATGACGATGGTTTACAGTATACCTGAACGTGTGGAGATAATTTTAATATTTGGCTCCCAGAACGAAAGTTATTTGCAGACAGCTAACGTGTTTAATGAAAGACATCCTGAAAAACATGTCACAAGTCAAGTGTGTATATTCGTGATTTTGTCGCAAAATTTAGAGAGACGGGTTCAGTTGCAAATAGAAGAAGGAATGCCGCAAGATTACTCGATGAAGCAACTCAAATTGAAGTCCTTGGACAATTTGGAATAGTTCCTACTTTATCAACTCGTCACGTCTCTACAATAACAGGACTATCACATGAGTCGGTACGGAAAGTTTTGAAGCTTCATAAATTTCACCCCTATAAAATGCAATGTCTTCAAGAATTGTCCGATGACGATCCAGACCGAAGAATTCAGTTTTGTGAAATTATGACTGAAATAATTAAGTATGAACAAAGACTTTTAAAAAATATTTGTTTTAGTGATGAGTGCACATTTTATCTAAATGGTAATGTAAATAAACAAAACTGTCGTTATTTAAATGATCAGTATCCTGAGTATCCTCAGTATCCTGAGAAACTAAATGTTTGGGCAGGGGTATTAGGAGGTTCTGTGATTGGTCCCTTGTTTATACCGGGAAATTTAAACGGTGGAATGTACCTCGATATGCTGGAGAACACGATTGAGTCCTTAATTGTTCATGAATTAGAGAACCAACAGGACGGCGATGGCAATCCAGCTCTAGATAAAAATTTGTTGCACTTCCAGCAAGACGGAGCACCTCCCCATTACGCAGTAGCAGTTAGGGACTGGTTAGACAATAATTAACCAAATAGATGGATTGGAAGGAGAGGTCCCATTGAGTGGTCACCTAGGTCGCCAGACTTACCGCCACCTGATTTTTTTTCTGTGGGGTCACCTTAAGTCGGTTGTTTATAAAACTAAACCAACAACAATCGATGATTTACGACGAAGAATTAGTCAAGCATGTAGTGATATTACTAAAGCAACATTTGCCAACGTTCGTATGGAGTTTGAAAATAGGTTGTACTGTTGTTTACAAAACAATGGAAACCAATTTGAACATTTACTAAATTAATTAACATTTTTGTAGTTCGACATTTAACACTGTTTCATTTTGTTGTCAAATAAATGTTCCTGCTTTATTGTTACACCCTGTATAATTATGACTTAGACCATTGGCAAGCATTTTCTACGGGTTTTCTAACGACGTAACACAAGTAGGGGGTTGCCATTTAAATTTTTGTAGGTGGGGTAGGTGGGGCATAGGGAGTTGATGGGGGTGCGTCCTCTCTAATGTCATTTTAGATCATCCTCTCTACCCTAGAAATGGTTTTGAAATTTTTTTGAAATCTCTTTTCGTTCACGAGGTACAGCCCATTGTAAGTTTTAAAAATGACACCTTGTATGTCAATTACTGGTGCGGAGGTCTATAGAAAGCCTTCGAAGAAGACATTGCAACTGAATTAAAAGAGAAACGATTGGGGAAATCCATCTATGAACAATTTGCACACAAAGTGAAAGTACGGGTTGAGTTATTAATACATTTAAGACAACCAGGACCTTATCAGAGCCGAAAACAAGCCACAAAATTGATAATGATCGTACATAAAATGAACGATTTATTATTAGGGTCACGTGAGCTACTTTCGGGAACCCAAAATATAAAATTTAAATGTTCTGAAGCGAGGGCCAGGATTAAAAAAAGTACAGTTCCTCTGAAGTCAGTGGTTCTTTAAAAATTAAGTACCGTCAAACGGGGTGAATCAGGACTAAGGGGTCAATCGGGACAGTATGACCAAATAATACACCCCTTAACAAGAAGCGAAGCTTCCGATCATTTTTTGTATGCGCATGCCTGAAAATCGCTACTTTTATAATAAGATACTTGTCATACTCCAATTATATCGCCGATATTTGAAAATTTTATCATTTTCTCAGTGTATTTACTAAGTTACCTGTCAATGACGGCCTCTCAAGGTCGTAAATTTTGGTTACCAAAACATCAAAGAAAATGAGTCGGGCTTAGCTTCTTGTTAGTTGGTGTATTCTTTGGTATGACGTTTATTTACATACACGTGATTTTCATGCTTGTAGCCAATGTTTTTAGGATGGGTAATATGAAAAAGCCTATTGCAGTCACCATAAGCGTTAGACTTTCGTTTATCGCCGTCAATTAGTTCGCAACGCTTCGTTGGTACAGGTGTCCAAATATTGCAGTATAATTTTACGTATTTAGAACCGGCTGAAAACTTCGTTTGGAATAGTATATTCTGTAACAAGGTTAGAATGAAAATTCGATGCGAGTGGATACTTCCGAGCGCGAGCCGAAGGCGAGGTTGAGGAACCACGAGCATCACGAATTTTCATTCTAACCGAGTAGCAGACCATACTTTCTCCACGATCAAAGATTTTCAATGGAAATGAATAAAAGATAATTTATATTACAGAACTCAATCACAATTATATTAGGTAATGGAAGGTCGAAGGAAGGAGCACCATCTTGTATGGGTGACAAGTTGAAAAAGTGTCCACCTGTAAACAGCAAATTATAATTCGAAGATTCACCGAAATAGCGCTCGTGTAGCTAATGGAAATGATGTGAATTTAGGGTTATAAACCGAGTGAAGTGTGCTGGGTTGAAAAATTTAGTATTTTTCGTGACTTGTGTAATTGAGAAATATGCAGTATTTAAAATCTCAATTATTTACGTAGTATTTCCTTCTTTAAGTTTGTATCTTACTCTAATACTTCATGGCGATGTTTTTAAAATCCTTCCACTTGCTACTATGGCGCCATCTTAATTTGCTTCCTTTCAATGGACACTTTTTAATACATTCAGATGGTGCTCCTTCCTTCTACCCTCCATATATTAGGTAAACACTCAATGTGACAGCAATAATTTTGACACTTACTCAAGATTTGACACTACGTCAAGGCTAATGCTATTATTGCTAATCAGTGTGAGAATATTATTCTATCACTAGAGAGAGAATTTAAATACATTTAAATTGCATAGGGGCAGAGCTGTTGCAGAATATTTCTTCAATCTCAAGAGAGAGAATTCCAGCATTCTGTAATCAATTTTGATTTCAGAATTAGCAAATTCTGTGATGATCGTGGAGAAAAGATATTTATTGTATAGCATTGTTAATATAGTATACCTGTGGGTATTTTCTAGATGTTAAGTAGTCTTTGATTAAATTATTTTGTAAAGTTTTTTATTATTAATTAAAGAAAAAAACAAATCACTTCTAGGGGTGAATCGGGACGATGATCCGAAAATACAAAAGAACGCCTGGGACTAGGGTTTTTCAAAAAGAGAAAGCTTGAAACGGCTTTGAGGCAGTTTAGAAGAGGCCAAATAACCCTTAGAGAAGCATATATAATATACCAAGATCGACGTTACACCGACATGTTAAACAGAAGCCAAAGAATCATGGTGGGCAAACTATTTTGTCAGAAGATGAGGAAAATAGGCTAGTGCATTTGATAGTATTGGTGGGAAAGTGGGGATACCCGTTGGAAAAAATTGATATTCAATACATTGTTAAGGCATATCTTGATAGAAAAGGGATAAGAGAGGCAAAATTTAATAATAATATGCCCGGTGTTGATTGGGCGAATTTGGTTTGTTTGCGCCATAAAGAATCACTCACTGAAAGACTGTGAAAATATTAAACGGAATCTTGCTTCGTAGATGATCCCGGACGGAAAAAAGTCATCGTAAAAAGAAAAACAGACATCCAGAACTCACAATCGATTCAACAAAAACATCGACATCAGTAATGTTTGCCATAAGTGGTGTTGGCCAGCTATTACCCCCATTTATTGTCTATAGGAGCGAGCATCTTTATGATACCTGGTTGACAAATGGGCCAAAAGGTGCGCGCTATGGAAGAAATAAAAGTGGCTGGTTCGACCAGCCATTTTTTGAAGAATGGTTTATTTGTATTGCTCTACCGTTCTTGAAAAGGCGTTTGGCACCAACTGTAATCATTGGCGATAACTTATGTATTGAATTGTGCGAAGAAAATGATATTAGGTTTTGTTTTTTGCCGCCGAATTCAACCCATTTAACACAGCCACTCGTCTCTGTTTTTGGCCCAATGAAAAAGGTTTGGAGGTCAACTCTACAAGATTGGAAAAAAGAATACAAGGGTTCCTTGCCGAAGGAGTATTTTCCGAGTTTACTAAAACGTGCTATAGACAAATTAGGAGGGACTCTAAGTCAGAATATAAAAAGCGGATTTCGTGGTACGGGAATTATTCCACTTGATGGGACTCAGCTTTCAAAACGATTGCCACAAGTAAGAAATCTCGAAGATGACGATCCTGATGCCTGGACGAGGTCTGTTGTAGAAAAGGAAAAAGGAAATTCAAGTGGAGCCAGGCAAAAGCGTTTCAACTACAGATTTTTTAGAACCTCAACCGTCCAGAAGAATGAAACTTCGGAACTTGAGTCAGAACCGGAATTAGAAGTAATGGAACAGGAAGAGTGCTTTGAAAATGTGCAGCCTACTATGGAAAACATTGCCACTGATGACTTTGTAGAGGTTGAATTTAAAACAAACAAAGTGAATAAATATTCCATCGGGAAAATTGATGAAACTTTTGAAGTTAAATTACTTAGACCAAACAGAAAGATAAAAAATTGCTTTATCTTTCCCACAATGGATGACATATGCATGATTAGCTTGGAACAAATTGTGAAAAAACTGCCTAAACCAACTGAATTGCTACGAGGAGGCTACGAATTTCCTTCGCAAATGAATCTAAAATCTTATTCACTTTAAAACTTTAAAATAAAGGCTATTTCCAAATTTCCCTGTTGTTTTTTTTCACTTTTATTTTAAAAAATAAATGAAAAATAATATTTAATTTATTTTTGTCCCCATTAACCCCATACTTGAGCCGACATGCACATTGCATGGATTGAAATAGCGTGTCCCGATTCACCCCAAAACGGGGTCAATATTTTTTTTAAATTAATTTATTCAAATCACATAATTATCCAATACATATTTCAGCACCCGTATTGACTATGGTCACTTTTCCCTAAATTTTAATTTTCTTCGATTGTTTACAAGAAAATATTAATAATAATATCTAAAAATCGTCCCGATTCTCCCCGTTTGATGGTACTTCTCTGGTTACTGTTGTTTGCCCCTCGTTGACTGGCGTGAGCGTTTGTTAACATTTTAGGCTCTAAGCTTTAAATGCAGTTTAATGCTACTAGTATTGAATTTAGAATGTTCGATCAAGGGAATTACTATTAGTAACTCCTTACCATAAACTGGATTTGATTCACAAAAATTGTAATCGATTTTATGGTTAAACAGCCTTTAATATACGTATTAGTGTTGCATGATGATAAACACTTTTATTTTCATAAGTGGATCTCTTGCGTTTTATATTAAAAAAGCGTGTGAATACATATTCAGATTTTTTACAGATCAACGAATTCTTTATTGGTATGGTATACAAAGTACAAAGTTTTGTTCTTTGTTAGAGAACATTATTAATGAGTAGAAATTAATTCACTTTTTGAAATAAAAATGAGAATCTTAGATCTAAGTTTGCTAGCTTTTAATTAATCACAAATATATGAAATTTTACCCTGTACGTTGATTTTTTGGAAATTGCTATTTGAGAAATACAGTTTATAAGACATACAATATAGAGATAAAAAAATTTTATAGAAATAAATGTACTAACCTATAAACAAAAAGAATATGAGCAAGCCTAATTCGCGCATGCTGGCCTTCAGTGTTCGTCCAAGAATTTGAAGTCCTTTGCTGTGCCGGCTGAGTTTGAAGATTCGGAAGACTCGCACAAGCCGAATGACACGTAGAATAGCCAACGACATGGCCTGATTGGTGCTCTTGTCTTGCGGACTGACAGGTGCACGCGGTAAATTCAAAGTATCTTCTTCTTCCGCCACGACAGTGGCCAAAGTAATAAAATACGGAATGATGGCGATTATATCGATAAAATTCATAACGTCTCGAAAAAAATGTAACTTATTAGGACACGCCAGGAAGCGCACGGATAATTCGAACGAAAACCAAATAATACAAATGGTCTCGATGAGGAAGAACGGGTCCTTGATATCGGGCACTTCGTCCTCTTCTATCTTGGTGCCGTTGGTAGTTGTATTGAACACTTTGTAGTGCTTGAATTCAGGCAGCGTTTCCAGGCAGAAAATGACGATGGACAACAGGATAACGAAAACTGATATGATGGCAACCACTCTCGCCGCCTGCGACGATTCTGGATATTCGAACAGCAGCCACACGTTGCGCTGGAACTCGTGCGATGGTAAAGGCTTTTCCTCTTCTTTGATGAACCTGTAAGCAATTAGTCTCCATTAGCACTACTGAGTTTTGTCATTTGAGTAACAGTTTTACTTTCCCAACCTTAGATACTACCCTAGATTCTCACTATTTTCACATAAGTGGGGAGTAGTGGCTTACTAATATGCCTTAGATCATTTGTATTACGTCTTGAAATCGTTGTGGGAATGTTCGGAAATAGAAACGTTCCTAGGAGTATATTATGAATGAGTGAGTCCACAGTTGCATGCTTAGCGACAGATGTCGATATCGAAATGCTATTTTGACTAGGTCGAATCGAGGGTAGAAATCTTAGGGTTATGTAATGCTGACTCATTTCTATTGAAGTTACAGAATAGAGAGGGAAAATAAATTCTTAAAAAAAAACAACTCTAAAGCTACAGTTTATGTACGTTAAGACACGAGAGGAAAGGAGCTTTTATGCATAGTAATGTTTTAAAACTTAAAAAATACCAACCCTTCATCTTCCCTAAATTTGTTGATTGCCAACTCCCCCAGTTCATAGAATTTAATTTCTTCAGAGAAGACGTCGAGTGGCACGTTGACGGGCCTTCGTAACCGGCCGCCACTCTGGTAGTAATATAGGATGGCGTCGAAGGAGGGGCGATTTCTGTCGAAGAAGTATTCATTGCGAAGGGGGTCGAAATAACGGATACGAC
>OX387424.1:57777140-57973678 GCA_947563755.1 Lochmaea crataegi | reverse complement strand
GTATTGCGGGTCTGGTTTGACACCATCTTTTGAAAAAATTTGTCCCACATATTTTATTGAACCTTATCCTTATTAAATTTTATACCAAATTCTCTTGCCCTTTTTAGGACAGCTTGAAGAATTATATCATGTTCCTCATCAGAGTTTGCTGCAATGATGAAGTCATCAAAATATATTCCGATTTCCGGATCTCCAAAGATTTTTTCATTCACTCGCTGGAATACTTCTGGACTTATGTTGAGACCAAAAGGGAATCTTTTGAAACAGTATTTTCCATAAGGGGTAATAAAAGTGCACAACTTCATACTTTCTCTTTTCCATCGGAACATGATAAAATCCTTCTTTGAGGTCAAGCACTGTAAAAATGGACTTACCTTTTAATTTTAAACCTAACTCTTCTACCGTTGGAATTGGGTACTAGTCACAACAAATGTAAGTATTAAGATGTAATGGGTCCAGACAAATTAGATTTTTCGACTAATTCAACATTATTTACCCACTCGGTGGTTTCTCTACTTTCATAATTATATCTCTTTTCACTAGATCATCTAAGGAATGTTTTAATGCGAGTTTTACTGTATCAGGCACCCTTCTACATGAACTTACAAATGGAACTATTTTATAAGAAAAGGGTATTTTGCCTGTGCCTTTAAACAAATCTTTATTGTTTCTAGTAAAGTAATTTTTTTTATTGGAAATTCATTTTTGATTTCTGGTGTTATATATTCAACTCTTTTAATCAAATTTAATTTCTGATAAGTGTTTAGCCCTAAAATGGAAGAACTATTACTATCAACCAGTAAAAATCTGATATTATACCTAGCTCCATTTATAATACATTTTAAGTCTACCATACCACATGTCTCTATTCTATGGTTACCATATGTGATGAGACAAGTTTTATTTTTAACAATTGGTTTATTACATTTAAGTCCTTTGAAAATTTTCATTGGTAAACAATTACATGCCGCCCCCGTATCTAGTTTAAACCCTACAGATTTATTATTAATTACTGAATCTATTGTCCACATTTTATTAGAATTCTCAGTTTTTATATTGTCTATCATAATTGTATCTACAAAAAATTCATCACAAGCACTTTCCTCACTACTGTTTTTTCCCTTCTACCCCAAAGACTGTCTTCCTAGAAGTAGAAGGAGAGCCTCCATTGTTATACTGCTGAAATGGCCTGGCATATCTACTTTTATTTTTACAGCATGAGGAAAAGTGATTGGGCTTACCGCAGCTTTTACAAGCCTTTCCAAAAGCGAGACAACTCATAGACCTATGTTTGTGTCCACTTTTATAACAGTTTTTGCTGCAGTCCATATTTTTTAACTTGCTTTTTTTATCTATCCTACCCCCACCATCCTAATTGTGATTTTTCTATATGCTTTCAAACACTCTCAACTCCCAGTCTCCTTCGCATTTCATCATTTCTTATTTTGTTAATTGAAGTCACAGAAGAAAGTGTCCCAATGAAAAACGCACAAGGACCCTCAATAACTTCCTTGAAGAAAATACTCCATGTCATGTTTGTTTAGATATTAAATGTTTATAGAATCAATTATTCAAGCTAGAAATTATTTAAATGGAATTATAGAGGTTTCAGTAAATAAATGGAAACAATTTTACAGCACTTTGTGTTCCAATGTAATTGTAATTCAATTGTATAATCAACGCTTTAGAGCCTTTGATTCAAATTGGACCTCACGCAAAATGTCCTTGGAATAATGAATGTAACGCATAAACAACCAGTTAGCGTAGGTGAAAATGGTTTTTATGAATATAGTTTGTATCCATTACCTGTAAGATGACCTTTCAGTCTCACTGACCTTGCTGTCAATCTCGCAACGACGCATACGTTTTTCACTGCATTTTGGTCTATTAATTCTAAAAGAAATAATTTTGCTAAAATTATTTTAGTGTAGGAATTTCAGTAGGTTCACAGATTAACAAATTACAAGCAATATTTTTATTTCATGGTTTCCTTAAGCCAACAAAAATGAGGATCACAGTTTAAGATTCTCAAAAAAAATTTATCTACCCAAAAGGATTTTGAACTAGATTCTCACATATACTTTGACGATTGATTAGTTCAGAACGTTCAGTCAATTTTTCAAGTCATCTGCACCTCAGCTTTTATGCTTTTTCTGCTCTTGGTTTGACTGTTTATGTGAAGAGTTTGGTTATTGTTATCAGGTTTAACATATCACTAAATCTTTCTTGGAAAAATCCTCCCTTGGACGCTCCAACTAGTCCCAAGAGTGTATATCTCCAATGAGGAAATGCTTTGTATCCGAAGATAATGTGTGAAGCTATTTCCTTCTCTTCTCTGTGTATGCCAATGGTATGCATGTGATTCCGTAAGGCGCAGTGAACGGTGAGTGAACCTCATGATAGTTGAAGGAGCACAAGAGATAACTTGAGGATTGAGTCCTAAAACGAGTTGATCACGTTACATAGACTTGCCTGTCTCAGAATAACACCAGCACCCATGAAACCCACCCCTCCATTGGCATAAAAATCATGGGAGAGGCAAGAATTGGACTTCTAAGGCAACAAAACATGATCTACAGATCGGATTACAACAAGATGGAGGAAATAGTAGGAAGTAGCATGAAACCAAGGACCACATGATTCCTACATACTTCTTCAATATTTACTTCAAAGTGATTATGCAAGTACGAAGGAAATCAACAAGTGCATACCTGGTGAGATGATCTGGTATACAGACGGATCCAAAACCAATGGAGGAACTGGTACTGGAATACACAGTGAAAAGATAAATTCACAAATAACAGTCAAATATTCCAGTGTCCTTTCACAACACGACAAAATCACTTCGATGTGGGTTCGAGGACCATTAAATATTATTATTGAGAAATGATACAATATGATAATTGTGAAAATTAGAAGTATGAACCATTAATATCCACTACAAATGTTTAGAGTTCATTGCAAAGTTATTGGGATTGAACATACCTAAATCTAAAAATTTCGTTTAAGAGAACATTGAAATGAATCAAACTCGGCAAAGTCATCACTAAAACTGAGTCATTTAAAATTAGAATATTAAATAGATGAAGACTAACTTGTTTACGAAAATATATTTACGAACACTTAGTTTTTCTCAAACTTATCGAGCGATTCCAGAAATAAATCAAAAACAACATTTTGATGTTTTCTTTTATTTTTAGAAACAATTGCTTTCGAAGTCAGGTTCAAACGAAAAATTAAATTTTACAAATCGTCATTTACTACTCGTAAAAATATCTAGTAGATGAAAATATATTGTAGGTGATTATATTAGGCGTAAAGTTGGTTAGCAGCAATCACAAAATCAACGTCGAAATAATAATTATAAATATTATAGACATTATAAAGCAACGTTCAACTTTGATTAGCATCTAGCATTTATAAACGATTTTATTGCATAACAAATTTAAATTAAGCAAATGCAATGCTGGAGCGAAGAAGGTAATTACTCAAACTAATCTACAAATTTGCCAGTCTGTAAATGATTACTACCATTCTCATTAAATCATAAAATCAATTTTTGAATTAAAATCAAGCGCCGTTATGTGAATGAACAAAATAAATAGAAAAGTTAGACGGTAGTGTGGGATAATTATTTGAATTTGTTTTCGGAATCACGTTCAGAATGAAATGTTATTACAACGGTCTGTAACTTGATTAGAAATTGTTTAAATCTCGATTGTTTAAAGACATAAAAATCAATCAATTTTTTAAAATATCCTCTGACTTATTTTCTACCAGATCGGCCCTTGATCTTTTTCTATTGATGAAAACTTCAGAAGAGGACAAAAAATTAAAATATTCACAGATTAAAGCTATCAGTAATCCAACAACTAGGTCTAGATTGGTGAAAAACTGCAAAGAATCCTTTAACAGACTGGCAAGAGACAACAAAGTGTCTCTAATAGGGGTGCCGGCACATGAGGGGATTGCAGGTAATGAAATGGCGGACCGGTTTCCTAAAGAAGGCTCTAAAGGAGACTTCATAGGTCCGGAACCGTTTTGTGGAATCACAAAAGATTGCATAAGAGGGGAAATCCGGAACTGTCTATATAGGGAACACCAACTCAAATGGAGGTTGACACAAGGGTACCTCCATACAAAGAGAACTGAACAAGGTAGACAAGGAACTCTCAACCAGGCTATTGAAACTGGGTAAGAGACATTTGGAGACAGCTGGTGACTGGACACTGCACCCTGAGGAAACATCTGCACAAAATGGGCAAAGTTAGTAATCCTATGTGCAGAAAATGTGTGAACTTGATGAAGAAACACCTACTCACATACTTTGTATCTGCGAGAACTTACAAGTACTTAGACGGAGATGAATTAATACAACCATTACAACTACTGAAAATACCTCCAGTCAAACTAGTCGCCTTTATAAAGACACGAAGCTTCTGGAATGGAAGTAGATAACATGGGAAATGGTACAAAGATTCAATTTAAGTGCCTGGGCTGTTGAGCACAACCCAAACGAACGAATGAATGAAATATTTATCCGAATAATTATTGATTATTCATTATTACTCACTTGCATTTTTTATGAATTATCTGCCCTTTATACAAAAAACAGTAAATAAAATCATTAAAATAGTTTACGCATATAAATTAGTTCATATAACAAAAAACTGTATACACGACACTGTAGCTTAAGTGCACAGCTGACGCAATCGCTGTTGGCCGACAATATCGACCTCTCGGTAAATTCGATGCTACCATCTGAAGGCAAAATTTACCACTGCTCGCGCTCATTGGTCAATTCAAATAGCGCGCGCTTCACTGGTTTCCAGTTACACTCTTCCGTCCCATTCCACGAAATCACTGCCACAAATTGCAGAGAACCGATCGGAAAGATCTTACACATCAAAAATTCATCATTCCATTATTTATTACTACTCTATAATCTTTTAAGTTTACTCCCATTATTATAGTTTATTACCAAAAAAACACAACGAAGCCCAGCCTAGAACTCTTTGACAGAGCATAAACAATTGCCGCTGGGTCTGATGCTCAACAGTTGAAAGTCAGAAATCTACAATCACAACTCATTATTCACTCTTAACTAAAAGTCTACATATTTCGAAGTATTGGTAACAGCTACATACAGATACATTCGAACACAAACGGAGCATAGGGATTTTAAGCATTGTATCAGAACTGCTTTTGAACTAGTCGACCAACAGATTAAAAACACGATTATTACAATCGTTTATTTGGACACCTATAACATATCGTACAATTCCCACCACTCCGTATTCTCAACGGTGGGCGGTCCTTAATTAGCGTCAGACAGTCGATCGGCGAGAGTGTTCAAGCCCATAATTTTGTTTCAATTTAAAGAATCCTATTTTATTTTTATTTTGAAAGCCGCTCAGGCCAAAAGAAATCAAAACATATTATCTTAACTCGAAACTAAAGAGAATTTAACAATTAATTTTCGATTTTAACAACATAAAACGTAAGCATATTGTTTCAATATGTAGCGACGTTTACTACCCCCATCAAATATTTATTCAATACTAAATCGCAGTTCGCAGTTCGCACTTCGCACACACCTCGCACATAGCTAACAAATTTTGGAAGGAGAAGGGGCGTTCTTTTTTACAGTGATTCTGAATCCAGCTGTCCAGATCAATACTTGATATTCATTGAAGTGAACTTACAGAAATGTTTTGTTAGTGGACTATTTAGATCGGCGAATACACTAAATCCCTATGTTCCGTTTGTATTTGAATGTATCTGCTACTCCCCCTCCACGCAAACAAATATTCACTGTGTTCATTTGAAAAGGACCCACCCTTAATATTTCATAAATGGGACATATTAGAAAGAAATGCCGAAACACGTCAACTTTTAACTTCAGGGGGTCACTTTTTAACGCTAATGTCATAAACGTCAGATTCACCCCCTCCCTTCTGGAGATACCCTTTAAATTTTCTCAAATGGCATTAGGTATCAAGTCATACCTCATTTAAAAGGTCTGGTAAATATCTATTCAATAATTTTGATTTGCCTTTGATTCCAGCCTTCCATTGTTATTTAATCATTGTTTAAAATTGACTCTCTTTCAACTTTTCGTATGCCCCCGTATTAGATTATGACCGAAAGACTCTTTAAAGAATAAAAAATATACAAATAGTGAAAAGCCAACTGTTAACAAGAAATAACTGTTATTTAATCATGTGTCAAAGTGACCACCGTTAACATTCAGGCAATAAAAGTTGAGAGAGAGCCATTTTTAAACAACGAACAATGGAAGGCTGGTATTAAAGGCAAAACAAAATGATTGAATAGAGATTTACCAGACCTTTTAAATCAGGTATGACTTGATACCTAATGCCATTTGAAAAAATTCAAGGGGTATCTCCAGAAGGGAGGGGGTGAATCTGACGTTTATGACATTAGCGCCAAAAAGTGTCCCCCTCAAGTTAAAAGTTGAAGTGTTTCGGCTTTTCTTTCTAATATATCGCATTTCTGAAATATTAAGGGTGGGTCCTTTTCAAATGAACACAGTGTAGTTATTATGATTTTATGATAATTGATTCACATTTTAGACATGGGACTTCTAGAGGATTATTTACCGTTATTTTTTTTTCATGAGGGTTCTGTTAATTTATTTTAAAATATATTTAAAAATATATATATAATATTTTCGATTTACGATTTTTTTCAATCAATTTTTTTTTAAATAAACTACTCGACGTTGATTTCAACAATGATACACAAATCGTTCGATTTTATGAAGGAAATCCATTAAAATTATCCGAGTGAATTAGGCTAGGTCATGACGTAATTCCGATAATTTCAGTAGATATATCTGTCATAAAATTATTTTAGGAGAATTTGATCAACATTTTAAAAGCTACAATAACTTTGCCAAAAAGATACCGAATGCTCATAAAACCATCTATAATTATATTATATCTAATATAATTCCAAAATTTAAGTTCTTCTTGTTTAAGTGAAAATTGCTGAACAATAATGTAGAAGGAAATAGTTTTAGTATAACTTTTAGAACAAAGATTAAAATCAGTTTCTCTCGTTGGTAAAACATTAGAAGACCACATGTTTGGTAAAAAGAGAACATTTTGGTTCCATAATGCTGTAATAACTATTCATTCGAAATAAAACTATCCTTATTTTTTTTAAATGGAAATTCAAGAGAAAATACATCTGAAAGACAAACATTTATTCAACACTTTCGCTGCTACCTGTACGTTGGGATGTTCTTTTCGAATTGATGATATAAACTTTTGTAATTTATTTATATAAATTTGTAACTAATGGTTTATTCTATAATTCATCATTGTACTGGTAGGGGCTAAAGAGGCTAAAGGGGCTATTGACGCGCACATAGCGGCAAGAATTGTATCTCCCTTTTCTGATAAAACTGTAATCATGGAAGTAACAAAGAAATTGGAGCCTTTATAACACATTTTTTAAGCTTCTTAATTAAATCAATCAGAATCGGTTTTTTGGTCTGACAACAATTCAAAGTGCTTAATAGCCAGAAGCAGCTTCGTGATCAAATAACATTAGCTCATGTCGGTGTTGATTCATTCCGAGAGAAAACTCTCATCAGGCAAAAAAAACACCGGATGCAATCGAGATCGCCCGCCATATAAAGGATAAGATTACAATTCTTGATTAATTTATCCAGACTTAATAGGATAAAGTGAAATAAATTGACAGGAAATGCTACAAGCTAGTCCATATATAAAAGAAAAGTAAGAATTTTTGGAATAAAATATTATGGAAATATAATTTTACTGGTGGTAAAATTAATGACAATTTGAATATATAAACATCGACTAGAATAAAAAAAAAGAAGGTTAAAGTTTTTCGGGCAACATCGAAAAAAATTAAATAGATCGTAGCACTAAAAGAAAACTTGACTGCAGCAGGCATAACACACGCAGACGTTTTAGACAGGAAAACATTCAGGCATGAGATTTTAAATTGGAAAGTTTCTTATAAATGACTCCTCCTTAATTACGTTAAGGGCTGGTGTTATAAAAATAGCAATCCACTGTGTTATCCAAAATCCGCGGAAAAACAACGCCTAGGGTCGATTTTTTCTCCAGAAACCGCTCTAAAAAAGTGCTACACCGGTGTCAAACAGTAAGGTGAATAGTGCAACGAAGGAAACCTCTCCTTTTCCCTCCAAAATGACGAAAACACGAAAAACAAAGGAAAAGAAAGACAGATAATGACGAATTTCCCGAATTGCCCAAATCTTCCGAAAAACATTCCAGACCTAAACCAACTTCGGAGACGCCCTCCAGCTCTTCGTCCAAACCACGCCCTCTTATGGAATCTCCGATTCCACGACCCACTCCAAAACACTCTGATACACCTCTCACTCCAGAGCAAGCAGCTTTCATTAAAATACTCAAAGAAAAATCTGCCTACTTCGAATCAATAATGCCTAAACCCAGATCACCATCTTACGCACAAGCTGCCAAATCTCCTCCTCCTTCCATTCAATATTCTCAATCTTCCCAGGCCTCGTCAATCTACGAAGCAAGAAAAATCCGCCAAAACGACGAAGCAGCTTCCGGTCAGAGCTCAGTTCGGACTTCTTCGTCCAAAACTTCATCTAACACTTCTTCTACACAAACAACTCCGCTTCAAACCCTTAATTTACGAAACCTCCCACTCAAATTCTGCTCTCCGAAGGATTTTTTCAACCTTCTGAACAGAAACGAAATCTTAAGAGACAATATCTCTTACATGAAGGCCAACCCAAACTGCACCGCCCTCCTCAAAATTCCGAGGAATATTTTTCCCAAAACCCTTCAACCAAAAATTCAAAATGCCATCGGAGACAACAAAGTTGTATGCTTACCTCTCCATTCACAAACTTCTGCCTCCAGAAACAAAACTTCTGCCAACACCCACTCTCCAAACTTCTCCTTCGTAATCTCGAATGTTGACAAAAACATATCTAACGAAGAAATCTCAAAGATGTTCAAATCAATTCCATCAATTCATCTCCAAAGCCATAAACTCTCCAACCTCCTTTATCAGAGTCATCACAAGCTCTGAAATTCAACTTCACCAGGCTCTCCAAAGGATTTTCTACCACTCGTCCCGAGTGGTGTACTTTTCCGTGTAAAACCAAAGTATTTTCTTTCAGATGTCTAAAATACGAAAAGATTGGAGAAATGGGCTACATGAAGAGTGCGCAGACCCACGGTGTACCTCAAACGACCTTAGAAAGGTACGTAAAGATGAAGGGAGCGCCTGAAGACATTATGAATTCTTCGTTAGGACTCCACAATAAATGGAGTCAATGCTCGCAAATCCCTTTTTTGGAATTACTTGAAAAGACGTATGCAGATTGGCATACAGCTTATGCAAGACTAATAATTTAAAAAATCCATTTACGTAGCAATTGAAAGTGCTGGGAAGAAATGGTTTTCTGGATTTGCAAGGCATGAAGAATTGTCATTGAGAACGCCCCAAGGGATATCATATGCGCGCATTAAATCATTTACCAGAGAAAATGTTGCAGAATTTTTTGATTTGTATGATCCACTTCTCGAAAAAATAGATGAAAATCCATCCAGGATCTTCCACTGTGATGAAACTGGCCTAACCATAGTCCAACACAAGCATATTAAAGTTTTGGGAAAAAAAGGAAAAAACAAATTGGTGCAATTACTTCAGCCGAGCGCGGATCTTTTTTGACCACAGTTATGTGTTTCAGTGCAACAGACCAATATATACCGCCCCTTTTAATTTTCCCACGTAAAAATATGAAAATGGAGCTTATGAATGGCACCCCACCCGGGTCACAATATGCGTGTCACATATCTTGTTGGATCCAAAAAACTACCCCATATTAGGAGACTACCCTCTATCATGGGGAGAAAGCTTGAAACAGTTTTGGGACTAAAACCTATGTAGATTAGAACAGATAGAACTGGATATGGGAAAAATATTTTTTCCAACGGATTTTGATAAAAAGTTTACTATAATTAAAAGCTGGATATTATCGTTTTAGAGAACTTTTTGTAACGTGGACAATTCGAAATTAAAACGAAAAAAGTTTATATTATGGGCTACCAGTTGGAATTACCACCGAATAAGGGGAAACGAGTGAGTTCCATTCATAGTGTGTAAATGCAGAATCAAAAATGGCCACGCCGTACATCGAACGCGGCATCGCACTGCATGAAGTTTGCTAACCGGCTTTTGTAATGAGGTCAGGAATGACGTCACAGGTTGGCCTGTTTCAAATTCCAATCCAAGAAATGATAGAGGATTTTCCGGAAAATAACAGGATTTATTTTTCTCAATTCCGCTCTGTGGTTTCAGATAAAAAGGTATAAGAAATTGTTTTCTCTTGATTACCTCAAAGGAAAGTTAATAAATAATAATATAGAAAGATTATTTTGGAATATTCCTTTATAATATATTTTTAAATGTTTTCATTTTTCAGATACTTGTGTGGGTGGATATCGAGTTTATAAAAATTCAGTACAGTAGTAAAATAGTATTTGCATTTTTTAAGTAACTAGCTAGATTTAGAAATGTTGGAGTTTTGAATATAATAAATTAAGAAGGTAAACGAACATTGGATATAGTTTTTTTGCTTTGTGTAAAACACCACAACAGTTACAATCTGTTCAAGTAGATCTGTGCGTAGCTTTTTATTACCTAAATTACTACAATAAAAAATTTCTCAGGAGTAGCCAATACATTTTCCTAAATTGGATATTTAGTTCTAATTTTCTCTTTTTGACGTGAGTCAGAACAGTGATATAATCAAAACTATTACGCGTTTGAAAACACCCTTAGATATATGGTTTACGACTCCTATAATAGCGAACCTCAACTGGTACACTGATGGCTCTAAAACAGACTCTGGAGTAGGAGCCGGAATATATGGGGTACAAGAGAAGATCACGATCTCTCTAAGCCTTGGGAAACATGCCACTGTCTTTCAGGCAGAGGTAATGGCGGTGCAATGCTGTGCAGAAGAGTTGATGAGACGGGAGGTAGATAGCCAAAGAATCCTCATCTACTCCGATAGCCAAGCAACACTAAACGCGATAAGCTCATATTGGACGACGTCAAATCTGGTGTGGGAGTGTCGCAAGGCCCTCAACAGACTAGGTAGTCATAATAGAGTGACCATAGCCTGGGTGCCAGGCCATCAAGGAATAAAAGGCAATGAAAAGGCCGATGAATTAGCCAAGCAGGGAGCGACGGAGGTCATGATAGGGCCAGAACCTTCCTGCGGAATTGCTAAATGCCTCACCAAGGAGAGCATCCACCAATGGATAAACAACCAGGCGTTGCGCTGGTGGCATGAAACTCCGGGGCAAAGGCACGCTAAGCTATTCCTTAAAAGCCCTTCGGACAGACTGTCACGCGACCTACTATGTCAAAGTCGAGAAACGACGAGGATGATGGTGGGAATGCTGACAGGGCATTGTAGGCTAAGGAAGCATATGCACACAATTGGCCTAGCAGATGACAGCCTATGTAGGTTATGCCAGGAAGAAGACGAAACCGCGGAGCACTTACTCTGCGAGTGCGAAGGCCTAGCAAGGGTGCGGTTTCACCTATTCGGAGAAGAAAAACCGAGGGCAGAGAGCTACGCAAAGGAGGCGGTATCCAGGCTAATAGGTCTAATAAAAAGAATAAAGCTAGATATCGAGCTCTAAATATGACGGAGGGCCACAATAGATCTGCAAAGGTCGCAGTGGGATAGGGCAAAGAGCCACTCCAATTCTAATCTAATCTATGGTTTACGACAGGTCAACTGTAATCCATTCTCACTAACGGGGGACATCAACGTCATTGGGGGATATAATGCCCCTCGTATAATTAGCCTGTTGCTTCTAAAGATTTAGAAATATTCCTCTAGAGTCCGCAGTGGGGGGTACTTATGTTTAGATTTTCCATTTGACAGCAACGTTTAACGTACCCAATAAGAATACTTACTTTTGTCATTTGACTAGTGCGGCCTCTAGTGGATTATTTTTAAACCTTAAAGGAAACAGGTTAATTAAAGTAAATTTAGGTTATTAATGAAATACTAGAGTCAGCTACGAAATATTTTTTGTGGTTATGGTCACTACAAAAAAAAATTATATTGTAATCATTTATGTTGAAAAACAAATTCAGTTGAAATCATTTTTATTATAAATTTTATTTAAAAAAAATTATATATCAAGCGGAAGTTCTGACAGTTGTCAATTTTTGAAAGAAGGTGAAAAAAAAGCTGGCAGGAAGATATAAAAAAAAATCATTTTGAAAAACAGAATTTGAATTTGGAGCTAGATTAGAAAATAAAGAAACAATAATAACATACGGGATCCCATAAAAGTGAGGGGATTTTAATAAATTGGAAACTTCATTATTGGGCCCGAAATTAAAAATAAAAAGAATTCTTTATCAAATAAAAATAAAATATTAGATCTGAATATAGTTCACAAGGGAAAGTCAATAATTTAGAAGAATAACTATTAGAAAAAGAAAACGTAGAAGATCAAAATTTTAGAAAGACGGTAAAAATATTTTGAGTGGGAGTGTTTCTTTTATTTGGAACTATTTTTTTAACTTGTAGCCTTTTGTATTGATTTTAGTTAGTATGTTATTTGTTTTGTTCTTATTATTTTAAAATATTATATTTGTTGCAATAAATTGTATAAACTTAACCTTAACAATATGGCGCCCAACGAGTGGCTTTCGAATAACACTTTTGAGAGTGACTGTTACGTTCACTTGATTGAATCGTATCTGATTGCATATTAATATCAATAACAATTCCATAATTATTATTATTATTTCACTTTAAAAAAATAACAAACAAACATATAAAAGTATTCGTAAACCTAAATATATCTAGTTTTATTATTGATGATATTACATGACATATTATTTGAACTAAAGCTCTAATTATGAATTTTTTTTATATTACTTTAGTCTGTGTTTAATAAACCCTACAAAATACAAATACAACAGAACACAGAGTCAGATGCTGCAAATGCAATACGCATATATACAGACAACTCAAAACCCTAAGAAGGCTCAGGATGTGGAGTTTACCCCAGATCACTTAGTCTAAGAATTATGTGGGGAATGGGAAAAAATACCAGCGTGGTTTAAACAAAACTGGCTGGTATCTCAATTGCCACAAAAGAACTAACCAGAAAAGGAATATCTGGCAAAAACATAACAATCTGCACTGACAGCAGACAAGCCCTATTAGCCTTGAACAGACAACGTGTTACATCAGGGCTAGTATTAGAGTGCCATCAAGATTTAGCTAATGCCTCGGTAGATAACAATATTATCCTGAGCTGGGTTAAAGGGCACGACAGGAGTAAAGGTAATCGCATTGCCGATTCTTTAGCCAGGAAAGCGGCTGGACTAAAAATTTTAGGACCCAGTGACACCTATGACTTCTATATTTGCGGAACTAGCCAAGCGTTACACCCATGCTCAATCCCTAAAGAGATGGGATGGAATCAAAGGATGCAGTCTTGCCAGGATCACCTTGGGCCACCCTGGGAAGCTGGAGCCAAAGAAATATTTGGCGATGACCAGGAAACACCTACGCTTAACAGTAGGATTTCTGAGTGGCCTCTGTCAACTAAGGAAACACCTCCAAACTACGAGGCTAGTGGACACACCTCTATGCAGAATGTGTGAACAAGAAGATGAAACACTCAGGCATGTCTCATGTGAGTGCCCGAAGTTATCGTCAATAAGAGAGTGTGTGTTCGGTGAGTCTCGGCCTACACCTGCCGATAAAAAGGAGATGTCTCCTAGTGACCTGTCCACCATCCTGAAAAGGACAGAATGGACGATGTCCTAGGAGGACAACTCCTCGGGAAGATGTACAATGGGTCACATGTGGCGTAAATGCTGTGTGCCTAAACTCACCCTTCCCACTCTACAGATACAGAGATAGTCCGCCGTTTATGATGTGACGCATATTATGTAAAAGAGAAGTTAGCTGCATAAGTTTGACGCAGGACTACAAGTATGTCGTCTTCTTTTTTAAAATCATGATCAAATTCGAATATACTGTAAGCTGTATTGACAGTGGAAATATTTCTCTAGATACTAATAGTCTTTCTGTGATTGGCTATTATTATACATACACCAAGCAGTAGTTATATATACTCTAATTTTTCGATACATGTATAATCCGGATCTTTATGTTCCGATACCTATCGATCACTTAATTTCTTAATTATAATAAAAAATGTTAAAGGAAGAGGCAGTAAAAATTTCAATTTACTTTTTATAGTATTTTTTTTAAACAGTAATTATAAATCTTTATGTAGGAAAAATTACTTGTAAAACTGCATTTTGTAATACCCTGCTGTTTTACTATGGTTTTTGTGCAAATGCATTACATCTGAATGATCTTACTTTCAAGCTAATTAATATGTAAAAATGAAAATTCAAAACTTAAACAAAGCATCTCTTTGAGGTTTCTTTTATATAGCATAGAAAGCATCTCCTCATAATTTCAAGAGGTCTTAAATTTCTTATTACTTTGCTCCGCAGCATCGACGATGCATGGATTCATTAAAGTCATGAAATTTTTATGCGAAAAGCTAGACAATTCTATTTTATTTGTTACATTTAATTGTATAATGGATGATAATTGCCGCCAATAAATTATTTACACTATAATTCGCAAAATCGACAACAAAAATGGCTACAAGAACGGGGGTGGCACAGAAGACTCTATATTGGTGGGAAATATCACTAGGACAATTGAAGCAATTCATTAGATGATATTCGTCTAAACTCACGGTAGACCTAATAAGCAAAGATAGGAAAGCTGCAAAAGCCGTAGTAGATCTGCAAGCTTAATAGGCATGCTTAGTCGATGTGCTTGACAGACGAAGCTTTAAGCAGATTTTGTCATGTAGAGGAGAAAACTACAGAGCACATCCTATGCCAGGGCGACTGGTTTATTGTACATCGTCAAGAAACTATACGAGGTTCAGTCTCTATGCTGATTGGCTACATAAAAAGAGTTGGGCTGGAGAATGAAATCTAGATTCGGAGGTCCACCATAGATTTGAAAAAGACGCAACAAAATAGGACAATTAGCCAAGTTTATATATTCATATTGTTTCTTTATTGCTGAATTCCAGATAATTGGTCATTAAAGAGACTTCTCGAAGGTGTGGGAATTTTCGAGTGATTTTCGTTCTTATAGGAGACTAAAATCATGGTATTTCATAGGAACTCCATTTGTGTGAACAGGATATTGCATAAGAGCGAGAAATATTAGGTTGTACTACAATACAGTTGGAACAGATGAATCTATTTTATATCAATAGTCTTTGTACATCTGTTGTTGAATGGACTCCAGATTCGAACAAAAAAAATTGACTCTTCTGACTAGATGAGTTGGGTATTCTTTATATAAGGAAAGAAAGTATTCTAGTGAAGTAAATAACTGGAATTCCATGAATTGCATTGCGAATTACTTGACAAAATTGGTTTGATGACCACCAAAAAAAGGTGAACAATTTAAAACGTTTCTATAGATTTTTTAAAAATTTGAAAAATGATATATCATTATTAGTTTCTACGTTAAATAAATAACATTTGAATTGCATTCCAAAGCAATTGGAAAACCTTAAGAGTGTGAAAATATGTCGAACATATCACATAATAGCATTATATAAGATTTACAAGGGCACTTAGTATGTGTAATTAGATTTTATCATTTGAATTTATTGACGAAGTTGTTAGAGTTTATTTGTTTTCAATACACGTAATTTGAGATAATTTTTGCCTTAATAACGTTTCATAACAGAAATGTTAGATGTCGACTAGGAATAGCGTTAAATAAGTCTTGTCTCCTTACTCGCAGATTTGGAAATATTCATACTCCGAAGCATTGATTTGTTAATGAGGTGGTACACAATTTTTTCATATTGACTGTGAAAGTAAGAAGAAATCAGTGAATGGTGTGGAAAATAGAGTGAAGTCTTGTTTCCAACTTCAACAAGATTTTGCATGTGTAACTGTTCCTCAATTTTTCTCCTTATCATTTGAAATATGGATGCTTAATTAAAATTTTCTCTCGAAATGCTCTTTAATCGTACGTTATTTATATCAATTATTTTTATACTGTTAACTTCTGCAATAAATCTAAAAACCATTATTATTTTCAAAGAAAAATCCTTGAAAATAATGTGCCATTATACCCATACTCTTGATGTCTTATATTATTAATAATGTAAAATGAAAAATAATCAAATGATTTCGCTAGTAATCTATTATCGTTTTTACGGCAAATTTTCAAAGATTGAAAATAAATAAAATTGATTTAGCTAGTAAATTTCAGCGGAAAATGATTGAAATTTAATTTTCTCTCAATTTATTATTTTTGAACGTTGAACGAATCATTTTGTTTTAATAACATTGTTAAGATTTTCGTTATGATAATAAGCAAACAGAAGTTTTAAAATCAACAATAACATTGTTTAATTTTAATGAGAATAAAATTTTATACATATATTTATACAGAGTGTAGCACAAAGATGTGCTATGCATTATACCACTTAATCTGGGGTGAAAATGAGGTTGATTGAACTTTACTTACCTATGTACAGAAGTGCACACAAAAAAGTTATAAGTTGTTAAAGTTAAAAACTTAAATTTTTTCAACTTTGCTGAATATTTTCTCAAGAAATTTGATCATGTCGTGCTAGATAACCACCATAGGTAATAAAACCTGGGTGGAAGCAATAGTTCTTTCTCTCTTTTTGTAGGTTTTTGAAGGGGATCACCAACCTTTTGACCCCCAGCTTCATTGTAGCATTAGGTGTAATCAAAAATGGAACGTCACCGGAATACAACGCCCTATTTGGAACTTTTCTGCATTTTGGTATTTGTTTGTAAAATGTTTGGTTTAGACTTGTTTGAATGACAACTTCAATTTATTTATTTATTAATTTGAACCCAAACAAGTCTTACAACTTTATTACATGGATTTCCTCAATTAAGATTCATAATTATAAATAATTAAGTTAAAAAGAGACAATCATGTTAAATATTATCTGTCAGAACTGTAGAGTCACCTTAAATTATACAGATATATGTAGTATGTAGTTTACAATTTGTTTATAAAACATACAATGAGATGCACTCCAATCTATAACTATAAATTGGTTAAATTGATTAACAAGCTTCAACATGGCTGCAAGAGGTGCCCTTGGTATATTCATATTCTTCGATATATTGTATACTAATGTATTACGCGTGTGTCGAGAGGGTACATGAAAAGGTAATAGTTTTAGTACCTCTGGCGCATCAATTTTATTGTTAATAATTTTAAATATAAACATTAATGCTATCAACATTCGTCTTTGATCTAACGCTATAATTTTAAATTCAGTTCTTAATTGAGTTGATCGAGTCTTATTATAATCTGGCCACTGTTTGTCTTTTTTAAGAAATAGGTAGCGAAGAAATTTGTTTTGTATTTTTTCAATGTTTCTCAATGTAGAAATATATTCCCCAAACTAAATTACTGAAGCAAACTCTAACTTAGATCGAACCAGGGTATAGTAAAGAAGTTTATTTGTATTTAAATTTTGGAACTCCCGTGCTTTCCTAATCACAAATCCTAACGTTCTATTAGCTGATCTTGTTATTTGTGTAAAATAACTCGCAAAAGAAAAACCAGTATCATATGTAACTCCTAGATCCTTGACAAGTTTCCTCTGAAGGACCGCATTCTCCATTTGATATTAAAAAATAATTCTATCTTTCGATCTAGTTATCGTTAAAATGCTGCATTTTTTTATATTGAAGTATAATTTAATATTTTCACACATTTAAATATTTTTAAATCATCTGCAAAAAGTAAACATTCTGAATATTTCAATTTATTTCATTTATAAACAGTAAAAACAGAAGAGGTCCCAGATTAGATCCCTGCGGTACGCCTGAATTTGCATGAAACTTTCCTGATGTGTTTCCATTATGCCTAACGATAAATTGTCTATTCATTAAATAACTTTTAATGAACTCTAAAAAATTATCTGATACACCAAATTTGTTAAATTTGTATAGCAGAATATCGTGATTTACTTGATCGGAGGCTTTCCGGAAATCTGTATATACAACATCTAGTTGAGATTTGTTATGTAAGGTTTTAAATGCAAAATCACTAAAAATTAATAGATTTGCATTAATAGATTTCTGTTTCATAAATCCATGTTGCTATGATATTATGGACCTATTTTAAGCATTATATAGTTTGCAATAAATAATTTGCTCCAATATTTTAGCCGGGGCACACATAATTGATATCCCTCTATAATTCTCCACTTCAAACAGACTGCCAGACTTGTGAATTGGGGTTAACAGGTATTCAAAATGACCTCCTCCTTCCTATATACACATTCTACACCGTTTTAGTAAAAAAATTGAATTTTAAGTAATATTTTTAAGTTATAATTCAATCAAGTGGCTGTATCATTTAAACCAAACGTTTTACGAACAAACACTGGGAGACAGAAAAGTTTCAAACCGAATGTTGCATTCCATTTGCAATTACAGCTAATGTTACAAAAACCTACAAAATGATAAACAAAATCATTGTTCATACCCATTGTAATATAACATGCCATAATAAAAGTTCATGAAAAATATTCGGCGGCATAATAGCAATGTTAAAAATAAATTAATTTAAATTTTTAAATTCTATACCTACAGGGCGAGTTGTACCAACAAGGTTTAAAACATAACTAATGGTTTAATGTACCAGACTGGATCAGTGGGTAACCAGAGTTTTGCTAACGGGTTTGTTAACCGTCCAAAAGTGAGTGGTGTAACTTAACCAGATATAGATAGTGATAAAAAAGATAATTCTAGTGTTACTTACGGTATGCCTTCGACTAAGCTCTAGGTAAACAATGGGTCGTGAATTTTCGCCTAAATGTTGTATAACACTTAGATAATAAAAATTTGTCTGGCATATAACTTATTTGAGCGCCACGTCATTTGTAAAATGAAATAATATAATTTACCCTGATAAAATACGAAAAACAGAGTATTTGGGTTTTTATAGGTACTTAGATGATCATTAAATAAAAATCGGGAAAGTAACTTAACAATCTAATGAAGAATATCCTACTTAAAGTCGACTTTGGTCCCTACTATTTTACAAAGGTGCCCCTTGGCCGTCGTACATTAAATATACAAATTAATAAGATTTCTAGGGAAATTAGTTCTCCAACGGTATGATTAATCAAAGAAATATGTATCGGTTTATGCATCTATAAATGGTTTTCGTATTCTCAAATGGAGAAGAGAAACGAATTTTATGTCCATAAAGTATTGGACATAATATGATCCATACTTGTAAAAGCAAGTATAACGTAGTGTCGGAAGTAGAGAATCGAACTGAATTGATTTTCAAATCAAGTTGCTAGTTGAATCATATTGATTGTAGAATGTAAACCCGAATCAGGTTGATTGTAGAATGTAGAATGTAGAGTTGTTGCAATCTAAAAAGACACAGGAATTTTTAGAAGCTTCTACAAGCAACAAGTGCTGTCGGCGAAAGCAATTAATTTTGAATGACAGAGTCATCCCACAAACATTTCAAAGATATATACACGACAATCATTAGTAATGTATAAAAAGGTATTGACTTACTTAGAATTTCCTTCGACACAACTCACATTATAATTGTCTTTCTTTTTAGACAATCAAGAGAACGCTTGTCTCCAAAATGGTTTCTTATTCAGTCAACTTATCTGCGCACATCATTTCTGACAATTTTCGGATGTTTTAAATATTTAACAATGCCCTCTCAGAAAAGATATGAGAACATAAGCGAGGAATCTAACGTGCGTCGACATTATAGTTAAATGCGTTCCCTGGCCTCACCTTTAGATGGCTGGAGAGGTACTAAAATAGGTAATTTATAAGCAAAAGGAATTGTTTTCGGCAGAGAAACAGGATCTCCTGTTACAGTGGTTAAAATAATAATCCTAGTTTTCTAACCTAAAAACTTTGTGTCAGTGGATTCTGTAAAATTTTATTTTTACCAAATTATAATAATGGAATATTCTGATTTACCAAATTTTAGTGATGACGAAGATTTTAATGAACTTGTAAATTTACCTTGATCAACAAAACTGCACGAAAACACGCACCGGTTTAAACTTTTGTTAAATTCAACCCTATGGTTAAATAAAGCAGGTTTAGCCGACTGTTGGTACAACTCGCCCTATAACTTTTGAACATAGGTTAGGTTAGGTTTGTCATGAGTGGTTATATTAGGCCTCCCACTGCGACTTGCAAGAGTCTATTGTGGCTCACGGCTATTCATATTTCACCAAACAAATCCAGCTTCTTAACAAAAAAAGACGAAACAACAGTATTTCTATTCTGTTTTAATTTTGTTTGATTTTTTGTTATGAGGACGAATTTTGAATTCAATTAGGGATCAGGTGTCGGGCCTATTTGATATGATTTTATAGCTTCTTGCATTGCTCGTGCCGCTACGCTTTGCAAATTAAGATCGTGGAATAAAAAAAGCTCTTATTGAATATTATGAAATCGCATTTCTTATAGTGATATTATTGTTTTTGCATTTTTTAATGATTTTATGCTCGCCTTTCCGGGCCCTCTGATCATTGGGCCCTAGACACGGGCCTAGTGGTAAAATAGGCCCTGTTTTTTGGCAGTTTGATACTAATTTAGAATTTTCACGGTAAGAGCTGAGTGCTTTTAAAGCCGCATGGTTTGATTGGTTTTCTTCAATTTCTCCACGCATAACTCAATGGCGTAAATTTCCGCCTAATATACAGTTGCACAGGATCGTAGGTAGATTGAGATTTCTGTCCAAGGTAAGCGACATTTGCACCAGAGCCTGAGGATGTTTTTGAGCCATCTGTGTTCCAACAGCTATTCAGTAGAATATAGTTTAAGGAAGATTCTATTCTACGACTCAGCTTAGCCTGAATCTCAAAGAGCCAGTAAAAAGAATCCCAGTCGAGACTGAATATTCGCAAAGCTGCACTTTTTAAAATGTTTTCTTCGATTTTGTAAACACTCCAAAAATAAATTCATTTAAAAACGCCTTGATATATATATCCCGAAATAAATTTAAAATATTTATTTTGAAAGTTAAGTAAGCATATATCCTATTCGTTAAAGCATCTATGTTTTTTTTGGGATACATAGTTGTTAATAAAAAAAGTAAATGCTTTATTTTCAATCGCAAAAAAACATTTCAAGTATTTCCGGTAAAGAAATTGTGTGCCAAATATTATTTATACCAATATATTCTTCGAAATTTAAAGGAAAACATGAAATTTTCAGAATAGTCTAGAATACAATCTTACGCTCGGGATAAATACTTGATTTACGATGTTGTGATTTGAGTACAAACTTAACTGGTGGATATAATATTTTGGTGAAATAATCTTATTTAAAAAGATGTTCATTTTCGCTGTTCTCGATATATCAATCTAATTCTTTGCAATTCACATAAAACGAGATTTTAATAAAGTGTGAAAAATATTCGTATGAAGTTTAAATTTCCAATTTCAATTAAATTATGGAACAAAACACTTAAACTCTGTTAAAATTCTATTTATGCCACGACAAAACAATATTTCCACCTGGCAACTGCTCTAGCAGCAGACGAGCTGCGTTTCTATTGGTGGATAGGCAATTAATCTTAGCACACTATTATTCCCAGGGTCGAATTTGGTTTTCGGCAGTCTTCAAGATTTTATCCAAAGTTTTTACTTTTATTTGGATATATTTCTAGTTTACTTTTGTTTCAATTTAACTGCCCGCGTGCTTTTGTTTGCATCAGGTGTGACTATAATCTGAACTGAGAACAAAAACAACTTCACAGTGCTCGAGCTACCATTCCATTTATCTCTGTACCATTCGGTGTACTGTGCCTATCTGGGCACGGTTTCATTGGTGCTCATTTTGCTGAAGACAGGCTTAATAAACTTTTGTTGCGCATGAAAATGAATATGCATGTCATACTGGAAGTCGCTCCATAGTTGGGGTATACTAAAAAAGTTAATATTCGGTTCATATAAAATCCACCAGTAAATATTGCGGAGCTACCTCAAGAGACAATAATAATACCGTTTATTTATACAAAAAAAAAAACGTAAATAATATACGCATAAGTATTATTTTCTAGTTTATTTTAATCAGAATAACATATTTATTGATCAGACATGAATTTAATTCCATTTAGAGTACAACAAATTTGGAAAATTGTGTAGCAATCTGAATTACCTGTTTAAATAAAATTTTATTCTTCGGAACTGTACCTTGTGGTACTTCAAATGAAACTGATCGACATTCGCTAAAAACATCTTCAATTTTAACTATTTGCTCTCTATTTGTTGAGTAACTTTCTATAAGATTTAGCCAACATCTGCGAGTGACTAATAGTATCCTGGGCAAGATCCAGAAATAAGCAGAGTGTGTTACTAGATATTTTTCAACGAAACAAAGTTGGTGGTAGGGTTTACCAGTATAAGACCTCGACAGGTAAGTGCAACTTATGTTCTCTTCTTTTAAGATTAAGAGAAAATAGTAAATATTATAACGGGATTGTTCTCAGGGAGGAATTTGGTCATTATAAATAACCCCTTGTGTACTTACTTTATTTTTTTTAATTGTATATCCGGCTAGCTATTAATAAAGGGTTTCGACTCTCTATCTCAGTTTGCGGTTCCCTCAAATTAATTTTACGATAGAAAATTAAATTAACTAATTCCTTCTTTTAAACTTTGAATATGATAAATTGTATGAGTTTATAAAAAGAACATGAAAACGAATTTTAATTTAAATTTTAACCTTTATAATCCTCTTTAATCAATTATTCCAATATTCCGCTACAATTTAATACTCTCCTTTTTCTTCCTTTCTGTAATTATAATTAATAAATTGACTTTGGTAGTTTCTAGTTTAAATTTCTAATATTATTTATCGCATTCCCCTCGTAACACAAACAAAAATCCAGTGATTCGCTTTACATTTGTGCCATGCGCATAAATACTGTCAGTTATTCTATTAAACTAAAATGGCTGAAAATATGTGTCTCTTGAAAAGGAGTATAATTGAATTGCTTTGGATTATTTACTTTAATAAGGTGAGCTTCCTTTTTAAATTTATAACTATCAATATCAACATTAACTAAATATCGAATAAGAAATACGCAATTGGTAAATAACTGTCTTCACAATATGAAATATTTATAGGTTATTTCTTTTTAGGATAAGCGTGTGAAAGAATATTCACTCCTCTGCTGTGTGGCATATAAAATAACATCAAAACTGCATGCTGATGTCATATACACTATTGTAGAAAGTGAATTAAACTCTCTCAAGACCAAATTGTATCGGTTTCCTCTGGATACCTGGGACGCTGTCTCCAACTCTAGTTTAAATATGTGAAATTAAGCTTACCGCTTTCTGGTTGATAATAAATGGATTCTATATCTCACAAGGTTAGTACTTCTTGATTTTTTACTACTCTGGTGTGATTTTTTTTTTAACTTTTTCTTATAATTTTCAATTTTAATATTCACCATCCAAATTCTCGTGCTTCCCTTCCTCGTTCCAAAATCAACAACCTTCAATTTTTCTTGTTTATCTTTTACCAGACGACTTGCCGTCCTCATAACAATTGTTTTAGAGTTATTTATATTGATTTCTATTGATGTTGAAGGTACTTTCACATGTTATTAAAATTACTTCTTCTATGAACTACACTTTTTTTTTAATCGGCTGATTCTATTCGCGATTTTTCACTGTCACTTCACAAATTTTTAAATCAATGACATAAATCTATTTGGATTACATTTTTACACTATGTACAAACAATGTGTTAATTCTAACATTATCTATTGAGGTTTATAAAGATTATTTTTTTCACTTGTCAAAATCTGACATTTGGGTGGTTTTAACCAATAGCAATACATTATTCTAGCCAATCATTCGATATTATACTGATTATATAACTCATGTTCTAATGAACCAATACAATCCTTGAATTTCCCTTAGTTACGACGTATTGATAAGTGAATATACCCCTCGACGACGTGATATAATCGTTTTGGTGTTTCGCCTCTTGCCATATTGTGATCATTTCCATAGTAACGGGCAAGCTCAATGAAATGTCACTTAATTCTACTACAAATTCCGAAAACAACAATACATCAAATATGTACCTTCAATATTAATATTAATCAATAAAAAAAATTAGAATATTATTCGTTATATGATTGTAACGCATACCAACTCGAGCATAGACAATATTTTTCGATTATTTACCTCTGCACTCGACGTATTTCGCGAAACACCACTCGAGCTGCGCTCTCGTGATGTTTCGCCAAATACGTCTCGTGACTCGGTGAATAATCGAATATTGTCTATGCTCTTGTGATATTATAACTGATTATATTTCCAGTTAGCTTATGTATTCTTTGAATTCAATAAAATAAGAAAATGAAAAAATAAAGCAAAATCCTTTTAAATTGTTGAAAAAAATAATCTTCCCAAATACAACTCGTTCTTCAAATTTTATCACATAATTTTTTATTTTCATCACTCAAACTTGTTTTTTTTTTTAGGCAAAAACATTCAAACAAACCGACCGAATTTAGATAAAATCACTCGTCCTAGCGGACTCGTGATTTTATCAATCGGTTTTTTTTCATATTTTTGCCAAATAAACAAGTTTTCGTGGAAAAGAAAAAATTATCGATAAAATTTGAAGCACTCGTGGTATTACCTTTGATAATTCTATGTTTCTATTATTTGACTTTATTTCTGTTTTTATTCGATTGATGTATTAATTTTATTTTATTCTTTCTAATGTAATTCCAATACAGGGTGTTTTAAAACTAATTAATGTTGAGACATTCTGTTACTAACTAATAATAATAATTGTTTTATTAAGCAAAACTTTCTTTAATTTCAGGTTATGCACCTTCAATTGGACCTACCAATTTTCAAATCATTACAATATGTAGTTGTAGAAATGGACTTCTGCCATAAACTTGAACTAGTAGTGATATATTATGTCAAAAGAAACTTAGCAGCTGTCCCTGGGATCTTTCTTCAGGGGAGTTTCCCTAAAATTTCACCACTTGGGGCTGGAGGTCATAACGATATCTAGCTCACAACTTGTTTCAAGCTATCAAACCAAAGTGACGATCAATCAAGTATTTATTTAGTTTTCTAGCTAAACTTGGAAGAAAAGTTGCAACTATAATTCAAGCTATTCCTTAATAATATGATTAACAAGATTTTTATGTAGATGTTTATGAAGATTCTTAGGAAGGCTTTTATGAAGGCCTAAAACAATAAGTTTTGTGAAAGTGTTTATCTCTTAAAAGAGATAGGTAGGATTACATATAAGCATGGTAACTCATCTAGGTTAGCATGTAGCCTTTAATGTGGCTTCGAACTCGAAGGATATTATAAATGAAATTCTTTGGACTACAAAGATAAGTAATATATCCACTTAGTAAGTGATTCTGTACCTCAGACTGGAACTCTATTTAATATTTTCCAAAGATTTCAGATTTCAAATTCGCCAAAGGCGTAGCACGTTCTTCTCGAACAAAATTGCTTTCTACTCACAAAAAAAACTTTTTTCTATGACCTCTGACCCGATGCCGGTGGTTAACCTTGAAGAGAGTTTCCCATGACTTTATTTACTAAGGTCAAGGCTGTTAAGGGAATAAAAGAAGATATTTCTGACAGCTGATTGATTGCTTACACTTTTTGGTTCTGTTTACATTTTGTAAGTTTTAAAGCTGTTTATATAAAAATCAAAATAAGGTTTTGTTCAATTGAGAATTCTATTTTCATTTTCAGGTGGTGAAGCTGGGGGAAAACAAGACCTGTGGAGGATTTGAAAAAAATAATGACAAAAGTTATGGAAATTTGTTGATGATAAACGTATTTGCTTTTTCTTGGTTGATTTCATTGTATACTCAAACACTTTAATGAACCTCAATCCTATTTAATGCTTGTTGAGGTAAGTTGTAAAATAAACCCGTAACAAGTGAAGGTTTATTTTTGTGTACGGCCCTGTAGATTTTTTTCTAGTAAATACGTTATAGCATTTTCTGAAACCCAAACTGACAACAGCTGGACAAGATATTGTATTTATTAAGGAAGGATATAATTCGTAATTTTGTCTCTGAGACCTTCCTCAGGAACTAAGTAGAAGTAAGAGGGCACAATACATCCTTTAGGTCTCAGTGAATGTCACCTCAATATACTTACATACAATTCGTAATTTTAGAATCTTCTCAAAATTTAAGCTAATGTTGTTATCAAATTCAGAAGGGCATTGTGTTTATTTTTTATATTCTATTGATTAGATCAGTGTTTCTTAACCTGTGGTCCGCCTACCCCTAGGGGTCCACGAGTATGCATATGGGGGTCCGCCGTTTTATCTATGGACATTTGAATTAATAAATAAATGCCAGCTAGAATTATCAGAAGAAGAACTGAAACATTTACTGCTTTTCTCATCCACATACCTCTGTGAAAAGGCATTCTCTGCTCTTGTATACATCAAAAACAGATTACAATTGGAATACGATTTGAGATTCCAAATAAGTAAAAACATCATACCAAATATTACTAATTTAGTTGCAAAAAGCAACCTAGTACAGTATTTATATTTTTTATAAAAATGTTATTTTTTTTAGTACTAAATTTATTCCTGTGTTTTTTATTAAGGGGGTCCTTGAAATTGTGCTTGATTTTCTAGGAGTCCGCGGACTGAAAAAAGTTAAGAAACGCTGGATTAGATCGACCGCTAGGGGTGTCATTTTCTCTGTTAATTGTTTCACCACTTCTATCTTGTTTCCATCTATTGGTGATTTTGAAGTATTTATTGTTTTTATTTCATTTAAAGTTACGAGTTTTGTAAACAATTTGGTATGTGGTAGGAAGTATTTGGTAACCCATGTACAGCGAATATAACAGCCACTTTTTGTAAATATGTTTGATAATCTGCAAAATCGATATGAAGTATGTTTATATCGTAATGCTGCAAAATTTGAACATATAAATTGAATAAATAAAAAATTTACTACGGTTTTCATCTCGGTATTGTTTGGAGCACATTTTAAAAATGCGTTTATGGTAATTATAGATAGTATCCTACCATTTTTCTTAACCACAACACTGGCTGATATAAAAAGTTCTACACTGAATCCAATACAATAAACCCACAATAACAACATGTTAGCTTCGAGTAGGAACGCATAGCATTACGATAAGCCTTAATAAATGGTTGCATTTATTGCTATATTATTGGGTTGCATGTTCACATTATCGATTAACTTTATTCACTATTTTATTATATTTATGCTACTTATATGTTTCTATTTAGCAGAATAGAGCATTTAACTGGTTGGATTTGTACTGGATGTCCACAAAAGCGATTTGTAAGTGGATATATGCAATGCTATACAATTGGTTCACGTGCCAAAAAAATTCATTTATTTCTTTAACTGAGACTAATTTACAAGTTCCCAATAACAAATTAGAGATAAATAACATCAATCTGAAATGAACAATAATAGAAAAAAAAAACTAAAAATTTTAAAAATAAATTGTTGAGATGAATCAATTTAGGTATAAGTTTTTGAATATATACATTTGATTTGTCCAGGAGATGCAAGAAAAATGTCAAAAAGGTTTCAGCAATTGTTGTAGTTTTCACATATATTAGAGACTGGCGAATTTCTAAAAATATTAGTACGCGGTGCTTTAATGTAAAAGGTTTGATTTCCTCGTGACGCTAGCCTAGGAATCAGAAAATTAAGTTTCTCAATTATTGACAGTTCATAGTATTAGTTAGTGCTTTACGCAGAAAAACAAGTGAACAGCATTCTCTTCTGATAACAAGGCTATTGAAAGAATGCCGTACTAGTAAATGGTTATGAGATGTACCGATACTGTTAATTTTAAAACTCAATAATTTTAAAAATCGTCTTTACACAGATTCAATATTATAAATATGCGTATTTTACAGAATGCGAAAATCCCTTTCTTATAATGCGGCTTATACAAGTACGACAAGGAAAATATGAGCAAACTACGTGAAAGAGAGAGAAGACTTGTTAGCCCAGCGATCAGTCGTCCCCTCTTCCAAAACTGTTGGGCGCGTATTCAGTCTCCTCCTATTTATTTTAACTGTTGTGTTGCCAAATGTACTTATCTGTAAAAATTATTCCTAATTTTTTTCTCGAAATTATTAACTATGTTCAAAATTCTGGTTCGTGAATGATTTGTGCGATTTTCAAATGCCACATTAAACAAATTAACTATTGCTTCAGCCGAATGACCTCTAAAATACCATTTTATAATTTGCACTTTTTCGCAGGTTTCGTATTTTAATGTGGGCATTGTAAAATGTTTTATTTTCAAATACAACGGCGTGCGAAAAGATCACATAAGTTTAAATGTGAGTTCTCTATGTAAAGGACACTGTTGCCGAATGAAAGTGTTTAATTTTACCTAATAGTGGATGAGCTCGAAAAAAAGTTAACGACAAAGAGATAAAAATATAATTTGTACAAATTAATCTGAGCTTCTGGCAACAGCGGTTGAAATAGTGGGGCGATGAACACACGCCCAACTGTTTTGGTAGAGGGGACTGATCGCTGGGCTAACAAGTCTTCTCTCTCTTTCCCGTAGTTTTGTTCATATTTTCCTTGTTGTACTTGTATAAATCGCATTGTAAGAAAGGGATTTTCGCAATCTGTATATGGGATTCCATATTATGGACGCATATTCCAACCTAGAACGAACAAATGAATAATATAAACTTTTTAATGATGTAATATCTTTAAAAGCACGTGGGCATCTTGCAATAAAACCATAGGTTCGGCTAGCTGCAGATACAATACTTTCTATGTGAGGAGGAAAAGAAAGTTTCCTATCAAAAATTCCCCCTAAATCTTTAACTACCTTTGGTCTCTCTAGCACATTCTGTTCAATCATATAATCATTATGTATATACATCAGACAAATTCGTTTCAAGTCATTTTGTAATATGTGACAATCATTATTTTCGACAATTCTATGAAATATCTTCATATCATCAGCATATAACAAAACATCAACATCCAATACATTCTAGACATCATTAATAAATGTGTTGAATAGCAAAGGTCTCAGATTAGAACCCTGAGGTGCCCCAGACAGAACTAAATATTCTTTAGATCTATGATCACTACGTACCACAAATTTCTTCCGATTGGATAGGTATGAAAAAATAAGTTCATCATTCCAGTAGACTATCCAGTTTTTGATAGTTTACATAGTAACAAATTAAGATCAAGTCGGTCGAAAGCTTTTGACAACAGTCTGAACCTGATCATAAAAGTTTTGTGCTATTTCCTGATGAGTTACATGTAAAAGATTCGTAACAGCAGAGCTTTCTTTCATAAAATCATGTTGATGTACTGATATCTGCCCATTAACTGAAGAAAATAGAAAATCTTGTAAAATAATCTCAAACACCTTGGCAAAATTACAAATAATAGTAATTGCTATAAAATTAGATATATCAAAGCGGTCACTCTTTTTATATATAGGGCATACCTTTGATATTTTCCATATGGAGGGAACTGTACTTGTCTTCAAACAAATATTAATAAGGGTAGTAGTAGTAGTAAATGACATTTATAAATTGAGATCAGTAGCCATGGACTTCCACTTTAATTTTTCAGTAGTCATGATGACTAATTTTGAAAAATTGCTCCATATTTGCATGCATATACTTCATCCAAAATAAATGATTAACTGTATCTTATAATTTGAGAAAAAAAACTTTGATAGGACCAAATTGAACTTGTATCATTTTGAACTATTTCAATGAGAACTGCAAGTATGTGTTTTATTTAGTTTTAAAGCTATTGAAATACCTGAAAATATCATGTGACAACCGGTATATAACTGTTTTCAAAGCGATTAGTGAAAAATTAATAGTTCCAATAAACAAAATAACTAAGAATGTTGTATTGATGAATATACATTAAAACATTATTTTAAGAATTATACATCACAAATATTGGTTGATCTTCAAGATTTGCTCTAATTAAATAAAATAACAAACTGCATATTGCTGGATAATGACCTTTAAAATGATTAAATAATAATAATCAATTCACCAAGACCCCACCTTTACTATAAATAACCAAAATACACCAAATGTCAAATACCTAGGGATGCTCTTTGAAAAGAAATTAAACTGGAAATTCCACGTGGAACAACGAAAAGCATCATGTCTTCCAGAAATGAACATGCTAAAAATGCTATGGAACGTCAATTGGGGAAGCGAACGAAAAACGCTACTACACATTTATGGCAGTTTTATTAGATCACGCATAGATTATGGATCAATTTTATATGCATCAGGAAGCAAAAGGAAGCTGAAAAAATTAGATTTCATACAGCGCACGGCACTCGGAGCATTCTGCACAAGCCCAGGGAACGAATTCATAGCCGAATCGAGAGAATTGCCCCTATAATTTCGCAGAGAATTTCAAAGTCTCTCATACGCCATAAAAGTATCCTACAATGAAATACATCCTTCAAAGCATATTACTTTCTCAAATAGATTCATGTCTCTCTTCATCAATCATCCTCATATGTTACCTCCGTCTTATGAAAGAATCCATAGAATCTGTTCAATATATCAACTATCATTCCCACCTATAATACACCATCGCAGCAACAATTCGCCTTCCCCTTGGCTGTCGCATGTACCGATCTGTAATACTCAACTTCTGAAGTTGAACAAACATGAACATCCTAGACAGTTAATTCTGAACAATTTCCAAGCTATCTTGAGCAGTTACCAAGAATATGAGTAACGGAATTATGGGTTGTAGATTAACAGAAGAATTCACAATTCATTCGGCAGAATTATATGCAGCGACTAAGGCCTTATTATATTCTATAGAAAGTCCAAACCAAAAAATTCTAATATATAATCCTTCAATATGTTAGATAACATGAAGCAATGGTATCCAAAAAACACTTTAGTGTTACAGATCGAAGAGCATGTTCAAAGACTTCACACCTTAGGTAATACAATTGGGTACCCTTTCATGTGGGTATAGCTGGAAATGAACGTGCAGAACATCCAGTGCCAGCAACGGACTTGAAAACGAAACTTAAGGAGACAATCCGCAGTTTTTGACATGCAAATGGACAGTTTCACGATCCAAATCTACGAGGAGATTACAAACCATTCTTGATCGGTTAAGAATAGGTCACACAAGATGCACCTATGAGTATCTACTCAGCGGAAACCATCCTCCAAGGTGTGAAGATGGCAACATACAGTTCAGTGTCCAGCATTTCCAAGTGGTGTGTCCTAAATACAACAAAGAAAGAAAAATATTCACCTCTCAGGGTACCATGTTGAATATTTTAGGAGAAAAGTGCAAAATTGAAAATGTTATTAAGTTCCTAAAAGACACAAATATGTATTTCCAGATTTCAAAATACTTGTTTATAATCAATAATAACCTTGGTTGATTGATGCAGATGAAATAAATAAAAAAAAATATACAGCGTGGGCCACAGAAAACAGTCCACTCCGTTATTTGGCAGTATTCTTTAGATTTTAAGGAAATTAGGAAACACATAAATTTTTGTTCTAAGAGGGATACATTTTTACGATACAGGCATCTCTCATTTGTCAACCCCCTCCCTTCCACTTCACCAACCCCTTATTTTTAAATAGGGAATATACCATGTGCGGCACATCATTAGAGAGGCATTTAGATAGAGTATTCAGACATACATTTTTTTCGATATTTATACCATCTTTGCAAAAAAAGTCTCAATTAATTTAAAGTACAACACCTTTTAAAAATGAAACGCATTACCTATGGTTTGCTAATGTGTCATTTTTTCTGCCATCCCCATCTAAACGCCTTTCTAATGATGTATCGCACATGGTATATTCCCTATATAAAAATAAGGGGTTGGTGAAGTGGAAGGGAGGGGGTTGACAAACGACAGATGCCTGTATCGTAAAAATGTATCCCTCTTAGAACAAAAATTGACGTGTTTCCTAATTTCCTTAAAATCCAAGGAATACTGCCAAATATCGGAGTGGACTGTTTTCTGTGGCCCACGCTGTATATATTTTAAGATGAATGTGTTTATATTCATCACGCCTGTCACACGCTTAAAAATGTCTTCTACCAACTGTTAAATTATTATCAAAGTATTACACTTGACTAATTTCTAGTTTGCTCAACATTTAATGACGTCACGTACATTGAAATTGTGACGTCAAAAAGAAAAAATATATAAATTTAGAAATTCAGGTCGGCGTATTCATTTGTTTGAGGAAACTTCCAACTTCTTTTTCGACTTCTCTTTTTGCCTTTTTCTCGATTCACTAATATTAATTTTTATGCAGGGATTTTCGGTCCATGCGACGCATTGATGTCCCTACTTGACATTGCAATATAAAAGTTTGAAAGTAGAATTGTAGTCAAACAAGCCGTGGTTGACATTCAGGATTTTCCAATTATATATGCTAAGTATTAAAACAGCGAACAAAAGAGAGCCAAGTTAAATTACGTTTATAGATTCTCCGGATTTGTTTTTTAGAGTTTGCATTCCGCTTTATACAGTGTGACTCACTTAAGATAGCAACACCCAGTTATAACTTTTAATTGACATTTGATGAACTTCAAATTTTGATGGTTTAAAAAAGGGACTATTTTTACTTATTAACATTTGATATAATTCAGTAACGTACATTTTTAGGTTTCAAAACGTCGATTTTCTTAAAAATATAAATTTTAGGACTTTTTAACCCCTCCCCCGTCCTTGTCACAGATTGTCACATTTTTAGAACCCCCCCCTGATGTGACGAATAATTAATTTTCATTAAATAATTTTTAATAAAGTCAAATATTTTAGATAACAGAGAAAACAAACGACTAGTAGGAATCAACAAACGACTAATTATGTTAATTGAAGATACAAAACTTAAATTTTAACATGTGTCACAAACCCCCTGTCCCTTGTCACATTCTGGTGATACCCTCCCCCCTTTAAAGCGTGACGTAATTTACGGATGACCCCTAAGTGGGTGTCGCGAACTTTTATTTATTTATTTATTTATTCACAGGCAAGCTTAATTCACATAAAAATTACTGTGTTAAGAAATGCTCTAAAAACAAAAACAAAGAAAAAAAACATGTAAAATTAAATTAGAGAGTGATAACACTACAGCATCAATCGACAATCAAAAATTGTTAAATATCAAAGTTTAAGCTCCATCAGATGTTTTTTCAACTTGAAAGTTGACACATTAAAAATTTAAATGTCCTCAATAGTAGTCTCCAGTCCAGGATTATGCTCTCAGAGCTTCTGGACGAATGGCATCTACCTTGTGCTAATGAGGCGCAATACGCCGAAACCGGTCCACAAGTGATGTTATTCCTTCTAATCGCAAGGAACAAATAAATATATTTTAGAGAGAAGCTCGGGACTATTACATATTCCATTTATTATATTGAAAATCTGTATTAGATCTCTTTGGTTTCTGCGAATCTCTAGGGTAGGGATGTTTAAGAAGAGTTCTAAAATATCATAACGATGGTAAGCACGCATCTTAAAGGCAATGTATCTTAATCATTTGTGCTGAACAGCTTCTAGTTTCGCTTTATAGAATATATTTTATTGATCTTACAATATCAAATGATATAAGACAGGTTAAGAAAAAAAGTATATAAATACAAATACAGTAACGTGAAATATACGGAAAATATTACAACAAACTAGAAACACACAGGCACATCAAAAATTACAAAAATTACATCAAAATTCAAAATCAAACAAAGTATATGTTGCAGTTCAGACAAAATTCACCGAGTATTTTCAAATTATTCCTCAACCGAATATGGACACATATCAATCAGATGGTTTTGAGTTTTCTCCTTAAATTTATGCTCCAAGACAATATCTTTGAAAGATTGTGGGAGACTATTATAAAGTTTAATTCCCATTACTATAGATGATTCCTTGCAGATTTCTATACGCTGGTAAGGTATAGAGAAATCTGATTTATATCTTGTGTCATGAGCATGAATGTCACTATTCCGCAAATACTTGCTTTTATTTCCATGAACTGATGTGATTAAATCCAAAATATAAAGGCCATACATAGTTAAAATTCTCAAATTTATAAAAACAGGTCGACAGGAGTGTTAGACCCTAGAACTCTTTTCTGTGACAAAAAAAAAACATTTTTAGCATGAGAAGAACTCCCACAAATACAAATTCACTAAAATATAGTAAACGAATGTGGTTTACATTAAGTGTTTTCCTTAAATTTCTAATTTGAAAATATTTAGAATTTAACATCTTTGATAAATATAAAAAGTGATTTTTAAAGGACAACTCTGAATCGAATAACACTCCCAGAAATTTCACATTTTCTGTTTTTGTTATGTTTGATTTGTTAACCAGTATACCAAAGTCAGGGGAAAAGGTTTTTTGGCGGGGATGAAATGAAATGAAATTCGTTTTAGTTGTATTAAATAACAAGGATTGATCACTAGACCATGCAGAAAATCTCAATAAATCCTTAGTGATTTTCGCCTTTAAAATGTTTGGGTCTCCATCGCTAAACAGAAATGATGAATCATCTGCATAAAGAGTAGTAAATGACTCTGATATAACAGAAGGTAACTAATTTATATATAGGATAAATAACAAAGGTCCAAGTATGGATCCCTGTGGAACTCCTTGTGAATTTACCAAAGATCAACAATTTTGACAGATTGTAACCTTATATCCACGTACAAAGATAACCATTTGTACGATTTTCCCCTCATACCTTATTTATAAAGTTTCTCTTTCAAAATACTGTGCTGAACACAGTCAAAAGCCCGACTGAGATCACAAAATATCCCAATCGATGCTTCACTCTGGTTGACCAAATTCAGAACTTCATTATAGAATGATTCCAAGGCTGTTGAAGTTGAAAATGTTGCTCGAAAACCATGTTGATGATCAGTCATTACTTTATGTATTTCCAAAAATTTCAACATCTGCTTCAGCATGGCGTACTCAACTATTTTTGACAAAACTGGTGATACAGAGATTGGGCGATAATTCGACACCTCTTCAGCAGTACCTTTTTTAAGACATTTGAGGTCGTCAGAAAAATAACAAAGATTTGCTACCTTGAAAGCTATACATTATATCATTAATAAATAAGTTAAATATGTCCCAGATGAGACCCTTGGGAACTCCAGAAGTTACTGGAAAAGTATGAGAGTAATAATGAATCACTCTGACCATTTGTAATCTATTCATTAGATAGCTAATTAACCATTGTAATACAAGATCTTCCACACCATACAAACAAATTTTATGTAGTAAGAGTCATGATTGACCCTGTCGAAAGCTTTGGAAAAATCAGTGTACACAGTATCAATCTGCAAACCCCTCTCCAAAGCATCAGACAAATATACCTCTCTAAAATTCCGAAGAACTGGTCTTTTTATAGGTATACCAGAATTCAAGCAGCTAATAATAGTGATATGCTGTAAATTTTATTAAAACGGGAAGTGTTAATTGATGAATCACCTTGAAAAGTAATGTTCTCTGAACTGAAAATTAAAAATAAACAAACGCTACATCATCACAGACTAAAATTACTCTACACATGTTGGTTAGTTGGTTAAAGTTCACTAAGACAAAGCAGATGATATATTTGAATTTTATTTTGCATGAAAGGATGATTCAGTGATAAGTGTTTTATCGATACACTTCACACTTTATTTAATGTTTTTCTAAAGTGTTTTTGAAGTATTTAAATTGATAAGTATTTAATTTACTTTTTCTTGAAACCACGTTTAAGCTACTCAAAGGGATCCTGTTTTTAGTGTACTTTGATTTTTAATTAAAAGTTGACAGGAAAAAACCGCAATACTATTAAGGTGCGTATTCACCAAAAAAGCGAGCACGAGCGAACAAGAGCGAGCGAGCATTCTGCATCAATAATCTTCTGGTGAGTTCGGGCTAGCGAGCGAGCGAACGTTTGCTTGTTCGCGTTCAAAAAAGATCGAGAGGAAGGCGGTACATCAAAGAAAATACTTGTTCGTGCTCGTTCAGTGTGGACGGGATTTTAATCTTCAAAAGTCTAGATATTTTAAAAACATACATGAGAAGGAGAAATCTTAAGGTTACAGCAAGTCTTTCTGCCGCAGGAATAGCTCTCCTGTAGTTTGTATCATTTTTCATTATTTTTGGTTCCACCAGTTCTAGCAAAGTTTTAAAATCTTCAGGGGACATTCGGCAAAAATTCTGGAACATTCCGTAATCCTGTTCTACTGTTAAATCTCGCAATGGACTACTGCCACTATAAATATGTTGGTTTTTGAGTACAATATGTTTGCCAAAATCGTTTCTTCTTTTTTTTTCCTTTTCAATAAAGTCAATACTACAATAGCAGCACTAGCTAACAATAATTTTTCATGGTCAACCATATTTACCGCGCTCGCACTGCTCGCACAAAGTAGATGGATCAACTACGAACTTGAACATATTCGCTCTGGTGTGGACGAGAAATCAATATATCGAGCAAACATACACGAATGTTCGCTCGTGCTCGCTTTTTTGGTGAATACCTACGCACTTTTAGAATGTGTATTAGAGGTTAGATAGTGAATACACCAAAATGGCGTGCAGGAGCGAACAAAACCGAGCATCAATAATCATCTATCTTATAGTAACGTTTATTTGCTCGCGTTGAACAAAGATCGAGAGGAAGGCGGTACATTAAAGAAAATATTTGTTAATACTTGTGTGGACAAGAAGTGCTCGTGCTCCAATCGATTGTGCTGAAGGCTACTTTGTAAGTAGTTTAGTGAGCCGTATTCAAAATTAACTACTGCCACTATAATACATGTGTCTGTTTTTTAATACAGTTGTTTGTCGAAATAGTTTTTTCTGCAGTTCTAGCTAATATTAATTTCTCCTGGAGCCATATGATATTCGCTCGCAGAAAATGTGTTAGACGAAATGTCGACATATCGAACGAGCACGAGCAAACATACGCAAACAGGAATAAATGTTCGCTCATCAGCATTAGAGGTGGAGAACTATCGATAGTCGGCTTCAAGACTATCGATTATTATCGATAGTTTTCGATATTAAGGAAACTAATATTTGCATTCTGCACGATAGGATTGACTACTGACTAGTGACAAGTGAAGTGACGAAGTGACCGGACCACAGAATAATAAATATTCTGTGACCGGGCACTAACAGTCTACGTCATGTTAACGTATACATAGGAGAAGCGTATTCCGTCGCAGAAATCTACTATAACCTAACTTTAGCCCAGTAGGATGGGCGATGCAGTTAACTATCGAATATCTTTCGATAGTCAAAACTATCGATAGTTCTCCACCTTTAATCAGCAAGCACTTATCTTTCTGAGAAAAAAACTACCACTATTGAAACATATATGACGGAACAATTCTACAATATCCTTATTGCTTTTAAAATAACTCCAAGGATTTAAAGTATGAAACGGGACAAGCCACATTCTTTTCAACATGACGACGCCGAGCTATTCTAAGACTCGAGAAAGATTGCCTTTTTCTACTGATACAGATACAGTTTATAGCTCTGACTATAATGTGAGATAAAAAGAAATGAAGTATTATTTACTACTTTTAGTAATTTTTTAATGCAATAAGGCCATCTTTTTTTTTTTAATTTCAGATTTTTATGAAGAAATGAGCGAATTAAACTTCTTTTTATTTCTCTTTCTCAAAAAAGAGTGGATGTTTCTTTGAAGTAGTTAGAAGTAGAAGTAGTTAGAAGAAGTTAGTTTCAATAATTTTATTTAATTCGTTGGTTAAATATTTCAAACGTAATTTTCTCGAAAACAAAACTTAGTTTTGTGGCATGTATCGTGGTTGCCAGAAGACCAATTGTGGTAATTTAATAAAAATGAGAATCAAATAAAAAGTTCATCGGTTTGCTATTTCAGCCGGGAATGGGACAGTGAAGTGTCTATTCCGCAAATAGGACATTATGTCAAGTAATATATTAAGACTTATTTTAAAGTAACACCCGATGATGTATTTTTTAAATAGGAAGCTTGGCCTATTTGTACAAATTAACAGATATCATGGATATTTTTTTATTATTTTCAAAACCTCCTGTTTTTTGAGAAAATGTAATTTTTGTTGTTATGATCTGAGATCTGATAAAATAAATGTTTTTTAAAATAAAATTTATACATAAATAAAGCGTGGGGTGATTGACAGCTCACATCCTGACAAGGCTATTTTAAATTAAAATTTATATTTCGGATGAATATTCCGTGGGAAAATTTGTTATGATTTTCCCATTATTTTTACTCAATATCCGTGTACAACTTTTTCATTCGATTATTTATTTTTGTTTAATTTTTTTTGTCAACCGACAAAATCTACAGACGTCAAAAATTAATAGTATAATACTATTATGCCGCTTTACAAAATTTGAAAAATAATTTTCAAAGAACGGACCGTTCACTAAGAAGCAACAACTACTTCTCGGGCTCCGTCTCGAAGTATGCTAGGGTAGTGATTCCGAGGCGGGGGTATCGGCGAGTTTGAGGTGGGTATGGTTGGTAGGCATCCCCTTGGGGATGAGTCCAACACTGTTTCGAACATGAGTTTCCCATCTCGGCCCGAAAAAAAAACTACTTCTCGGGCTATATGCCCCGACAGACATTGAATTACACTTCCAAAGTAAACGGGGTTGGTATATCTTCAAGATAGAACCAACCATTCTGGTTTGTGATTAGAAGGAATAACATCACTTTTAGACCGGTTTCGGCGAATTTGCGCACAAGGTAGATGCTATTCGTCCAGAAGCCCTGAGAGCATAATCCAGAATGGTTGGTTCTATCTTGCAGATATACCAGCCCCGTTTACTTTAGAAGTGTAATTCAATGTCTGTCGGGGCATATAGCCCGAGAAGTACCTAGTTGTTGCTTCTTAGTGAATTTTGTAAAGCGTTATAATAATATTCTATCATTTTTTGACGTCTATTGATCACGCTTTACTAAAATATGACAATTTTTTACAGGTAGCTGTAATTAAGTAGACAAAATCTACCATTGTCTTTCTCTATTACACAGAAAACCAAACACGTGCTTTATGGTTTTCTGGAAAGCATCTCATAGGCAGCAGCTTTCGTGCATCCCTCTCTGTCGCACATTATAATATATGTAGTGCTCTCTGTCACGGCCCACTTTGAAATAAAATTATTGAAACTTTAAATCGCGGTTGCAACGATTTGAAAAATCAACCATATAAAATTGGATTCGTAATAAAAATATCTACATTTACATATTTAATTTTCAATATTACTATATTTTATTATCGCTATATAACTATATTTTAATATCGCTATATTACTATATTTTATTATTGCCATAGTACTATATTTTAATATCGCTATATTACTATATTTTATTATTGCTATATTACTATATTTTATCATTGCTATATTACTTATTTTAAAATTAATAATACTAATTTTATAATATAATAATAATTTTCATTCAGCATATAAGATAAAATACATTCAGAAAATGATTCATAGATGTACCTAGTGAATAAAAAAAGTAACTAACGAGATAAATTACCTATATGTAAGTACAATAAAATATTAATATGAAAATTCCACACCTGTAATTTTTAACCAATCAAAACGTGTTTTTTTGACAGATCACCATGGCAACGGATGAATTTTACCGGAAATTTTTTCATGGTGGGTACCCACCAGAGAATTATACTGGGAATTTTTTTGACGTTTATAATGGCAGAATATTTTTTTGACACTCTGGTTTATATTTGCAAAAAAGCAATTTTACACCACTGTAGTTACTCAAAACTTATGTAAAATCAAAGAATATACTGTGTTGTGTCTTGAGATGGTATTTTCGTGCAACTACGAGTAGAAATCAACAATTTAAAGGTCTTTTTTACGTCGTGCCGCTTGACAGCTTCAAAACTGAAATAATTTTTAGGTTAGGGTTTCACTTAGTTGCCATGGTAACTTAATAATCAAGTCGACCAAACCTCAAACGTCAAAAATTGACGTTGTTGGAAATCGAAAAATAAATTTTAATTATTTGATTTTCAAACACAATTTGGTGTGGAATTTTCTTACCGAATACCACACGAGGTCAAATTAAATCCCGAAATTTTTTCTCGCTCATGAATATTTTGAAAATGATCCCGAGTCGAAGACCTGAAGAACTGAATAAGGCACTCGAGCGCTCCGCGCACTCGTGCTCTTTTTCAACTTAACTTGCATTCTTTCCCAAAAATTTTCGATAATTTTCATAGCACTAGTTAAATTACAACTGAAAATATAATTACATAAATATAGGTGATAGATATATAAGGTGATTTCTAAAATATTGTAATCACTGACTAACTAGTAGGATAGCTTGAGTTTTTTATTGTATTTTTTTTACTATATCTAATGAAATTACCCGACACTTTTCCAATTTTATACCTCATATTATCCTAGCAAATTTTGTATTTTTTGCCTTAATAATTTTGTTAGTTGTAGGTTTGCCATAGGGCAAGTAGCTTTTTATTGAAAATATATCGTAATAAATATATAAACTTGCGAAGCCTATAAGGCTTTTTGCAAGGATAAAATAAATGTAATATAAAACTTATACTAGGTGACAAAAAAAATAATAGGAAATATATAATTAATAAAATTCATACTATAATTAAAGATTAATCAAATAGAAATTGATAGATTTTTTTTAAATTAAACTAACTGTTTCTAATTAATTACACTATTTAATGGAAAAATTTATGGAAATTCTAAATTATTATTGATAATTATTTGCAAATGCAAATTTTGATTTAAAAAAAAAGTAATATGAGTATATTCTACAAAGTAAGTGTCCAAACAGAAACTTTAATTACTATATTAGTGTACACCTGGTTGACACGTATTGTTGACTAAAGTAGTCAACTCTGCTGTGCCATTTTCTATATCGAGTTCTATATATAATATATTTTTTTCGATTGAGACCAAATGAAGAAAGAGTGATTGTAATATTAGAAAAAAGTTAATCAATTATTTCTTAATTGAAAATAATCTTGCCAGGATATAGGCTGTCAATCATCATATTTCATCAAGGTAAAAGGATGAAAGGTGTTCTAATTAAGTAGAATCCTCTACTATCAAATTCTATATAAAACTTTCAAATTCTGCTTGAGTTGAAGTATGGAATTTTTATATTTTTGTTTAAATTACCCTCCAACGATCTTAATGCGGTGCAAGGTAGTGAGAAAACTAACAATTCATTTGCTGTGTTTCATGGAATAATTATTAATACAGACCAGAGCATTCAACCCAAATCATACATACAAACTGTGGCTTCTTGCTGAATTACAGGGTGTTTTATTTAAGAATATAAAAACTTCTTTATTTAGTACTATTTGACGTGTCCTTGTCATACTTGCAGAAGAGTGTTATGTAAATTCCACTAAATTACTGGCTGGTACTAAAGAGGTACGACGGGGTAAGCGAGTGGTTGATAATTTTCGAAATTCTAAACCACTTGCAGAATTGCCATTGTACACCTTTGATTGTAGCCAAATTTGGGTTGAATCTTAATGTTTTGTGTCCACAATTCTATAGTTAAATTACTTTTGAAGGCAAAAGGATAGTCGTGCTAGTTTAGTTTTGTTGCAATTTATCACATTTTTGATAGCTTTTATGTTGAACCAAATCTCACATCCACATATATTTATGGAATTCATCTAGTATAAAGATCACATCGACTAATTTTTAATTCATCACTTGCCAATTCAAATTTTATACGTCAATAGCAAAGAAACTAACCGAATCAAAAGTGAAATTCTCAAGTTGTCGTTTGATGCAGACCAAACATCACAAACTAAAACAAATATATACAGTTCTTGCCGAAAATGTAGTTTTCATTCTAAAAAATTGAAAATCATGGACGTGAGCTTTGGGCCATTCTGTATACAACATGAAAGCTATCAATAACGTGATAAATTGCAACAAAACTTGGAAGATTAACTTTCAGTTGTTGATTTTAAATAATACAGAGTGAGGATTTTTTAAAGATATTCCAATAAAAGTAGACATACTCTAAAAAGTACCCAGTAGAACCTAGTAAAACTTTATATTGCCAGGATGAGGTGTTCCACTTGAAGAACCATAACCATTTGATATGCTTTAGCTATATATATATATATTGGAAAATAATTTTGAAACTTTTTTTCCTATCTATCAAGACAACTCCGGATTATTACATGTTTCTAGTGAAAAAGATAGTTTTTAATTCCTTAAATTTTCCTGGATAAACGAATATAAATAAACAGTGATTGTAATAGGAAAAAAAGTTAATTAGTTATATTTAATTGAAAATAATCTTGCCAGGATATAGGATATCAATCATGCTATGTTTTATTTATTTCAATGAATTTTATTACTAAAAAACATATTTCATCGGGTAAAAGCATGAAAGGTGTTCTAATTAAGTAGAATCCTCTACTATTAAATTGTACAAGAAACTGTATATCCAAATTATGCTTGAGTTGAAGTATGGAATTTTCATATTTTTGTTTAAATTACCCTCCAACGATCTTAATGCGGAATAAGGTAGTGAAAAAACTAACAATTCACTTGCTGAGATTCATGCCACAATTATTAATACAGACCAGAGTATTCAACCCAAATCACACATATAAAATGTCGCTTCTTGCTGAATTACAGGGTGTTTTATTTAAAAATATAAAAACTTCTTTATTTAGTACTATTTGACGTGTCCTTGTCATACTTGCAGAAGAGTGTTATGTAAATTCCACTAAATTACTGGCTGGTACTAAAGACGTACGACGGGGTAAGCGAGTGGTTGATACTTTCCAAATTCTAAACCACTAGCAGAACTGCCATTGTACACCTCTGATAGTAGCCAGAATTGAGTTGAATCTTAATGTTTTATGTCCACAATTCTATAGTTAAATTATCTTTCAAGATGAAAGGATTTTCGTGCTAGTTTAGTTTTGTTGCAATTTATCACATTTTTGATAGCTTTTATGTTGAACCAAAGCTCACATCCACGTATATTTATGGAATTCACCTAGTATAAAGATCACATCGACTAATTTTTAATTCATCACTTGCCAATTCAAATTTTATCGTAAATAGCAAAGAAACTAACCGAATCAAAAGTGAAATTCTCAAGTTGTCGTTGATGCAGACCTGACAATACAAACGAAAACAAATATATACAGTTCTTGCCAAAAATGTAGTTTTCATTCTAAGAAATTGAAAATCATGGACGTGAACTTTGGATCATTCTGTATACAACATGAAAGCTATCAAAAACGTGATAAATTGCAACAAAACTTGAAAGATTAACTTTCTACTTTTAAAAGTAGACACACTCTAAAAAGTACCCAGTAGAACATAGTAAAACTTGATATTGCCAGGATGAGGTGTTCAGCTTAAAGAACCATAACCATTTGTTATGCTTTAGCTGTAGAATACACCCTATATATTGGAAAATAATTTTGAAACTTTCTTTCCTATCTCTCAAGACAACTCCGGATTATTACATATTTCTAATAATTTAATTCCTTAAATTTTTCTGGATAAACGAAGATAAATAAACACTTTACCTTTTTCTATTTCATTTGTTAAAATAGAATGACAATGGCAAATAAATCAGCAGACTGTTATGTAGAAATACGAAATATTATACTAAACCTTAAAATAAATCTGCAAACCATTTTATTAACACATAATATGTTGAAGCTGAGCAACGATTAAATTCATTAATGTCGAAATTCAGTTGTGCCATTAATTATAGTGAAGACCTGCACCCTCCACATGTCACAAAAAATAGGATTACACTCAAATAAAGTTTAAGATAAATAACACGTAAAAGAGAAGATGTTAAGCAGTTGAAAAACATTTGGTGATATTTTTTTATTACAATTAGAAAAGTTTCCAAATGTTTACATTGATTTGAATATAATTTTTAGTAAATTATCAAGATTCAACGAAGTAAAAAATTTGCTTGTGTATATTTTAACGTGTATATTTTTAGTTCAATAATTTCAAATGGGTGATGAATGATGAACTAAAATAGATGTTGAATGACAACAGCTGAGCCTATTGTTGAAAAAGCCATTACATAAGAGATAGATGTATTTGAATATTGACAGAAAATAAGGTTTTCAATGTTTATCAGTTTTTCACTACTTTGTTTTATTTAGTGAAAATGAATGTGAAAAAAATTGTAAAAAAATATAAAATAAGTGCGTATTTATCTATAAACTAATTTAGGAAGCGTTGCTGTGACAAGTAGCTTTAAATTCGGTCCTAAGTAAGGCATTGTAGAAAATACTCACATAGGTTTTTGTGTGTGTTATTTTGTTTCATTTTGTATCACTCCACCACGCCCTATTTTCGAAGTACGGCAAATGTGAGACAACCTGTATTAACCACCATTCAAAAGAGGGACTGACAACTGACGGATCACCTTGAAAATTCATCTCATTCAAAGGTTAATTTCGATTATAAAAATAATCTCACCCGCCGATTATCGATTAAATGAAGATGGTACGTGCGTGTGTTTAGAGCAGGAAAAAAACAAGTAATGGCGAAAGGGAGGTTATGGTTAGGGGTTAAAAATCAGATGATTTGATATGATGTTATTAGGTCTTTAGTGGTGCATGCGGCACAAACATATATATAGCACTCGAACAAACTGTATTGCAGATGAAGTTTGGCTTATTTCCAGGAGGTAAGTGATACGAGAGCACAAGAGTGTTGGGAATCGGTGGTAGTGAAGCCGACATCTTCGCCGATGGACTCTGCTGATTGTCAAGCCATGCGGGTTGTCTACGCGGTTGTTTCAAAGGTCGAGGTTAAAAATCCATGCTATTTGTTTGTTGTAGATCCGTGTAAACGACATTTTTTGAGGGATAGTGTAGATAGTGTGCATGTGGGGGGAACAGCATCCGTAAGGAGTGCGATTAGCGGGAGTGGCCTTTGACTGTCATACCTGGCGCCTTCGGGGGGCCGTGGGTCCTGCCTCGGTTTGAGGACAGGGGTCAGCCCCCATTTCTCCACTAGTTCGAAGCGGGAAATGTTGGCGGATCACGAGAGGGGAGCCGCTTCCCCCCCCTCGAGCCCCATGACGGACTTCAGGGGCTGCACTCTCACTCGGCCGCGACTCACACACAGACTGCGCCCGGCCGACGCTCTCGGTTGGCGCCGCGATGTTTCGTAGGCGATCGGCGTCGCACTGCTACCAACTAAACGGGATAAAGATTCACACGACGGTATACGCTACGATGCCAGACGTCTATATATTACGTGAAATCTCCTGTTTTAATGTTTACTTTCACTCTTTTTACACAAATGCTCCTCGATACGACGCCTGGATTTTAATCGTTTATATCTTAATGCACTTCCATTATATTTAAACGGTAAAAATACGTTGCATGCTTCACATTCATACAAAATATTTATTTGAACATGGTTTAATATCATTATTTGTATGTATTAGGCCAGCATTTCGATTCGACTTTCCGCTTGCAAATGACATAGTTCGTTTTTAGGAAGTAGTTTTCTATATAATTATTTACAGTCTACATTAAATTTTTTCAATGAAATATACGAGGGTCGGTTATGAAATAATGACAAAACATTTATTGATCGAGCTATTTTTCGCGATAAATGAACTAATTTTATAATTAGGTACTCATGCACTGAAAACTTTCATGATCTTTTTTCCGAATTTTGAAATTGATAAGGATTATAAAGAGTGTCTCCTAAATATTGGAGAAATGGTACTCAGATACAATTTTTCTCTATATAGTTAGTTTGTGAGATACAGGTTGATACAGATTTTATGGCATATCTTCCTGGAGGATGAGAATAAAAATTTAAATTTTTTTGTGTCTCTTCAAAACACATAATCCCACACTCTGTTAAAGTTACACATCATCAGCACATGTTTTAAATAAACGTTTTGGCTGGAATAATTGGGGACCAGTTTGATTCTACCGGAATATTTAAATGGTCCTAGATATCTGAAATTTTATTAGAAATCATCTTCTTGATGATGTAGGTACCTGATGAACATAGACAGTCAATGGGGTTTATGCACGATGGGGATCCGCCACATTTCACACTGAAAGCTGCGGAATGGCTAGCAAGGTCTTGTAAATGTAATCCAATGTGGAAAATATTGAATCAAAAAGTATAGACACAGGTCAATACAAGGGAGAAACTAGAAACTGTCTCTTAATAGATTTTTCCTGAGAGAAACAACCAACCAAATGAAAAAAGGTTTGCAATTATGTTTCGAAGTTGAAAGACGACATTGGTTTCTATAATAAGTTCATGAGATAATTTGCAATTCGATTACAATATTTTATATTCAGTTTTATTTCACTACATAAAGTTGAATTAACAAGTTTCAAATTACTCTTTTTAATTGCAGAACTTTGAATTACAAATCCATAAAAAACGTTTTTATTTATATTATTCGGAAAACATCTACAACTACTACAAATTTATTCTTTAAGAACATTTTCAATAAGGTAAAGTGTCTTATAGCATTAAAAAATTGAAAATCTTGGAAATAGAGTAGTGATGCCCATGAGAGACTCGTTTTTGAGACGATATTTTTATTGGTCTCTCGTCTCGTGTGAAATAAATCTTGCGAGATGAGGATCGCAGAAGTCTAGCAGACTCTGAACCAAAAGAGTCGAATTATATTAAGTAGGTAATTATCCCTTACTGGACTGGATTATGCATGAAGAGATTTCGATACAATTGTAAAACTCGTACAGGACGCGATACGAGAATCAAACGAGATTTCATGAAAGTCTCGTCTCGTTGGTCTGGTGGGCATCACTAAAATAGAGTGTGGTAGCGACCATGAGTACCTTTTATATAGAAAATTTAGTGAAGAATTTCAGACAAAAGTAATTAGCTTGAAATACTGGGTGTTTCAAGAATAAGGAACAATAAAAGTCTACGCATGTTACCACGCCACTGACCTATTGGAATTCCACAAAATAAATATATATGTTGATGTGTTTTGAACAGACTATAACCTATAACAATTTTTAAATTTGTAAGAAGACTTGCAATGAAATTTGCATTTCATCTACACCCTTCATTAGCCTGTATCTCACAAACAAAGATATTTTAAATTTTTTTTCACGATTTACCATTCCTCTGATTTGCAATACTTATTCACAGGATATCCTGTATATATCTAGAGAAAATATTTCAGTAAGATTGTTTATAAACCCATGTAAAACATTTTTTAATAACATGGTAGGAGAAAAAATGATAAGTATAAATGCTCCATAGATAAAAATTCAATGTAGAGTTTCAACTCATTCTTTCAAAAAGCTTACGGTATATAAGAAAGCAGTAGTATAGTTCGTTCATTCATCATCGACGATTTCGGTCTACAATGAATAAAAACTGAATAGGATTGTGGAGGCAATATTTTTTTAAATCCTATTCTCAACCGTATAATCAATATACTTGTTTTCCGCTTCATATTCTACTTTTTTCACTTTACATATTCGGTAATAAATTGAATTTTTTTCCAAATGCCTTCCGACATACTCGCTACATATTTTGTATGCTACAGCGGGAGTCCATTCAAGCAGGGGATCATCAGTTCCCCATATCCACAGTTTTGGGTGTCTATTTCCGTTTAAAGGTTGTTCAATGATCTCCAAGTTGTATTTGGAAGCTAAGACTCTGGTGTCATTTCGAACTTTTCTTTCAATGGTGAGGTTTTGTACCTTTCTCTTCCAGAATTCGATTCTCCTTTGTTCGGATGATTTATTTTGTATATGAATCTAATACAGAGTGAGTTAATTCAAAAGATTATGTTTTTTTATAGTCACGTTTCACGAATTGTAAACGTGTGCAAAAAATAACATATAACAAAATTTCTCAGCATAAGAACTTTCCAGTCTCTGGATTTGCAAACAATGGATGATAAAATACATTAAATATTATTATTACGAACAAAATTTTCACTTCGACTCGAATTTCAAAGATCGAAATTGAGAGCAATTTGAAAAAGGAGAAAGATGAGAATAAAATTTTAATTGCTTCTTTTTCGTTAATCAATCTATCGGGTACTTCTTCTCAAATTAATTAACTAAATTAAAAATATTTTCTTCTGATACTTACAATGAAAAGCGAAGAAAAAAATGTAATTAATTTAATTTTATAGTACAGAATTGGACTGGTGTTCTATAAACTTTATTGAAGTCCCTATAAAGCAATTAAATAGCAATAATTTGCCTCTCACACACGGTTGAGTCCAGGCTATTAGCCAAAGTAATCAAGCAAGAAGAAATAGTTATATGCTAAATACACTGCGCATCAAAATCAAAGCATAATTTTAAAAATAGTTGTGAGTCAAATAATTTTAATGCTTTGTTTTAATGAGCAAGAAAATCGAAATTTATCAGAATTTGACTGTATTAATATCGTTACTCGCGCGAAGATAGATAATTCGATCATTTCAAGAGTCTTAACATGTTTTGTTATCACTGGGAGCAACTCAAGAAGACCCGGTCAAGGCCACAAAAAGACTAGAGCTCCTGTAGAAGAAATCTTGCTGCAAATAACCTGCGCCCCTGGGAGGGCACCCAATGGCCCATTATTGGCTGAAGATTGCATTTTGCTCGTTAACATGCTGTTTGGAATAATGGAGACTGGGGAAGAATATTGTTTATCGATGAATACAGGTATGCAGAAGGCCTGGGGAACGTTACTGACAGTGTAGCATTGTAGGGATTGAAGGTCGTACGGCGTTAGTTCGGATAGATACATGGTGGCTTACAGCGAAAAGATACATGACAGAAATTTTAGAAGAGGATGTCTTGACATTTCCACCATTTATTGTAGACAATTTCATGCTTATGCAAGATAATGCCAGGCTATACATTGCAAGAATTGTGCAGCAATATCCTCAGAAAGTTGGCCAAGGGTTGGCCGGCGATAAGTCCCGATCTCAACCTAATAGAATACGTTTGGGATAACGACAACTACCCAAACTGTTTTTACGATTGGTTGAAATTTGGGATCAAATTGATCAGGATCAAATAGGAACGATAAGAGATCGTGACAAGCAGTAGCTTTAATAATTCTTCTCGTTAAAAAACAAAAAATGCATTCATTGCGAATGAAATTATTATTATGTTCTAAAAGTTTAGAGATAATTCTGGGGATACATTTTATATGCTGCAGTTTCTTTTAAAGAAACATTATTTATGAAACTATTTAACATGTAAAAAGCAATTTTTTTGTCTATTTAAAATATTCTTGAATTTTTTTTTTGTTTAATTATCAGCTTTATTAAACAATTTGAACAGAGGAATATTTTCATATTTTTATAACATTAAAGAAGCTGACAAGTGAATTTTCCGTGTTTCTCATACAACGAAGTGCTTTATAGTTAAACAATTTGTAAAATTTGAAAGCCGTGGTAGAGTACGCGAATAAAAGAATTCTATAAATAGGTCAGAAAAGGACTCCAAGGATCTTCAGCCTAAGCCACAAATAGATGCAACAAATCACACATCATATTTCCCAGCTTTTATGTGACTTTTTTGCACCGTGGGGAAATACTCTTTATTGGTGATTGTTGTTGTTTAACAAATTTGATATTTATAGTACATACGAAATTTTGTTTGAGTAGAATTTTTAATATTAAATTTTATAAAGTTTTGGATATTTTTTGACCATTTTATATTGTTTAGCTTCCAACAAAAGATGTTCTCTAAAAGTGATAATTTCTCATTTATTTTCACGACATGCTGTACTATTGTTGTACTTTTTCATCGGCAATTATTGCTCTTGATAAAATTTTTATATCTGGGGCCCAATTTTATCGATACATATAGCCCTGTGCAAAATTTTATAGTACAAGATTAGCATTTCCTTTTACTTTGATGAATTCTAATCCCAAGTCACATTAAGTTTTAAGAAATTAAATAAATTCCGTTTAATCACGCAAATTCATTAACTGACAAAAAATTTCCACTTATATGTCCGAAATACTGGCCTAAGAACCCGAACTCTTGCATAACGGCATCCACGAGGCAACTTTGAATTTCCAGCGGTATCATCGACCAATATCTGAACTCAGAAGAAAAAGCGGCGTTGCCACGTATTTGTCCCGATAAATTTGTAAGAGGGATACTGCAGATATTCTTTATGTGACATAAATTATTAACACCTTACTTTATTCCCCTGTAGGTACAACATTACTAGGTATTAGCAATAGGATGAACAACATAATATAAGAGGATGTCATATTGTTTCATTTACAGTACCTAGGTATTTTATACAGTACTACTCGTTTTCGGATTGTTTATATATGAGTACCTATCCTGCCAAAAAATTTAAATTTATCGTATTTTATAAAAAAATCTTCCCAGGATATCGTACCAAAAACTGAGATGATAGAGAGACTAAAAATAATTATAGTACTTCACATAAAAAATTTTCCTTACTCCTTTTGGTAACGAACTATAGGGCTCTAAAGTTGGGAATTAAAAATGGTTTTTTGTTTATGTAAATAATTATTAGATAGCTTATTGATTATATCCCAAGACCTATTAATTTAATCGATTAAACTGTCGAAATATTTTGAGTTTCGCGGTCTCGGATTTTTATCGATTTATTGTAAATGAAACTACTGGGCAAAAAGCAAAATCATGCAAAAAATATTTCGACAGTTTAATCGATTTAAATGTATAGGTCGAGGAGTAAAGGGCTAGATTATTTCCTGAATAACTTAGATTGAAACCAACAACAAATAATTTTATTTATTTAAGATTATTTTTTTCATATGACGCGGTTAAACGGGATTTAATCAACTATTTAAACAGATTTCGTTAAAAAATGGTGGTGTCTGATTGGTATATTCCATGATGAGGAAAATAATCACTATAATTGCACACTTTTTTGCGTCATAAACAATTCTAAACTCTATTTGTGAACTCAAGTACAGACTTCAATGTTGATGCGACAATTTATTTTATTTTTATTATTAATACGCATAGACCACGGAGGTCATTAGCGTCATTAAGGTAGACAGGAAGAAGACAAAAAAAGAATAAAATTTTATGAGATTCAGAACATGGGTTGATTTAAGTTTTACATTTTAGCCAAGTGTGGCCTAAACGTAGGGTAATATAGGCCACGGTTTTGTGGACTTTTTCACCTCGTTTAACCTTCCGTCGGGCGCATATAACCTCACAGATACATACCGATGAAATTTTAGTGTATTTCATCCAATACGCAGGCTAGGGGGGGCAATTCGAAAGTATCATTGCGCCCATCTATGGTGTTTTTTGTTCCTAACTAGATACCTTGTGCAAGAATGGAGAGACAATACAGACAACCCCGATGATGCCAAATCCTTATTTTATTTGTTAATTAATATGCTTTTGTATGTATTTTTGTAAAATGTTGTCTATTAAAACAATCAATATTCAGTTTTTACTCCTATTAAATTGCAATTGCTCATGAATCTAAGAGATGCATTGCGCCCGAACTCGGAAATTCTACTATTGCGCCCGACGGAGGGTTAACTTATTTTTTGCACTTTTCCACCGGTTTTCCCACGCACTGTTTATTTGAGCCTTAACTGTACTTTTCACATCCACACTCACTGATAAGCTGTTTTTTTTTCGTATTGTTATTTTCCGCAGCTTGTTTGGCATGTTTGTCTGCTTCTTCGTTGCCATGGATTCCTATATTGGATGGTATCCTGATGAAAACAGCGTTCCTGCGGTTTTGTTGGGCGATATAAAGTTTAATTTTGGTTACGAGAGGATGGTCTGGGTAAATAGTGTATGATTTTCAAAGCGCTGAGAGAATCTGAAAGAATGAGATGACTATGAGTGTCAGATGCATTTATGAGTATTAGGGTTTGAGGTAAATAGAGTAAGTTGGTGGGAGTTTTAACATATGGACTGAAGTTGTAGTCACTACCGTTGCTCCAACCTTATCTGAAAACTTCGGAGCATCAATGTGAACCTGAAGGTAATTGGGGAACTTTGCTAGTATTGTCCTAAGACTAGCTTTGATCGTGTTGCTGTTTACAGAATATTGATCAAGGGATGAAAGACTTGCGAAGCAGGTTCGAGTTTAGATTTGCCAGGGAGGAGTGGAAGTAGATTCGTTGAAGTAGCATTCTGGAAGTGTGTAGTTAGCTTTGTTAGGTAACTTCTGATTCGTACATAGAAAGGTTTGGAAGTTCTCGGTTTTATGAACAGATTGGAAAAGTTTTCTGTAACGCAATTGTGACGTGTAGGTTTGGAGATGCAAGAGAGGCAATTTTTTGTTAAATATAACCTTTTTCAGTTATAAATTAACAGTGCGACATGAAATTGTCCGTATCTCTTAAGCCGTTAATTTTATCGAGATATCCCAGGTGGACTTTTTATCTTAAAAAAGGATAAGAAACTTAATCGTTGCATTTATAACTGAAAAAATTATATTTAACAAAAAATTGTCGCAAATACTATTAAACTTAGTGCGTACCTTCACAAGTGTAGCGTAGACTTGATGACGCTAAAAAGGGTGAAATTACGGTATTTATAAACGGTTAAAATTTCACTAATTTCCAATATGCCATTTAATAATAATATTAAATGAAAAACTATTTTAATACCCAACTTTAGAGCCCTATATTTCGTTAACGAATGACGTGAGGAAAAAAAATTAGGTGGAGTATTATAATTATTGGAGCCAACTGGATAGAAGAGGAACTAGAGCCTGCTGATATCTTGAAATTCCTTCAGGAAATGGGTATAGAGGAACTACCAGTTTCTGAGACTTTTCGCATATAACCAAGTAGAGCAAAGGGGGACAATAGATCCTTTAGGTATCAGTGAATGTCAGCTCAGTTTACATACATAGTTGTGTTCCACATACAAATATTTTACCTAGCTCTGGCGCCTATACCACTTAGTCTATATGAATAAGTAAGCAAAACAGGACAAATCTAATATGGATTTTATTTAACAAACAGCAAACTGATTCAAATTCTTTTTAGTAGGTCAAATTACGCAGACTTGTTCTGTATGTTTCCATTGATTCAAATATTCAGTCCCATATTTCCCTTCAATTGAGATATACGTCCACGATCCATGATATGGGAGCTTTCCAAGAAATAATGTGCATACCTATTGTTGTGTCCGCATCCTATCTCCAACACCAATCATTATTCACATTTCAATTATCTTAATTTCTTGGATATTTATAACACCGCTTAACGTCAAATTGAAAAACTAATGGCAAAAAAGACTTTTATCTATGACCACCATTAAAATGAAGCATTTACAAACTCATATAAATACGTGAAATTACATTTTATACGTGCGAAAAAGAACATTGCTTTTTAAATGGAAGTTTCATTATAACACCCAAAAGAGTGAGAAAAAGTACAATGCTTTTTAAATGGGATAATCATTATAACACTCTTTTTGAAGCTTGCTTCTTATTGCACGACTTTTGAGAAGGCTAGTGAACTCGTGAAACGTGTGATGTTACGAAAAAGCGTTCGTAACGCTATGACTCATTAGAAAGAGAGAGACGCATTCAAATAACGCGCAATACTATATGTATAAAACCAACGCTGCATTAAAATTTTGAAAATTGGTCAAAAATTGTAAAAATTTTGAAAAAATGGTCAATAATTATAAAAGATTGTCAAAAATGGTCAAAAATTTCCAAAAATTTTCAAAAATTGTCAAAAATGATAAATAATTGCCAAAACTGTCAAAATTGGTCAATAATTGTCAAAAATGGTCACTAATTGTTGAAATTTGAAAAATGGTCAAAAATTGTCTATAAACTGTAAAAAGCTGTCAAAAATGGTCAATAAATGTTAAAATTTTGAAAAATGGTCAAAAATTGTCAAAATTTTGAAAGAATGGTCAATGATTATGAAAAACTCTCAAAAATGGTCAATAATTGGTAAAATTTGAAAAAATGGTCAAAAATTTTGAAAAAATGGTCAATAATTATAAAAAACTGTCAAAAATGGTCAATAATTGTTAAAAATTGTCAAAATTTTTTGGAAAATGGTCAATAATTGCTTCCCCGCGGCCGTACCTTTCGGGTCATTATAAGAAATCTGAGAAGATTTGACAGGACTTATGACATTCCTAAGTATACGATATTCATTATTACCGCAGGTGTCCAAAACTTATCCACTGTATGTGAAATTGAAAGAGAAAGTATCATTAACTAAAGACTAGTGGCCTGGGTAGTATAAGTGCGTTGACAAGATTTAGTTCTCGATTTCCAAATTCCACCAAAAATGGTCAATAATTATAAAAAACTCTCAAAAATGGTCAATAATTGTTAAATTTTGAAAAAATGGTCAAAAATTTTCAAAAATTATGAAAAAACGGTTAATAATTATAAAAAACTGTCAAAAATGGTCAATAATTGTTAAAAATTGTAAAAATTTTTGAAAAATTGTCAAAAATGGTTAATAATTGTCAGAACCTGTCAAAAATGCTTAAAAATTGTCAAAAATGGTCAATGATTGTTAAAATTTGGAAAAATGGTCAAAAATAGTCAATAATGATCAATAATTGTCAAAACTGTCATAATTGGTCAATAATTGTCAAAAATGGCCAATAATTGTTAAAATTTGAAAAAATGGTCAAAAATTCTCAAAAATTTTGAAAAAATGGTCAATAATTATAAAAAACTGTCAAAAATGGTCAATAATTGTTAAAAATTGTCAAAATTTTTGAAAAATGGTCAATAATTGTCAGAACCTGTCAAAAATGCTCAAAAATTGCCAAAATCATCAATAATTGTTAAAATTTGGAAAAATGATCTAAAATGGTTAAAATTTTTGAAAAATTGTCAAAAATGAACAATAATTATGAAAACTGTCGAAATTGGTCAATAATTGTCAAAAATGGTCAATAATTGTCAAAAATTGGTCAAAATTTTCGAAAAATGGTCAAAAATGGTCATTCTATTGTGCATAAGAAGCAAGCTTCTGTCGGCGGTCCGACGACCGCTCATCTTTTTTTATTTGTATTTTTATCAAGTTACCTTAGATAATTTTGTGTTTTGTGTTCTGTAATTGTGATAATTTTGTACTGTCATTAGGAAGTGTGAAACGTCATCGTCACTTTGCAAAATATTTTTCAAATTTTGATTGAAAAAACACTGATTATCAAGCTAAATAAACATGGAAGAAGAATCTGATTGCACTCCTCCTGAAATTGCGTGCCATGTAACTCAAAACCTGCTTCCGGAAAAGTCAAGAAAAATATACATGAAGTCATTTGGCGAATTTTGGATTGGAGTAACACTAAAAAAATCAAAAATCAAAATTAAGGGAAAGTATTTTTTTAAGTGGTCGTAGATAAAATATTGTATGATACAAGTGCATGAAGTGATACTTTTGCGCAATCGTTGCAAAAAAGGCACTCAGTACGCTCGTACCTTTCATTTTCGCAGCTCGTGCACAAAAGTATCACTTCACGCACTTGTATCATAAATAACTATTAAACTTTTTCTGTTTAGTCGAGCGGCTAATACTATTTATGAAAGTGGATGATACACTGTTAAAATAATAAACAATTAGGAATAGGAAATTAAAATCGTCCTGTTTTTGGGATTTTTTCATATTACTGTTTATTCATCTAATAATTGATTTATGCGATATTTTATGGACAATTGAGATAGTGTATTAAATGTGAATTATTTAAATTGATAACAATTTAATAGCTTTTTTATATAACGAGAAGTAAGTATATTAATGAATTACTTAAGTTCAGTTTAAGATTCCCATATATTTACGTCTCACTCTTAAAACTGTTTATCGATTATTCCAAACAAACAAGCTAAAGCGTTTATTTTTTTATCTACATTATTCACATCTACCGCGTTTTTTAGTTACAAAAACGGCATTCTCATATACTTTTAAACTCTATCATCACATACAACGCTACTTAAATCTCAACAGAGTAGGTACATACTACAATTTTCTCGATAAATATCAACCCGGTTAACTTAAAACGCAAACTCAAACATTGTTTTCCAGGAACATTTCGTTTTTAATCTGGCAACGCCGCATACACCGAACGCGTATTAAACTTATCACACCAAAGGAAATTTCTACATTTTTCACCAAATTCACTTTTCTTATCGTCTCAGCATCTAAGAACCAAAAAAATCCAATATTTCCCGAATCCGTTTGCATTATTGCTTTTTCGGTAGAGAAACTGTCAACCGGTTAGTTCTTTACAGCATCGTGGGATACCTCTGCATTCCCACTTGCTGATTGTTAACCGACTACTGAAAAACATGGATCTTGTCCAGGTGCAGTTGCCAGGAGGGTTACGACAGCGATCATGTTATAGTCCAGTGGTTGATCATAATTTATTTTAATCGGTTCACTAAGTAAACTCACACATTAATTATTTCAGGAATAACATATCATCTTTAGAACGCCAAGACTTAATGAGAAATGGAGCATTTGAGCAAATGAAACCGGCTTAAGCTAAATTTGAACAGATATGCTTTTTTTGATAAGAAAATTAAAATAAATTACGAAATATCCGGACTAAGGTTGTTTCCCGGAGTCCCGGACTGAGGTTGTTTCTCCACTGAATTGTCAGTTGTTATATTGCAATGACATAACCTATAAAAATCAAAACCACCGCGTTACAAGAATGTGTTTAGCTTTCACCGATTCAGACAGGTGTCATAAAGTTCTACATTTTTTTTTCGATTCAAGGTCCTTCATTGCTCCCCTGTGGCCGTACCTTTCGAGTCATTACAAGAAATCTGAGAATTTTTGACAGGACTTATGACATTCCTAAATATACGATATTCATTATTACCGCAGGTGCCCAAAACTTATTCACTGTATGTGAAATTGAAAGAGAAAGTAAGTAAGAGTAGTGGCCTGGGTATTATAAGTGCCTTGACAAGATTTAGCTTTCCATTTCCAAATTCCACCATTTTGTTCACAGCGATGATATGCCAGGATTTATCAATGCTAATGAATAGATTGGATTTGGAGTATTTCCAATGTTTTTCTTTCAAAAATAGAAAATTTCCCTACCAACTCAAAAGGCATGCCCAATGCCAATATTATAGCCCAAAAAAGTGAATTCGAAAACTCTGCTTAAATGGGTGGAGAAAATATTTAAACCATTTTACGAAAATATGATTCAAAAAAATTCAAGGCAGCCACAAAATAAACTTTATTGTTGCGAGGTCACCAAATCAAAGCCGGCCCTGTCACTAGACTATACATTTTGACGAATGCGCCTACGCGAAAATTCTAGAATGATCGTTTTGTTTACGCCTAGGAAGAGCGTGGAAAATTCAAGAATTTTCCAGAATTGATATTCGCGGGTTTTTGAATGAGTTGACGGTTAGTAAAACAAAGACAGCTAGTTAGTAAAGAGTTAGTTCAAAGACAGTTCACAGAAGCTCTTAGTAATCGGACAGTGAATGAAATAGTGAAGATAAATGTGTAATATTCAAGTGGTAGAAGTAAATTAGAACTATCATACCGAGTGTAAATAAATTAGTAGACATTAAGTAAAGTGTGTGTATATAAATTAAGTTTATTACAGTGTGTGTTTCTGTAAATAAATCTATTAATTAGCCATAGTAGTGTGTATAATTTTATCTCATGCGAAAAATTATTTAAATAAATACAATATTATTTTGTTAAAACTTCTAACTTTCAGTCTCAAGTTCCAGTTTTACTCAAAATGATTAGATAAACATACAAAACGTTTTTTTCACCTCTTGAACGAACTATCAAAATGTCATGTCATGCCAAATTTTTTTAAGTATTATAAGCTGTTTTTCTCATGCAATGAAACACTATTTTCCACTTTTAATGCGGAAAAGTTATCCACGCCCGGACTATTCTGCTCTATCCGTTACGGCAGGAGAAGTCGTATCCCGGTGTATGCATGTCTTCCTGAAGCTGCATACAGAGCGGCTCGTGAAAGGTTTCGAGATTTATTTTCGGGGGCAGGAATTTTCACCAAAAATAAATTATTTAATCACTGGTCGATTTTTATAATCATAATCCTAGAGGTAATTTCGACAAAACACTTTTCGGGTAGAATTTTATTTGATATACTGTTAATACAGGCCTATTTCATTGCTCTCGACTCTGGGAAATGTTTTTGAGAAGCTTGTTAAGACACGTATGGTCAGCTTCATAAACAGGCAGAAGCTTTTAAGTGAAAGACAATTTGGCTTTCAGGCCTCAAAAACACAAATCATGCCATGTTTACCCTTCTTGAGGACCTGTATATGGGGTTGAATGATGGTGAGGTCGCTACGGCAGTGTTTTGTGATCTTACCAAAGCTTTTGATTGTGTAGATCATAGAATACTGTTGAGCAAACTTGAGGTGTATGGGTTCAGGGGCACGTCACTGAATTGGATATCGTCTAATCTTTCAAATCGTCAACAGTCAGTTTTTTTAACAATGAAACATCCACCCAAAAAACAATTACATCCGGTGTTCCCCAAGGCCTTTACTGTTTTTGCTATATATAAATGATTTATAAAAACTGAATATATCTGGGGTATTTACTATGTTTGCTGACGATACGACCATTTTGTGGCGTGGTTACAGAGTTGAGTCAGCAGAGACATTCTAAAAATAAAGGATTGGTGTGGTAGAAACTTGAACGCTTTACAAAAAAGGTCTCTCACGATTTTTTGATATATTTATTCCTTCAAAAGTTATTCGAGGTCAAAGTTGAACTAAGGACAAATTTTAATATTTTTCCAATTTTTCGACGCAACCATCAACTTTATGAGAAAATTTTATGGGACATTTTTTGGAGAGCATTCTATTTTCTATAACTTATCTCCATAAAAGTTTTTGATATCTTTTACAGGTCCTAAGTTATTTGTATTTAACTGAAAATATTTTAACCAAAAAATTATAACTTGAACTTTTGAAGGAATGAATATATCAAAAAATTGTAAGTGACCTTTTTTGTAGAGCGTTCAATTTCCCACAAGAATATACCTTAGTCATTCCGAAGTATTGTCACCAACGTGAGCCATAAAATTCCAAAGTGCAAGAGAATATTGTTCCCATGGTATTTAAATGGAAAATCGAAATTTGCGATGCGGCACCTCTTAATATTGATATTAAGAGCTTAAACTTTCATTTTGTCATTTCCAACAATATTTTAGATATTTTTTTTCATCATTTTTTTTTAATCAGTCTAGTGTAGAGTCTTGCAGGCCTCACTTTGTCCAGCAAAAATTTTTAACTTTGGCCTGCATTTATATCTTGGAATCAATGAGCCCTTTTTAGACGACGCCATCTGAAAATTGCTCGTTCTGTATTCATTTACATACCGAAAGTTGCGTTTTGAGTGTTACATGTAGTGAAAGTGACAGTTCCGTACTGCAAAACACTTTCGGGACGCTCTGGAGTAGACAATTTGAACTTCCTTAAATGTGACTCTAGCCACTTCAATGTTGACAGTTGAGAGTTTCACTTCGATGATTTTGCATAACCTTAAATTTTAATTTTTTCTGAAATGATTTGTTTTATCCGAAGTTTTGTCTAAATTAATGAATAACAATGAATGATGATGAAAAAGAAAACATAAGCGATGAAGAGTTACTCGAATCCATGCCACCTGATCTCACTGAAGGAAGCAAATTCTCTATTATTTATTTTCTTTCCTCAGTGTAATTGAAAAAGTTTTGGATCTTATGCGTCGTCTAAAAAATGTTGTGTACGCCGCGGCTGAAATACTACTTTGTTGGACTCGTCTGTTATTATTTTCAGACTCGTCCAAGAAAGCAGCACTTTCAGTCCTTGGCATACAAATAACTATTTTTGGTCTAATTGTTCTTAGGTTATGATGCTTTAATTATAAGTTGTATGAACTTGAATTAATAAAGCTATTTTTGACTTTGACTTTTGACTTTATGACTCTATATTTGGGGTTGTAAATATCATGGTTAAATGCGATTATTATTCCGTTTTGAAACAGATCATTGGTTAATGTATCGATAAGGGAAAGGAAAATTATTGAAGAAGGTATACAGTGTTGGAAAAATTGCCGCGTAAATTGAAATACTGCAACTTTAAATGCCAATAGCGAAGTAACATAATTACCTAATAAATAATCCGAAAAGTGTGAGTTTTGGCCAGATTACATGTTGAATTATATACCTGAAAAGGTTTCTTGGCGAAATCACCTATAATAAATTGTGTTTATGACCTTCTTTGACGAAATTACCAACACCCTTATTTTCGATAAAATGATTGACTGTTTGTTATCGTTTGGCTTTTAATAGTTAATTTTAATTTTCGTGGAAATTTCATTCACTGGAAATAACATTGGTTTCATGTGAAATAAATCAGAATATTTCGTAATCCGAACTGTCCGCTTCAAATATTACATTCACATTATTTAAGAACAGACTAATAAAATTAGATAACATACATTAAAGATTGAATAAATGGCATTATATCATATGTAAATAAGAGATTAATGGGTCAAAGATCTTTCCCTTTCCTAGCTCCGAAGATCTATAATTGTATCTCTATCAAACTCATATATAATGCCATTCTATTCCAAAGGAAATTAAAAGCAATCCTTAGGGAACAGGCATTTCTGTCATACTGCATCAGTGGCGATATAAAGGAGATGTCTCCTATTGAACTGTTTACCTTCCTGAAAAGGACAAGATGGACGATGAACTAGGAGGACAACTCCTCGGGAGGATGTACAATGGGTCACATGTGGCCTAAGTACTGTGGGCCTAAACTCACTTTCCCCACTCTACAGATACAGAAACAATAAACTATTGGTATCCCTATTAAACACGAAGAGGAATAATTCGAGGTCTTTCGTAATAATGGAATAATTAGATGTTAAAAAATCTCTTCGGCCTGCTGAATTAAAAGACACAAGATTTTTTTTTAAATACGTAAAGCAATTTGTTGGTATCCATAAATTTAGTAAAATACCTCAAAAAATAGCTGTCTATTTAAAGTTGCCGAATGCTAAATAATATACGGGACACTGCCTCGGCAGAAGTTCTGCCACTTTACTTGTAAATTCAGGAAGTGACATAACAATGTTGAAAAGACATGGCGGGTGGAAGTCCTCAACTATAGCAGAAGGGTACATTGAGGATTCAGTGGCAAGTAAAACCAGCATATGTGAAAAAGTTTTGATAAAATATGTAGGAACTACTTATGAGGCGAATCAAACTGGTAATGTAGTGAATGTAAAGAGAACGATATCTGAGGAAAGAAAAGGTGACCTATTCATTCAAAATTGTAGTTATTTTAATATAAATGTTAATAACAACTAAGAATATGTTTTTTAAGTGATTGTTAAAAGTATTATGTAATAATTGTTAATAAAGGTTTTTTTTTGTCAAAAAATGTCAAATGTTTTATTCCCATTGAGAATAATCATTTTGCTGCCTAGGAAAGAAATTTATAGTAATATAAATTACGTGTTTAAATCGATTTTCAGAAACGGCTCGCATTATTTATTGACTATTTATCAAAATTTTGACAACTTTTGACGATTATTGACCATTTCTCAAAATTTTGACAATTATTGACCATTTTTCAAAATTTTTACAATTATTGACCATTTTGACTGTTTTTCAAAATTAGTGACCATTTTTTCAAATTTTTGATAATTTTCGACCATTTTTCAAAATGATGACAATTTTTAACCATTTTTGACAGTTTTCGACAATAATTGTCCATTTTTAATAGTTTTTCAATAATTGTCAATTTTTAACCATTTTTAATAGTTTTTGACCATTTTAGACAATTTTTCAAAATGTTAGCCCATTTTTCAAAATTTTTGATAATTATTGACAATTGTTAACAATTATGGACCATTTTTCCAAATTTATTACCATTTTTAACAATTATTGACCGTTTTTGACCATATTTCAAATTTTTTGACAATTTTTCAAAAACTAACAATTTTTGAAAATTATCAACTATTTTTCAAAATTTTGACAATTTTTAACAATAATTGGCCATTTTTGACAATTTTTCAAAATTTTTGATAGTTTTTGACAAATATCGAATATTTTTCAAAATTTTAACAATTTTTGACAATTATTGACCAATTTTGACGATAATTGTCGATTTTTGACAATTTTTAACCATTTTTGATAGTTTTTGACAATTATAGACCATTTTTCAAAATTTTAACAATTTTTGACAATTATTGACCAATTTTGGCAATAATTGTCCATTTTTGACAATTTTTAACCATTTTTGATAGTTTTTGACCATTTTTGACAATTTTTCAAAATTTTAGACCATTTTTGACAATTTTTAAAAATTTTAGACCATTTTTCGAAATTATTGACCATTTTTGATAATTATTGACAATTGTTGACAATTATGAACCATTTTTCCAAATTTTTACCATATTTCAAAAACTTTAACAATTTTTGAGAATTACCAACTATTTTTCAAAATTTTGACAATTTTTAACAATAATTGTCCATTTTTGACAATTTTTGACCATTTTTGACCATTTTTGACAATTATTGGCCATTTTTGACAATTTTTCAAAATTGTTGACCGTTTTTGATAGTTTTTGACGTTATCGACCATTTTTCAAAATTTTAACACTTTTTGACAATTATTGACCAATTTTGGCAATAATTGTCCATTTTTGACAACTTTCAACCATTTTTGATAGTTTTTGACCATTTTTGACAATTTTTCAAAATTTTTCAAAATTTTAGACCATTTTTCAAAATTATTGACCATTTTTAATAATTATTGACAATTGTTGACAATTATGGACCATTTTTCCAAATTTTTGACCATATTTCAAAAACTTCAACAATTTTTGAGAATTATCAACTATATTTCATGTCCATTTTTGACAATTTTTGATAGTTTTTGACAATTATTGACCAATTTTGACAATAATTGTCCATTGTTAACAATTTTTGACAATTTCTGACAATTTCTGACAATTTTTGACAATTTTTGACAATTTTTGACAATTTTTGACAATTTTTGACAATTTTTGACAATTTTTGACAATTTTTGACAATTTTTGACAATTTTTGACAATTTTTGACAATTTTTGACAATTTTTGACAATTTTTGACAATTTTTGACAATTTTTGACAATTTTTGACAATTTTTGACAATTTTTGTCAATTTTTGACAATTATTGACCATATTTCAAAATTTTTAACAATTTTCATATAATCTTATTTGATTTTTAATCTGATAAATTGTTAAATATTCACCAATTGAGTTAATTTGGAGGGCGTGGTTTGATTAAATAAGCGAGCGAAAAAGATTCCTTTTTTGCGCTAGAGCATAAAGTAACAATCCTCGGCATTTGTCAACTTTACGATTTCATTTGAATATAGTAATTAGTCATTTTACGCGCGACTGTAGAAAAAATATTTTTTGTATGAAATTCTAACAATATCATATTATTCTAGGAATGAGATCCAGTGAAGTGCAAGGTGCATACAAATGTGTAGCTAGTATTCCAGCCGAGTGAAGTCAATTTTGGTAACCAATGTTAGAAAGAGAAATTTCCAATCAATTAGGTACCTGCGGTATCAGGAGAGTTTGTATCCTGGTTTTCTTATGATTTATCATTGGAATTGCTGTTAATCAATACACACTTCAATACACAAAATCACAAAACAGATTCAGACATTTTTAACAAAAATAATCATATCACAAAAAAAGTAACACCAAACGCGTTTTATTAACAACATTTCCGAAATAAGCAAAAAAGCGCTATCCTTAATAAAACCGTTCCTGGAGCGTGCACTGCACTGGATCCCATTCCTAGTAGACTATGATATTGTTAAAATGTCATACAAAACAATTTTTTTTTCTGTGACGGGAAAAAAGTTTGACATTTTATCACTGTTGTCAGGTAAAAAAATATCACTTTCTATGAAATTATTTTTTTCCCCGGGAAAAAAGTGAATATATATATGTATTCGGGAAAAAAGTACTCACTTTTTTCCTGGGGAAAAAAGTAATTTCATAAAAAGTGATATTTTTTTCAATATTATACTTTTTTCCATTGTATAATAAATAACTAATTTTACATTTTATCAAGGATATAATTTGAGAACAAATTTTTTGCAGTCCTAAACTTCGAAATATTATTGATTGTCTATTAGTCGAATGTTTTCATTAGGGTCAGATAGGGACCAGAATTTTAAAAACTCAATTGTCCTTGAAAACGGTTGCTGGAACGCTACAGAATAGTTAACAAAAAGAATAATGAATACAACACAAGGAACATACAGAAGATATTACTGCTACTCATCCTATTAAGAGTTATGTCTAAATCTTCATTCGATCAACCGACATGCAAAGCTCTTTCGTCGCTTCCAAACAAGCTCAATTATTAAACTACTTCCATTATTTTGAACTATATCGCTACCCATCCAATTCATCCTTGTCCTTTTATTTTTGGACGTGCAACTGCTGACAGTTATCAAACTGTGCGACACTAAATTTGCAATTGTAATGAATGAGATATTTGATTCTGCCAACAACTGAATATTCTCCATCAAAAACAATGAAGTTATATCTGACTATCCGGTACAAGCTTTATTTGAAAACAACTTTCCTCTTTTTCGATACCAAATATTTGTTTCTCGCCAGTAATAAGTTGGAAATTCCTTAACCGGAATAAGCGCATTATTTGAAATTATGTTTTACTTTGTGTCTACAGATGATAAATGGACTAGACTGATAGAGATTAGCTTTTGTATTCCCACTGTATTTCCGCTAGGAGAAACACTCCAGCGAGTGAAATTGTACTGTCAATAACTTTTCGAAAATATTTTCATTGGAAATATATAACAAAAATACCACGTAATAGATGTCCGTAGCTAAGTATAAAATATGAAAAGTGATACAGAAATATACAGGCTGTTCAACGACGAGCTTACACTATCTATATATTGGAGACGATTTCTATAAAAATTGGCATAGATGGAGAAGTTATGGCGAATTTATGGAAAGCAGCAAATCCGAATGTAACGAACAGCCAACATGCTGGATCTGCATTTGACACTTTTGCGATGTCTAACAAATATATATTGCTTCATTCAAGGTATTCTCCAGAAAATGAAGTCCGATTATTCGATTTTGTAAAACAACACACCAAACATTCACTTTTTCAGCAAATTGATTCTAAGGGTACGCACACAAAGAAAGCAGGTTAATAAGCGCCTATTTTCGGCGCCAAAAAGCAGCGCTTATAAGTCATCTCAGTAGTACACAATGAACGCCGGTTTTCCGCAAGTTTAAAAGCAACTTTCATAGTACAAAGATGTCTAATTCATCTTCAGATGAAGAATTTTTATTATTGGAAAATGCATTTCTAAGGATGCAACGCACGAAGCAAGGTATACATCCAGTGAATCAAGAACGAAAAGTGTATGGTGAATTTATTCCAATCGTTGGAACAGCACGAACAACGCTTTTTTCAGTATATGAGAATGGCCCTTGAGACATTTACCTAAATTTTGGAAAAAATTAAAACGCGGTTAACAAAAACGTGGTGTAATTGGCACAAACAGCCAAGTGAGGAGTGAGTGCACGTCCGGCACCGACAACCAGCGACCAAGAATTAAAAATTCATTCCGGTTAAAAGTAGGCGCCGATCTGCGTTGGCAACAAGCACCGACCTGCTTTATCTGTGGGCGTGTGCATTTAAAAGCGGACTTAATTATTGGCGCTTATAAGCGTTTGTTACCGGCAAGCAGGCAAAAATTTGACCATTTTTCAAAAATTTTGACCATTTTAGACCATTTTTCCAAATTTTAACAATTATTGACCATTTTTGACAATTTTTGAGCATTTTTGACAGGTTTTGACAATGATTGACTATTTTTGACAATTTTTCAAAAACTTTGACCATTCTTCAAAAAATTTTACAATTTTTAATAATTATTGACCATTTTTGACAGTTTTATAATTATTGAACATTTTTTCAAAATTTGACCATTTTTCAAAAATTTTGACCATTTTAGACCATTTTTCCAAATTTTAACAATTATTGACCATTTTTGAGCATTTTTGACAGGTTCTGACAATGATTGACCATTTTTGACAATTTTTCAAAAATTTTTACCATTTTTCAAAAATGTTCACAATTTTTAATAATTATTGACCATTTTTTCAAGATTTTTATAATTTTTGACCATTTTTGACAATTTTTCGAAAAATCTCAGCATTTCCCAAAAATTTTGACAATTTTTGACAATTATTGACCATTTTTCAAAAATTTTGACAATTTTTACAATTATTGACCATTTTTCCAAATTTTTACCAATTTTTGGAAATATTTGGCAATTATTAACCATTTTTTGAAAATTTTGACAGTTTTTGACAATTTTTGACGATTTTTCCAAATTCTTGACAATTTTTGACCATATTTAAAAATGTTTGACAATTATTGACCATTTTTGACCATTTTTGACCATTTTTGACGAATTTTGACAATTATTGACCGTCTTTGACAATTATTGACCATTTTGAAAATTTTTTAAAAATTCTAACATATTTGGCAATTATTGACCATTTTTTCAGAATTCTGACAATTTTGACCATTTTTCAAAATTTTAACAATTATTGATCTTTTTGGACCATTTTTGACAATTATTGACCATTTTTGACGAATTTTGACAATTATTGACCGTCTTTGACAATTATTGACCATTTTGAAAATTTTTTAAAAATTCTAACATATTTGGCAATTATTGACCATTTTTTCAGAATTCTGACAATTTTGACCATTTTTCAAAATTTTAACAATTATTGATCTTTTTGGACCATTTTTGACAATTTTTGACTAATTTTTATTGGTTTTGACAATTATTGACCGTCTTTGACAATTTTTGACCATTTTTGACAATTTTCCGAAAATTTTAAATATTTTTCAAAATTTTTGGCAATTATTGACCAGTTTTTGACCATTTTTGAAATATTTGGCAATTATTAACGATTTTTTCAAAATTTTGACAGTTTTTGACTATTTTTGATCATTTTTCCACATTTTTGACAATTTTGAACCATATTTAAAATTTTTTGACAATTTTTCAAAAATTTTAACATATTTGGCAATTATTAACCATTTTTTCAAATTTTGACCATTTTTGACAATTTTTCACACCCATAGGTGTGCGAGCTCAGTGCGGCAAGAGAGATTGCGCACAGTCGCTTGAATGAGTTATCGCATGACGAACGCTTTTTCGTAACATCACATGTTTCACGAGCCTTTTCAGAAATATGGCAAGACTGTTGCGTGACGGACTTTTCGTAACGGTTACACGTTTTATGAGTTCACTAGCCTTCTCATTATAAAAAACTGTCAAAAATTGTCAACATTTTTGAAAAATGGTTAAAATTTTTGAAAAATTGTTCAAAAAATGGTCAATAATTGTTAAAATTTGGAAAAATGGTCAAAATTTTTGAAAAATTGTCAAAAATGGTCAAAAATTGTTAAAATTTGAAAAAATAGTCCAAAATTGTCAAAATTTTTGAAAAATGGTCAAAAATGGTCATTCTATTGTGCATAAGAAGCAAGCTTCTGTCGGCAGTCCGACCTTTTTTTTCCTCGCTGTCATGTGGACATATTATAGACCAATCGAATAACTAGGGACGTTTCCTCTTGCCTATAAAATTGTTTTTTTTTCGTATATCGTCGGAAAAAATATACTGTCGAATTCCCAGCTCATAAAACTCTGACCTTACAAAGCCATGTTTGGATCTGATGCTAAAGTTGGACTTACATCCTCTTCTCTACCTAAAGAGGTAATTCTCTCAGAAGAATGATTTCGTATTACAATACTATATTTTACTTGTAGGTTATCGAAAGTATTGAAACAGAAGAAGAGCTAGAGAAGATAAGTAATAATGAGGCTCATAATTAAGACGATGTTATTCCAACAAACACTACAGAAAATGATGAAAGGTAGGACGACTCTGAGAATCTCTGTTCACATTGTAATAAGGAAAGTCCTTTGCTTGGTGGAATATGTTTAATTTGCTCCAGAAAACAACAAATTATTGAAAATCGACGCTAAGCGAAATCAAACTTGGAAAGCCAGGCAAAGAAAATGAAGGAAAGATCGGTTGTCAAATGTAACGTAGGGGATGCTGTGCGAATAAAATTCCCTGATGATGATAGAGGGAGAGGAGATTTCAGAAATGTCTTGATGCCAGTATTGAAGGTAGGAGGGAAAGGCTTGTACCCCCTGGGTAAGTAATTCTATAGGTCAACTAAATAATTTCAAGTTCTTAAGACTATACCAATTTTAGGCCATGAGAGTGGGACAGTGTAGGAAATGTTTTCAAGAAGCCAATTTATGGTATGTGAAAACAAACTTATTGATATTAATGACGAATCATCTGAAAATATATCTTTACGCCAAACTGCAAATCGTCAATCAATGTCTGGAGGTCAAGGATATAAAAGGTGTATAGCAAAATGTGCCACGCTCAAATTCCGCTGTGAATCTGCAGGAGTATTATGTAATTCAAAATGTCCTTCCAGCTTATTTTGTGCAAATAAATAACGTTCATAGGTCAAATAAAATAAGGGTGCATAATGTATATTTATTTTTTACTCCTGATACTATTTGCATGGTTCACCTCATTTTATGCTTAAACATATTATTTCATGTTTTCGTGTTTGTTCGGAAATATATATTTCTTTTAGAATCAATGTTTTTTTTTTAAATTCTACTACATGTGAAATCGGTCGCGCTTCAACTTTTAATTAGTATCCTCTACGTGGTTTAGCCATTACTCCTTGGCCACATCTGGAATTAACCGGATAATGCAAGAAATCAGTGAATCATTTGCGTTTTACCCAGTCTGTTTGGATAATTCGCGACATATCTGGTGGTTAAACCTAGCTTCATCCAATTACGCGCTTTATCCGTAACATACATATAACATTTAGACATTTTATTCCCTACAACTTTTATGTATTTGGGTTGGAAAAGTCGCAAAACATAAGTTTGCACCGAAATAAGAAATTTTCTTACTTTTGATTCCGGCTATCTCACTGAACAATTTGTTCATGTTCATGTGACGCAGTAAACACCTTTTTCGAGCTACAAGGAAAAACTAGAAAAATTTTGCGTTTTTTGGGTCTCAAAAGTTATGTTAACCTCCTAGGATAGTGCAAACTCAGACTACATGAATTTAGGACCAAAAGAAAGTTTCAATTAAGGGGGTTAAAAGCAAACCGGTAAAGTCCATTTTTGTGAAAAATGCAGCATTTCGTGGAATAAATCAAGAACTGGCAAAAGAGATAAAATCCACTACGTTTTAGCGCTGGAAATTACAGTTTGGAAGCAAAAACAATAAAGTCCACTGCACTTAAAAATCAAAGAAGGTAAAGTCCACCGAGACTTGCTTCAAACACGTGACGCGATGTGTCTGGCCTGATAAATTAAACCACCACGTGTTATTTTTGTTAGCTTAACTTAACATAACTGTCGCTTATGGTTTGTTTGTTTTGGCTTGCTGCAAAGTGTAGTAGTGACTATTAATATTAAAATAGTGTAATTACATTGTGATTTCTTTATAATGCATCAAAAGCGAGGAAAATAAGGTTGATTTCCAGAAAAATTTAGCTAATCCTAAAATTCCAGATCAAGAAGCTTACTACCGGCGTCAACTTTACCTGTTCAATTTTTCGATTGTTGTTGGTAGTTCTCAAAGCAAAATGTCTTGTGACAACTGCTTCAGCTATGTATGGAGTTAAGGAACCTACCCAAAAGGTTCGAATGAGGTAGCTTCATGTTTTTACCATTGCTTACAGAATTTAGATTCATCCGGTGTTAAGAAGGTGAGACTATTGTGTGTACATAGCAATAGTTTGTTTTTTATATTTTATTTGTATTTTTGTTATTAGTGTAGTTTTTGACTTGTCCTATACATTTTCATGTCATCAGAGGATCAATATACATTATTATTATTATTATTATTATTATTATTCGCTGATGGATGTGGGGGACAAAATAAAAATAACACTATGATAGTTATGTTACAACGGTAGCTGCTGAAAGCTCCCAAGAACGTTGAAGAAGTGGAGTTGATTTTTCCGGTATGAGGACACTCCTTCATTCCCCCCTGACCGTTAATGCGGTCTATGTGAGAAAAAGTTTAAAAAACTAGAAGTTATTGAGAATCCTCAGGGCTACATGAACATTATGGGAAAATATGCAACCATTAGACAACCAGGAATCGATCTACAGATTTTAGACTGGAAGCAAGAGGCATCAATTCATTTTAAGCCACTTTCGCAATGGCATTTCAAATTCAAACCCTGTAAGAGATACATCTTCAAGCATTCAAAAAACTCACGTCAGATGATTCTTGTCCTAGGAGAAGAGTTTTATTACCACGGCTGTGGAAACTTCAAATCTCTAATGAAAGGTGAAAAAAAGGTGTCCATCATCAACCCTTCGGTGATTGTCCAAGACAACACTGCTGTAAATAATAAGAAAGTGTATTATGTCAAAAAACTTCATATATTGCATTTTGGATCCGAGTCAAACCCTTCCTTAAAATTTTATGTAGACTTTCTTGCTTCATGTGAAGGTCGTCCTGCTGATGCTGAACCTCAAAACATGACGAAGATATGGGTGGCCCGACTGAAGAAGCGCCGTGTAAAACTGTTTTATATTGTAATGCTTTTCAACAGAAATATATTATATTCTTTAGAAAGCTGTTTCTATGACAAAGACAATCGAAACAAACAAAATTCAGTTAATTCCTATGCAAAAGAAATAAAATCCAGATTTTTGAAGCGAAACCGAAAAAATCCATTTTCAAAATCCTGTAAAAGCTGTTCTGATATGATTGCAAACATGTGTATTCAAAGCAATAATTTATTTATCGTCCTAAACATAATTTTCATCATTTGCAAGTGATACTGCTTAATATAAAGCGCCAGTAGTTTTTTGCCCTTTTCTCGAACCTCACATAAATGAACTTTACCCGTTTTGCTTTTAACGCCCTCAATTTACTGGAAATTAATTCCTTTATTGATCCTAATATAATTGGCTTGAAATACCAAGAGAATAATGTCCAGTTTTAAAATTGCAGGTTATACTGAGCTGTAAAATAAATACTGAAATATAAAAAATGCATTGAATGATGTACTTACTACATTCTTTAAATATAAACAAAAACTTATTAAATACCTTGGATATCGAGATTCATCTCCTAATCCGTAAAGACCAACAACGGCCATTGATGCTCAGAAGAGGATTCTGCCTTCCCGCCATTAAGATTCCGAAATGTACACCTTCTTAAAATAGATCCTTCCTATTTTCACGTCCACGATGGAAGTCTTGTCATCCATCCTGAATTTATACACTGACAACACTTTCATTTCAACCGTCACTTAACTTGAAAACCGTAGTAATTAGAAATAAGATATACGACGCGCCCCGTATATACTCGAGGTCTGCCAACCTGATGCTAATGGCTGCATAGAAAGACCGAGATGGAAATAATGATATCTGGGGCGCCGTTTTAATAAAATATCTTGAAGTTTTAACGGGACAAGTTCAGTTCAAATTTTGGTGAAAGCGCCAAAATTTAAGAACGTCGAAAATATGGAACGACGATTTGTGATTAATGCTAGGCTACTTTTATAGTGAAGGAAGAAAAAAATTGATTGATGTTTAAAACCTACTAATTTGGAATTATATGAATGTTCTACACAGAGAAAATGCTCAAGTGAAAAATGTTTTCAGAAAATCGTAATCATTTACTTCTATTGGCTTATTCTATTTTCAGATCACCCTAAGAGAAAAAAACCCTAACTCTCAGTGAAACAGGTTCCTGTATATGAGACTATTTATGCCCACCTGACCAGAGATGTTTTGTGTTCGTATATTAGTGGATTCGTTGCAGTCGACACTCCACTATTTTCATCCACCAATACAAACGCAAAACGTCTGACTGTGGAGCTGTTATCATGAGGAGATATTGTTTTGACGCGGTGTAAATGAAATTTGAACAGAGTAAAGATCACTTTTTTAGCAATAATTAATTGTTTAAGGTTAGGAAGGATCTTGCTTGGCGAAAAAGGATTACGGCAGGTTTCTTTCGACCACAGTTACGCAGATGTTAACCCACTGTTAATCGACAAACGGTCGCGGAATTGCCTTAGTCGATTAGTTTGTTAGGTTTTTTGTGAGAGCTGAAATGGAAAATTAATATCAATGGACCAATGATCCTAGTGATAGTTATAAAATGGAAGTCTATTGGTTGTTTGAGCTGACGTTTTACCTCTTTATCGACAATTGTAAAAGACACGAGTTAAACAATAATTCGAAGTCCGAACCTGCTTATATTTGACAGACCCCAGTTTACGTGCATCGTATTTAAACAGCACCGGCTTTCGCCAATTTACAATGACGTTATTGGTGCATGATAACATGCAACTACGGTTGAATATTCGCGAATGCGGATATAAAGTCACACCACGATTTTTAATTCCATTTGCGGGATTTAACAATTCAAAAAGTGATTGATGATACCGAATTTGTACACGAAATGGGTTCCTTGGTATTTGAATTTCAAAATCGTATATTAATACAGAGATATTTAGAGCCGAATTCTATTTTACATGCGAGAATAATTAATTTGTGTTTCTGGTTAAATTATTTGAGTACTGAAAATTCATTATAAGAGATAGAGCCTCGTTTGGTTTATTAGAGGATTAATTTTACTAGAGGATCATGAAAAATGTTCTATAAAAATACATAAAAAAGTACATTACAGCTTAGAAAACTTTAAAAGTTTCAACGGTTCAGTCTAAAATTAGTTTTTTATGTACCAAGCTTCAAATAAAACAGTGCGAACGTGTAAAAAGTTTAATATCTAAATACGTCACTACAATAGTGAAGTGATATTTTTTTAATATTCTACAACCCGTAATACATATAATTTGGAAGCAAGTCTCTTATATGCCTTATGTGATAGTAACAGTGTGTAATCAGTATTAGGGCTTCACACGAGCGCAATATTTTTCTCGTCTCGTGTCGCTCTCGTCTGAAGAAAGACTAGAGAGACAAAACGAGACAAAGCGTTACTGATACCGAGTCTCGTTTCTGAAATAAAGGTGACAAACGCACAGTGCTGACAATCGAAATATTATAGAGGAGTAGCTCGTGCACGCAACGGCCACAAGATATAGCTTTAATAATAATTTATAAATAACTATACCAGGTAGGGAACACTGGAACAAAAGAGTACCCATACAAAATGATGCAGCCTAGTATATATGGACGGCACCAAGGTAGGCATTGTAGAGCTTAAACAGGAGATAGTTCTTACAAAAGCTCTGTCTAAGGATGTAATAACTTTCCAAACGGAAGTTACGGCGTTATAGAAATTAAGAGTCAGGAAAGAACATACTGTCCAGTTGCCATCTTCAGAGACGGTACAGCTGCACTGAAGGCACTCGACGTAGGTGACCAGAGACCATTGCAAGGTCATGGTAGCCTGGATGTCAGAGCACAAGGGTCATAAGTTCAACAAAAAGGTGAATTAAATGGCCGGATAAGCCTCATCTATTCCAGCGGGCCTGGAAAACTCGACCGAGGAGGAAACAGGTACTGATCGAGAACTTGTACCATCAACCTTTAAGGATCTTCAAGGTGCTACAAGTTAACTTGCAGCACAAAAAGACAGTCACCGCTGTACTACAACAAATAGTGGTGGCTCTAATTCAAGAAACTTGGATAAACAAAGGTAAGATACTGGGGCTTAATATTAGGGGAATGGGACTGATAATGGGAACTGATCGTATTAAAATAAGAACTTGTATTTGCTATAGATCCGAATACAACTTGATGCATGCATGGGTGATATAGTGGCAGCAAAAATTATACTCGAAAAAGATGGGGTAGTACTAGAGACAATAATAGTGTCTCTGCATCTTCCCATAGATTCAGAATAACCACTACCGGGGACTAACATGGAGAACCTGATGGAATACTCAACCAGTACAAGATTCGTCACCGTCGTCCATATCATCTGAAGAGTCATCCAATGTCGGTGCTTCTAAATCCTCGTCCGAAGATGAGTTGGAAGCTTTGATAGGTTTTCTTTTGATTAATTTTGATTTCTTCAAAACTGGTTCCTTTCTATTAATGTCCTCTTCTTTCTTCGATTTTTTTGCCGCTTTTTTCTTTTTCTCTTCAATTGTCGTTTCTGTGGTTAATATTTCTGCCAGCTGCTTGCTCCTTCGTCGAACGGAATCGACGTCAGCAGAAACAACTGGAACAGGCGAGATGATATCCAGTATTTTTCCACGGGTACATTTCACAGGAGTAGTTTCATTGGTTCCGACAGACGCAGGTAGTCCGTTTTGTCTTTCTGGTATAGTTTCACCTACAGTCTGCCAACTACAGCAAGGTTGTTGATTATCATCATCTAAAGCTTGGGAAAAACTTTGAGAACTACCAGCAGAATTTTGTTTATTTTGAACTGCATCAGGGACATCAGCTAACTTACTATTTTCAGTCAAATAAGCGTCATCTGGAATAGCAGAAGGGTTAAATGACACAATACCAGTAGCTTTAAATGCTGAAGTTCCATTATTTACAGTCGCAGACTTGTTCCATCCTTCAGTAAGTAGATAACTTTCCAAACTGTAATCTAGTGAGATTTCGTCCTGGGTAATTGTTAATGTATAAATTACAGGCCGAGTAGTAGTTTAGTTTTAACGATCTGAAAAAACACCTATCTAGAGGACACAGTATTCTGGCATCTCCACGTTACTGCAGTGTGAAGCATGGCCATCAAGCAATAACAAAACTGTCCCTGCCGGCTTTCTGGGAACAAATTGATCTTTAAGCCATTGAAAAAATATGTCACTATTGACATACGCTGACTTCTCCGACATGTACACGGGGGCATCCCATCCTCAAACTCTCGTTTTTTATTTTTGCCTTTCATTACACAGCAAGGGGGAATAAAAACGCCTTCTGCGTTACAACAAGCTATAACCGTGATGGTTTCTCCTTTTTCACCAGAGCTGATACTTGCGATATTTTTAGATCCTTTTTTAACAATTACGTGGCCCGACCTATTATTTAGTTGTAGACCAGTCTCGTCCATATTAAAAATATGTCCAGGTTTTCCCATAAGATTGTTTTCGGCCAAAGTATTTTCTAGCAGCTCAAAATAAACCTGAACGACTTTTTGATTCATTCTCAAGGAACGATTAATGGACCTTCCTTCTGCTTTTCTTACTGGCAGCTTTGAATTTTTCTGCAGAAATAACTGAAGCCACGGAAAACCAGCTAATCTGGTTCCTTACTGAAACGATGTTTAATACCCACCTGTTCGGCCACCTTAAATGCCATTCTTCGCACGTCCAATCGAGTAGGAGAAAATAGATGTGTTTGACCAACTTTTCTTCGGTAGCTGCACCTAATGTAGAGGAGGGTCCAAGAGGACCTTTCTTTATATATCGTGTTGATTTCCTTCTTCGTAGGGTAGTGGCCGGTACCCCAAAATTTCTAGCAGCCTCAATAACTCCCATTCTGTTTTCATTAACGGCTTAAATGGCTTCGGTTAACTGTTGCTCAGTCCAACTAGCCCTGGAACAACTTCTAGTGCGCTTGTAATTGGTAGGCACACTGGAAAAAAAATAATATCGAGCCATCCCATCTCAAAAATAAGTCCTATCCTCGTCATAAGAGGGGAAATGGCGCACCTAATAAACTGAACACGTTTCTAAATATTCGCCATTTTAAGGTTATACAACAAAACTAGAATGTTTTCACTTTCCTAAGATGATAACCTGACTAAAATTATTGCTAAATTCAAAGTTCACCAGCACCAAGGAAAAATTCGGAATAATATTTTTGGCCCAACCGGACCATAAAATAAATAATTTTTAAATAGGCTTGTAACTTGTGAACACAGACGATAAAGCGGCTTGTTTAATATGAACTAAAGGCTATTAGGACGTAGGAATGGAGAACTATCGATGGTTTATCGATAACTATCGTTATTTTTGACTATCGAAAAAAATCGATAGTTCTCGGTACTATCGATAGTTGAGATGTTTAGGTGAAGAACATCAATATATTTTGAAAGCCGATATGGAATTAAATGCGATCAAAAAATGGGACAGACAGAGAGAGATGAGAGAGAGAAAGATGGGACAGAGAAAGAAATATGAGAGAGAGAGAGAGATATATGGGAGAGAGATGGGAGAGAGATGGGAGAGAGAGAGGAAGAGAGAAAGAGAGAGATGGGAGAGAGAGGAAGAAAGATAAGAGAGATGGGAGAGAGAGAAACAAAGATAAGAGAAAGAGAGAGAGAGGGATGGAAGAAAGAGGGAGAGCGATGGGAGAGAAAGAGAGGTGGGAGAGAGAGGTGGGAGAAAGAAAGAGAGGAAAAAAGAGAGAGACAGGAAAGAGAGAGATGGGAGAGCGAGAGAGAAGGAAGAGAAAGACGGGAGAGAAAGAGAGTGTATTGCGTGTGAGTACAATCATTATTTTGAACTGTCAGAATCTAAGACGGATTCGGTAAGGTTCACGATCCTCGGAATTTTCTTATTAGAACATTTTAAAAGGAAAAAATTCACTTTTGGAACAGAAAATTGCTATTAAAGGTTCTAAAAATCCGCCAATTTTTTTTCAATTTCTGACAATTTTTGACAATTATTATTGACCATTTTTTACAGTTTTTGACGATTATTGACCATTTCTCAAAATTTTTACAATTATTGGCCATTTTTCAAAATTTTAACAATTATTGACCATTTTGACTGTTTTTCAAAATTAGGGACCATTTTTCCGAATATTTGATAATTTTTCGAAATTTTACACCATTTTTCAAAATTATTGACCATTTTTGATAATTATTGACAATTGTTGACTATTATGGACCATTTTTCCAAATTTTTGACAATTTTTCAAAAACTAACAATTTTTGACAATTATCAACTATTTTTCAAAATTTTGACAATTATCAACTATTTTTCAAAATTTTGACAATTTTTAACAATAATTGTTCATCTTTGACATTTTTTGACCATTTTTGATAGTTTTTGACAATCATTGACCATTTTTTACAATTATTGACCAATTTTAACAATTTTTCAAAATTTATATTTTTTACAATTATTGACCATTGTTGACAATTTTTCAAAATCATTGACCATTTCTGAGAGTTTTTGATAATTATCAACAATTATTGACCATTTTTTACAGTTTTTGACAATTATTGACCTTTTTTGACCATCTTTCAAAATTATTGACGATTTTTCAGAATTTTGACAATGATTGACCTTTTTTTACAATTATTGACCTTTTTTGACAATTTTTGACAATTATTGACCTTTTTTGACCATTTTTCAAAATTTTGACAATTACTGACCATTTTTGGCAGTCATTCACAATTATTGACCATTTTTAACAATTTTTGATAATTTTTGACAATTATTGACAGTTTTTAACAATCATTGACCATTTTTGACAGTTTTTGACAATTTTTCAAAATTTTTGACAATTATTGACCATTTTTGACAATTTTTCAAAATCATTGACCATTTCTGAGAGTTTTTGATAATTATCAACAATTATTGACCATTTTCTACAGTTTTTGACAATTATTGACCTTTTTTGACCATCTTTCAAAATTATTGACGATTTTTCAAAATTTTGACAATGATTGACCTTTTTTGACAGTTTTTTGACAATTATTGACCTTTTTTGACAATTTTTGACAATTATTGACCTTTTTTTGACCATTTTTCAAAATTTTGACAATCACTGACTATTTTTGGCAGTCATTCACAATTATTGACCATTTTTAACAATTTTTGATAATTTTTGACAATTATTGACAGTTTTTAACCATCATTGACCATTTTCGACAGTTTTTGACAATTATTGACAATTTTTCAAAATTTTTGACAATTATCGACCATTTTTAACAATTTTTCAAAATTTTGACAATTATTGACCATTTTTCCAAATTTTGATAATTATAGACCATTTTTGACAATTATTGACAGTTTTTGACCATTTTTGACAATTTTTCAAAGTTTTTGACCATTTTTCAAAATTATTGACCATTTCTGAGAGTTTTTGACAATTATTAACAATTTTTGACAATTATTGATCATTTTTCAAAATTTTTGACAATTATTGACCATTATTGAAGGTTTTCCAAAATATTTGACCATTTTTCGAAATTATGTTATGTTACCAATTGTAAAACTATCGTAAAATTATCGATACTAATCGATAGTAAAAATAGCACTATCGATAAATATCGATATTCGGGACTATCGATAGTTCTCCATTCCTATCAGGGTCTCTTCTTGTCTGTGGCACTAGCGGTTGCGCTGTAAAATCATTGCGCCATCTATCCTCGATAGCCCATTCAAAAAAGAGGTTTTCGACATGACACCAATTACATTGATCGTCCTACTAATCAACCCGACAAGATGTTTTTTATTAGGTATTGGGGATGTTCACACAGAATTTTTAATATGAAGGTCTGCACCTGTCAATTTTTCATTAAAAAAATTAATATCTCGATAAGTATAAATTGTAGATATAGGGTATTCTACATATAATTGAAATTCAATGTAGAATTCGAAAAGTTAATAATATACAGGGTGTTACATCCAAAATAACAAAGTTTTCGGTATAACCGGAATTGTCAAAATATTTTCCAACATAAAGATAGTGTGAATTCGTCGTGAAACAGCCTGTATGTAGGAGAAGCTGATAAGGAGATGCTGGGAGTAAATAAAGTACATAATAAAAAATATATCTTTGTGCAAACTTTCTAATCAATTCATGAATATGTTGTGAAGGTATAAGAAAAAAAATGTAATACTCTGCATCCCAATCGTTTGCCCCACCCTGTATAAAATATTTAACTGTTTCAAAGAAGTTTACAATGATGTTTTGAATTATTGATACACTTCCACGATCATTGTGCTGTATCGATCGATACGTTATAATTTGAAATATTATCCAGTTATTTATAATCAAACCAAAAGAGAACTGAATAGAAAATGGAAATGTCATTAATTCAAAACCATTAACAAGTCCAAGAAAACAAAAATCCGTAATCATAACCACGAAACCGTGAAAGCGAACAAAATGTTTAAATAAGTTTCGTGATATCCAATTTTTGTAGGCCAGGATAATAATGGAAAATTAAATCCTTTATGTGAAATATCATGTAATCGATAACTGAAAATGTTACATGAGTACGTATTTGTTTTAAAATGAAGATAATAGGATGATATTTTTATATTCCAAGGATTGGTTACTATGAAGCTGCACTCTAAGTCTTACATTTCTATCGTGAAATTTGACAGCATGAAATTGTATCTATTGGTGCAAGAAAATTATCAAAAAATGAAATCGCGATGCTGTAAATGATATGTATGTAGTACATACAATCACTATACAAGTGAAATTTTGCTGTAAATCAATAAGATGATAAATTTCGAAAATAGTTTTGCTTTGATCGGACTGAAATAAATGTCATAATAAGTTTCATGATGCATTATTTTTACACTCAAGGCACGATGGAAAGATGGTGTCACGCGATTTTCCATGTAATTGGCCCAATGGATATTGATAAAATAATTATTATCGTGGCTGACTAAAACATGTGTGTATAAATGTATTAAATATATTTTATTGTTACCATAAAGATAATGAATATGGAATATAACCAGGTCAAATACAACAAGAAATTTCATTTCATCGACCAATCTTATTATTACCTGTAATCTCGAAAATATTTGGAAAAATCCTTTTCAAAAGATTTAAACCGATAGTAGAAGAAATAAAACCTGACCACCAATTCGGATTTAGAGGATGACCAATATTTACATAACTAAGTATTCTGAACTGGGAGAAATCAAAGCAGGGGTGCGACAAGGAATTGTATTGGGTCCATTTCTATTTTCACTTTACATGGATGAAACAGTTATTTTAACAGAAAGGCAAAATCACGATGAAGCAATAAATGAACCACTGTCGATCAGATTAATCTCGAGACAAGCTTTTATAACATGTAAATTGTGTAATGTAATAAATTGCTGGATTATTTTCTGCTTTTTAGAGCATTTAAATAAAAGCATACTATTAAAAATATTTTTTTACTATTAATGGGAAAGTGTGCCCAGTTCATTATTGATAAAATATTTTAAAGGCAAAGAATAATCATCGTGTCGATTAGTAAAGCAGCCATTGAATAGTATGGGGATGCCTAGGGAAAATCAATGAACTAGGCAAGAACAGCATTGTCACCTTACTGTGGATTCCAGGACACTCTGGAATAAAAGGAAATGAAATGGCATATGAGATAGCAAAGAGAGGAGCTGAAACACCGTTGTGGGGGCCGGAAACCTTTTGCGGTATCAGCTCCAATTAAATATTGGAAGAAATAGGAAACGCCGAAAAGAGGAGAAGATCTTACCGTTGGAAAAATCTAATAGGGCTTAGACAATCAAATATACTCCTTGGAACTATAACCAGGTCGGAATGCCTGAGCCAGAGTGAAACTACGCTAATAGTTTTGACAGGTGTCCTGTTGGAACACTGTCGCCTGAATGGGCACCTTGAAAATCTAAGATGAATGTAGATTCTATGGAATGGGAGGATAAACCTACATCTATATACTTGCGGATTGCAATACAAAATCCTAGGGCACAGCACCTAGAAGACTACTGGATAGAAGAGGGACACTTACTTAAGCAAAAGCCTGCGGATATTACAAAAAGTACTAGTTTCTGAGACTAGTGTTGTAGTGTATTTCCTTATCTATGAACCCTTGTTTCAGTTGTTAACAATCTTGTTAGATTCCTTTTGTTTTTCATACAGTTAGCATTTTGAAAATTTGATAATTTGTAAAAATAAATATTCAAAAACGACTTCGGCAATCTATTTTGTGTATGTATGCAAAATTTCATCTCAATCGGTTGAGGATAACTGCTTTAAAATTCAGTTGCAAGATTTAACCCGAATATACATACGTACAAATATTGGAAGTTAAGTAAAAGCGTATAAAAATAAAATTCGCTTTGAACATGATACATGATATGACAAAAAGGCGTTTATAAAAGTAATGTATCAATACAAAAGGAGCATTTTGTTGTAAACGGTTGAAATAAAACACATTAAACACTCAAGTTAACAGTTAACAATAAATGACAGATTTTCCATTTTTTGCTAACTTACATTACTTATTATAAACAAAGTATTAACATTTTTAAAACTTTGATGACGCAATCTTGTTTTGTATGTATATAAGAAGAGATCCACGAAGCGAAATAATTTTACGGCAATTATTTAAACATTTATTTAGTTTAGAACGATGAAGGAAGTTTGAAAAATTTTTGTTAATTAACAATCGCCGAGCATATCGAAAAATTTGTTTTTATGAAAAATTCCAACGGGAATCAATTCTTCAAAGTGTTTTTCAATTAACTTTAAGTACTTAAAACAATTTTTTTAAGCGACATACTCGCTTTCGAGGCCGTGTGCGCAACCTAACAATGGCGCGCGGAGGGCTTTTTTCGGCGTTAAATTAAAATGATAAATAATGGAGGTACAGTTCCGGGAGTTGGAACTTTTTTTTACTAAATTTCCTCCTCTTTAAGGATATTTTTTTCAAATTTCGAAAATGTTTATAATTTACGAACAATATAAGCTACAAACCAAACACTATTTTTTTGGTGTTTAATTGTTTATAACTTTTGGAGTTTTGTATGGGCTAATTTCATTATTTGGCACAATGATCTAGACATTATTCCGGATCGAATGAGCTAAACCACATAATTTTAATAAAAGTATGTAGAATTAACACCATTTTAAGCTTAGAGACTAGACTATAAAGTAAACGTAGGTCATTAAATGAAACACTTGAATCAGCTATCACTTATGAAATACTTTTATAATATTTGATAGATATGTTCATCAACAAACATGTAAAATAATTCGTTTGCATAAATATATTTGTCGACGACTCTTTGATAATGTTTACATTTTACGTGTGCTTCTTCAAGTATAATGACGTACATTATTCACCAGTGAATAATAGGTGTGGATAATGAACAGGTCACATGACACGGATAAATATGAACTATATTGAAGGTTATTTATATACAAAATGTCACAATACAATAAATAAGAATTATCACCGCGACCAGGATTCAAACCCTATGTCTACATTTCTTCATATCAGACCTCTAAACCATTGCGCTACGGAGACATAATAGTTTATCAAGCTGTTGTATATACAGCGTATGATCAGGTCAAAATAAGAAAGGGATGTTTTAAATAATTTATAGCTGACTGCAATAATTAAGTATTATACTAAATTTGAATTGAAATTACTAGAAAATATAATATAGAAAGCGAATCAGACACTGAAATGAATGTTACTCCACCAAAAATAAGAGAAGCAGAATAAATAGTATCCTTAAATTTATTGCCGGAAAAATTATAGGTATATGAAAGCCTATAATTCCTTCCTAAATTAGAAAAAAAAATAATTCATTTATTAACAGGCAATTAATAGTGGTGCACAAAATATAGTACTCCACTCGCATATAATGGCAAATATTCACTTAGGTGTTTATGTCACTCACTTTCGTGAATAATAGCCATTATTATATGCCTGTTGTTGCCAGGCCGCAGTTTGAATATAAATGTATATTGTATGTGAAAGTATTAAGGCGCATCCACATTATGCCGCGATTTGCCGTTGGCAATGCCAAATGGCAAAGCCAAATTCGCAAAGCTAGCGACTGAAAAAACGTCTGGATATGTGTTGGCATTGATTTATACTCTGTCCATCCAAGCAACGGAGTGTTCCAAAACAGTATCATGCATAGTGCACGTGATCTCTCCAACTCTGTATGGACAATGAATTCCGCCGACCGATTGCAGTTAAATCCGATTGGCCAGCGCATGGAGGCATATTTATTTTAGCCAATAGATGCAAAGGCGCATGGTGATCACGCATCTATCGTTGTTTGGGTCGCTCTGTTTGTTCGATGGATACAGTATATTTTTGTCGCACAATGTTCACAGAACAGGACGATCCCGGTATAGAGTGATCGAATTAATAACTTTCTCATTCGTCCACTCTGAAAGCACGTGCTAACTGGTAGACAGTCTGAATCACAACTGAAGCCGCGAAAGTGGTTGGCACGTCACCACTCTCCGTTCTCATTGGCTTCCTTTGAAGGACACCGTGACTTCAGCGATTTTCATTGGCACATGGATGGCTTATTGGCACGTGCCAACGGTCGCGTCTACATCGAATCGGCATAGTGTGAACGCGCCTTTATGAAGATATAATATATAAGTTACTTTTGAGACGATTTTCTTTTAACAACAACCTGATCCTTTAGAGAAGGTCAGTATATCAGTTAATTAGAATACCAACTACGTCCCTCACGTCACAAAAATGTGAGACCCACCCTTTTAACCGTTTTTTTAACAATTCTTTAAATATGGGTAATGTCAGTTGTGAATAAATGCACTTGGCCTTTATTTCCAGATTCAAATTTGTAATAAATGGTGCATTTCAGCCACACCGCTTCTCTTCTAATTAAAATAAAGGTAGCGAATATTAATTATCGGATACGACTTGGGCAGTAGAGTGTAATGACAAATCCCACTCTCACACTGTTATATATATTTCAAATTCCTGCATACTTTATATTGTAATTAAAACTGGTAATAGATAACACATTTTAATTTTAATAGTATCTTGAATTATGTATGAATTTGTGAAATATCTGGTTTCAATTTATGATGTAAAGTGCATTTAAGGTTGACATGTCACGTCCACGAACCGTGAAATAATGATTATTATTAACACCTTTTAATTACTGCTGTATAATATATATCATCTAATAGTTTCAGCTATTATTAGTAAGTGAGATCAAATTATAACAGGTTATTGAACAAAGTTTAAAGCATCCTATTGACTGCGCCAAAAATGTTCCGGTTCTTTTTAAAAATGACTTTTGAGATGTTAAAATTATATTTATTCATGTATTTGGTATGCAAATATGTATGTTTGGGTAGTTCACGTAATTATTTCTAAAATTCAACGATTTAAACTCATATTAGACCCCTCACTGAAACTTCTAAAACTTATAGTAGAATAGGGAAAATTACAAGAAAGAAATGTAATGAGAAATATTTTAATAATAAATATTTTTCTTACTACCTCCGTCGAAAGTACGTGGTTTCGGCTCCGATTATGCGGCAGAAAGTCTAACTTTTATGCATTGATCAAGTTATATGCGCGCTCCGCGTTACGTTCCTTTGAGCACCTTTAACTTCGAGATTATGTATAATAATAGTAAAGGTATTTATTAACAAAATTTTTTATAGTTACAACAAAAAACAATAAAATTAACAGTGGGGCGAAAAATAATTAAGAGATTAATTAGAAATTTTGCACACTTGTCAAGGACCGATGACACAATTTTGACAGTTTTGACAATGATTGATCATTTTTGACAATTTTTCAAAAATTTTGACCATTTTTCCAAATTTTAACAATTATTGACAATTTTTGAGCATTTTTGACAGATTCTGACAATTATTGACCATTTTTGACAATTTTTCAAAAATCTTGACGATTTTTCAAAAATTTGGCAATTTTTAATAATTATTGACCATTTTTGACAGTTTTTTATAATTATTGACCATTTTTTCAAAATTTTGACAATTTTTCGAAAAATTTTACCATTTTTCAAATATTTTGACATTTTTTGACAATTATTGACCATTTTTCCAAATTTTCGAAAATTTTTACAAATATTTGTCAATTATTAACCATTTTTTCAAAATTTTGACAGATTTTGACAATTTTTGACGATTTTTCCAAATTCTTGACAATTTTTGTCCATATTTAACAATTTTTGACAATTTTTCAAAAATATTAACAATAATTGACCATTTTTGACAGTTTCTGACGAATTTTGACAATTATTGACCGTCTTTGACAATTATTGGCCATTTTTGACAATTTTTTAAAAATTTTAACATATTTGGCAATTATTGACCATTTTTTCAAAATTTTGACAATTTTTGACCATTTATCAAAATTTTAACAATTATTGATCTTTTTGGACCATGTTTGACAATTTTTGATTGGTTTTGACAATTATTGACCATTTTTGAAAATTTTTCCAAATTCTTGTCAATTATTGACCTTCTTTGGCAATTATTGACCATTTTTGGCAATTTTTCAAAAAATTTAACATATTTGGCAATTATTGACCATTTTTTCAAAATTTTGACAATTTTTGACCATTTATCAAAATTTTAACAATTATTGATCTTTTTGGACCATGTTTGACAATTTTTGATTGGTTTTGACAATTATTGACCATTTTTGAAAATTTTTCCAAATTCTTGTCAATTATTAACCTTCTTTGGCAATTATTGACCATTTTTGGCAATTTTTCAAAAAATTTAACATATTTGGCAATTATTGACCATTTTTTCAAAATTTGGCAATTTTTCAAAATTTTAACAATTAATGATCCTTTTGGACCAGTTTTGACAATTTTTGACGAATTTTGATTGGTTTTGACAATTATTGACCGTCTTTGACAATTATAGACCATTTTTGACAGTTTGTGACAATTTTCGACAATTTTTGAAAATATTTGGCAATTATTAACCATTTTTCCAAAATTTTGACAGTTTTTGACAATTTTTGATCATTTTTCCACATTTTTGACAAATTTTGACCATATTTAAAAATTTTAACATATTTGGCAATTATTAACCATTTTTTAAAAATTTTTACAATTTTTGACAATTTTTCCCACCCATAGGTGTGCGAGCTCAGTGCGGCAAGAGGGATTGCGCACAGTCGCTTGAATGAGTTATCTCGTGACGAACGCTTTTTCGTAACATCACACGTTTCACGTAGCCTTCCCTATGTCGTGCAATAAGAAGCAAGCTTCAAAATAATAATTATTACCAACACCTTTAATTATGTGATAAAACGTCACTTTTTTAATTTTGACATACATCCCATGGTCGGGCATCATGGGCTCTATACCACTCGGATACGAAGACATAATAATTTATCAATCAGTTGTATATAGACCATATATGATGTCAACACTAAAAAAGTCTTTCCATTTTTTTTATTGTTATCCAATTCTGAATTATGTTGAAGTCTCTAACCCATCAGAGAATAAGTTTAAGATCATGTACAAAGCTCCACCCGACAAACTAGAAAGCCAGTTAATAAAAACGTGGTAATAAAATAAGGGCGCTTCTTCTTTACAGAAGTTTCAACAACTTTATGAAATTAACTTTAACAAGCATTCTTGACGATATAAATTTCAATAGAACAAATATGTTCTCAAATTAATTGGTGCAGCCTTACTAAGAGGAATATTGTTATACTTTTTAAGTAAAATCAGTAATCAGCAAATTCTACTACAAATATATAATATCACTGTACCAATTCCACAAATTACAAGATTTACATCAACAGGTGTATAAATTATAATAATTATATTAATAAACAATGGGATATCTTATTTTTAGATAATATATAATGTTCAAGTACATCTATTTTTGACAGGACTGGTGCAATTTATTAATCGAATTTTATACAGTATTAATTTGTTTTTGTTAATATAATGGAAAATCTAATATATTCCACATATTTTCCCAAAGTATTCAACTGTATGAAAATAATCTATTTACGTTTAATTAAATATTTCTTAATATACGTTTTCGCATTATTCTGCCTTGATAAATATATTTTAATATAAATTACACCGTCAGCTCCAAAAATGTAATAATTATTATAATGGAATTGACATCCAGAAAATCTAGAAAACAAGGACTTTATTTAAATGAATAATGACGCAGAATCTTAGAATCAACATATTCCATGAACGTAGTCAAAAAAATTATTATTATTTGGGGTGAAGCATGTCGATCGACGTTTTATATATTGTAACGAGTTATTTTTTTTGCAAGTTTAATTTTTATTTTTCTCCAGTTATATATTTTATTTTACCACTAGGTTGTATATAACTGGTTACTTTACAACCCTTTTTACTACCGCATTGATTTTTTTTTTTCGTTATTACCGTTATATATTTTAGGATAAGTCCGAGTTACGCAAATCCAAATTCTACCATACACAATTTATTCATTTCCGATATTTAAATTTTTCAACTGAAGGGACGCCCGGTATATACACCATTTTAATTAAAGCCGAAGCCGTTTAGTATAGGTACAACTTTTTTGTTGTAAGTAGATAAATTTCACGTTTAATTCCCTTACCACGACTGCGGCCGAAAAATGTAGCTAGGATTTTGGATATAAATTAGTGAACAATTGATAGAAGGGCTCATTCATTCCGGCTCTCAATTATTCAGAAAAATTATTCTTTCGTGATTCTTCGCTCAACTTTCTTCCGATAACCGATAAACCGTATTGTGAAAATTTAGTGCATTACGATTGTGTGTGGAAGCTGTATTTTATAAGGTAAATCATTTTTACAAATAAACTGTGTATGCGAAACTTTCCGTACCGCCGCTTAATATTAAATTGTTAAATGTATGGTTTTTAAAATTTTCCGACCGGCTATTTTTTTCTTTTGTTGTTGAATTGAAATTGGGTTTTTTTATTTGTTTCTTTTATATGGAAATAAAGATTTGTGAACTGTAATTTGATTTCGAATTTTATTTACAGCGTTTATTATATATTAATTAACTGATATGAATTATTAGTGGATTCTCGAATTATTTTATGCTTTTGGTTCTCAGTAGTTTTATATCAAATTGATATCCAAGTGGATTATAATATTTTAATTTTATGTTAGTACTAATATTTTTACTCTGTGTGTCGATAGCTGGGTACCGTTTAACTCGTGGGAAAATTCTTTTTTATTTTTTTCGGAATAATAGTTACCGGCTTTACTAAGATTCAAGGGTTAATCAGACTTGGAAGAGGCTTAGCCACAATTTGTTTAAACAAATTAAATTGTTTTATTTCATCATTTAGTATGGATCTTCATCAAGTAAAAGCCTCATATATTCAAATTTAGAGAACACAACCTTAGCTCCATTGTTATGTGTAACTCACAGCTGACGAAAATAATGTTGAAGAATAAATATGGTATTTACTTAATTACAGTTTCCTGTAAAATTGTCATATTTTAGTAAAGCGTGTTACCAATAGATCGAAGATAATAGAATTAATATTATTATAGCGCCTTACAAAAGTTTTGAAAAATATTTTTGGACTACCTTGTGCTGATGAGGCGCAAATACGCCGAAACCGGTCTACCGGTGATGTTGTCCCTTCTAATTACAAACCAGAATGGTTGGTTATATCTTGTAGATATACCAACCACGTTCAGCTTTGAAGTGTAATTCAATGTCTGTCGGGGCATATAGCCCGAGAAGTAGTTGTTCCTTCTTAGTTGAACGGTCATTGTTTTTTGAAAAATATTTTTCAAAACTTTGTAACGCGTTATAATAGTATTATTTCTATTATCTTCGATCTATAAATATGGTAGTTAATTTTTATATAAATCAGTCTACGTAATATAGTTACAGCCACTTACATACAATAATGTTGAGTAAGTTGAGATCTTCTACGGATCGGAACGTATTTGAATTGGTTATTCGAACGGAAATGGGTATCTGGCAGAATATGAGACGAATAGTGATCACATTATGCATCTGGGAAATAAATTGAACATTCTCATCCTAAGGGAGATATTTGTTATCGACGACGTTGTGTAACAGGCTAAGGATAAATTACATTTTACCAAATAGGGAAGAATTGCATCCATATTATATTTCATGTTCGCACTATTGGTAGTTATCGATTACCTGTATTTAATAATAAAAATAAATTGATATTCGATATTTGTGAGTTGTGGTAATACACAAGATTTAAAAATTCTGATTAAGTTCCTGGATACACCTTTCGTTAATCATTTTGAAGTTGGAGCTGCAAGTGTTATTCCAATTCCCTTACATCAATAAAATACATCGCATCAGATTTAGTGTAAATTGTTACTTAGGCAGAATAAACTGTACTGCTCACAGGAAACGATTCTATTCTTTGGAGAAAATTTAGGATATCCGTAAGCTACAGTTTAGGCTAGTCAGCCTCTTCTATCGAATAGGGAGAAGCATTCCGCAAGTATGTGAAGTATATTCCATTCTGGATAATCTACATTCTTCTTTTTCTACTATAGCTGTTAGGAAACACTTGATGTAGTCTTACTTTGGTTTGTGGTTTTTGATCTCATCTAGCAGTAGTTCCCTTAATTTAAGTATCGTTTAAATCAAAACACCAACACTCTTTCCATGCAGATGAAATGAACAGTAATTAACTTAAGAGGCCTATAACTCAGAAACAAGGAACTATTATTATTATTATTTTGACCCAGCATGTAGCTCCCTACTTTTTGTATACCTTGGATTTTGTGAGCAAATTGAAGTTCTTACTCAATCTAAAAACAGATCCAAACTAAATCATCAAAAAAGTGATACGGTTGAAAAATTTCGTATCAAAGTTTCAAAAAAACCTACACAGTTCTTCGAATTTCAACAGTTAATTAATCTTTGGAAAGCCAATAAATTATTTAGCCGATTAACGCAATGGGTAGTGTTGACCCATCCAGCGATGCATGCGTCGTGTGTATAAAAATAAATACGAGGGGTGTTACAGTTAAAGCTCTCAAGTTTAAAGTATTATTACAGTTTCCTGTAAAATTGTCGTAATTAGTAGGGCGTGTTACCAATAGATATCGAAGAATATATTATTCTAACGCTTCACAACAGAGTTTTGAAATAGTTATTTATGATACAAGTGAGTGAAGTGATACTTTTGCGACCTACGACCACATTAAAAATATTTTTCAAATTTTGATTGATAAAACACTGATTGTTAAGCTAAATAAACATGGAAGAAGAATCTGATTGCACTCCTCTTGAAATTTCGAAAATTTTGGCTATTTTTCAAAAATTTTGACCATTTTTCAAAAATTTTGACAATTTTCAACAATTATTGACCATTTTGACAGTTTTTTATAAATATTGACCTCTTTTTTAGATTTTCAACAATTATTGACCATTTTTTAAAATATTTAACAATTTTTGTCAGTTTTAGACCATTTTTGACAGGTTCTGACCAATATTGACAATTTTTGACCTTTTTTTCAAAAATTTTAACAATTATTGACCATTTTTGACCATTTTTTCAAATTTTAACAATTATTGACCATTTTTGACAATTATTTATCATTTTTGACAATTTTTCAAAAATTATGACCATTTTAGAACATTTTTCCAGATTTTAACAATTATTGAACAGTTTTGACAATTTTTGACCATTTTTGACAGGTTCTGACAATTATTGACCATTTTTGACAATTTTCCAAAAATTTTGACAATTATTGTACATTTTTCAAAATATTCAACAATCTTTGATCATTTTTGACGGTTTCTGACAATTATTGACCATTCTCGACAATTTTTCAAAAAGTTTGACAATTTCTGTTCATTTTTCAAAATATTTAACAATTTTTGACCATTTTTCAAAATTTTTACAATTATTGACTATTTTTGACAGGTTCTGACAATTATTGACCATTTTTGACAATTTTAACCAATTATTGATCATTTTTGACAGTCTTTTTTAATTATTGACCATTTTTCCAAAATGTTGACAATTTTTCAAAATTTTAACAATTATTTACCATTTTTACAATTTTTCAAAATTTTAACAATTATTGACCATTTTTGACAATTTTCCAAAAATTTTGACAATCATTGACCATTTTTTTAGATATTTAACAATTTTTGACCATTTTTCAAAATTTTAACAATTTTTTACCATTTTTGGATAATTTTTGACGATTTTTGATTGGTTTTGACAATTATTGACCGTCTTTGACATTTATTGACCATTTTTGACAATTTTTCAAAAATTTTAACCATTTTTGAAAATTTTTATGTTTCACATCAAAAAGAGTGTTATAATGATTATCCCATTTAAAAAGCATTGTACTTTTTCGCACTCTTTTGGGTGTTATAATGAAACTTCCATTTAAAAAGCGTTGTTCTTTTTCGCACGCTTCAGAAATATGTATAAAATGTAAGTTCACGTATTTATATGAGTTTGTAAATGCTTCATATTAATGGTGGTCGTAGATAAAATATTTTTCAAAAACAGTAATCGTTCAACTAAGAAGAGACAACTCCGACAGACATTGAATTACACTTCTAAGTCAAACTCTCTTAGAGCTCTCGGACGGAGGGCATCTACCTTGTACTGATGAGGCGCAAATACGTCGAAACCAGTCTGCAAGTTATGTTGTCCCTTCTAATTGCAAACCAGAATCGTTGGTTAAATCTTTTAGATCATACCGACCCCGTTGGAAGTAGTTGTTTGTTTTTAGTTGACCGGTCACTGTTTTTGAAAAATATTTTCTAAAACTTTGTTGTAAAGCGTTAGAATAATATATTCTTCGATATCTCTCAAGTTTAATTTATACAGGAATTAGCAATAAGCAAATTAAATTCGGAAATATTAATTAGGCACTAATTAAATATTTTGTGCAAATTAGATGTTTACAGAGCACTTAAACCTAATTTGCTCTTTTTCTGCCGGTTCCATTACCAGAGTGTTGAGACGAATTCATTAAGAGACTCTTTGTCCTTAGAAATATTTCCATTAATGTAAGGCTTCTTGACGTACAAGTGTCTTTTGCCCTTCAATTAAATTATTTCATGCGAATTTCGCCAACATTAAATATTAATAATTTATGTTTGAGTTATGCAAATCAATTACGAATCGGAAATTATGAAAATTTATTGTTCGAAAAATGTTTTGCTATAAGATAGCATTATGCAATGCTTTCATTCATTCAATCATGTTTTATGTACAGATATTCAGTAAGTTGTTCCATTCTCGAGATATGGGGCAATTTTCTAATTCTGACCCAAACAGATAATATGTCAAATCTGTCCCATTTAAAAATACCAAGTTTATGTCTTTTAGTTCTATTGCATTTTTTCCATTTCCAGTAAGATAAATAAGACATTTTTTGAGATAGCAGTTTTGGTGAATTTTGGAAAATCGCCCTATATCTCGAAAATGAAACAACTGATGAAGATCTGACTGGACCATGGCTTGTTCAAGAAAAAAATAACAATGATATCTTAACTATTTTTTTCATTTCCTCCAATTTTCGAAATAGGTTTCCAGGAACCAACAATTGGAGCAAATAATAAATAAATCGAAGACCACTTTGGTCGTGAACAAGATAAATGGGAACTAAAACCTGACAAGAAGATGGTAAAGCAAAGATATACTGCCGATGATTCAGCAAGGAATTCCCATGATAAGACTAAGCAAGGTACCAATACTTGCATGTATGGGCATCATTGAAGCCATGAGAAATATTTCTACAGCAGCAGTTGAAGTACTATTGGACCTTCCTCCCTCACACTTTGTATATACAGGGCAGGTATTCAAAGCTTGGAAAACACGCTGAGCACCTTAAACTGTTGAGAGTAAGCTGATCCAACTGAAGACGATAGCTGAACGGGATAACGTCAAGCTGACATGGATACCAGGTCAGCAGGGTATCAAGGGCAATGAAAAAGCGGGTTAGTGGATTCACAACCTGGACCAGGACAGAGTCTTGGTAGGGATCTGTGAAGAAATGGATCAGGAAGCATCATAAAAATGCCCACGAAAATTGCAAGGGAAAACCTACATAATAGAACCAAGCATGAAATGTACAACGCAACTGCTCCAACTGTGAAGGAATTAACTGAAAACTATCACACTTGAACAAACTAAAACCATACAACAGTGACCTTTCAAGTAGAGACAGTAAAATAAATAGTGTATACATGCAAAAGGCTTGATGGTATAAGACAGTCACTATTTGGCCAACCGCAAATTGACGCAGAACTACCCAGCTAATAACTTGATCAAACTGGTGAAGGGGACATAGGTGCTAAACAAAAGCACCAGCAGAAGTACAATAAGCCACTCTGGCTGCAGTTTTATCATATAGTTATTGCATAAAATCGACAAAAATACGAATACAAGGTAAAAATCTAGCACCTCCACGTTTATTCATGACAAGTATATTATGCATTGTAGCATCCTGTATAGATAGAAAGGTTATTGCTCGATATTTAGAACTTTTTAAGATATACTTAAAAGTGTAGAGACGCAGAGTCAAGAATTTTTCATTAAATCGTTTTTTGTTTCGAATATCCAAAGCTTTAATAAGCACATTCCGATTTTTTCAGCGCTTTCTGAACTAGGTTTCTATAAAACGAAATTGCAATTACCAACACATTAGTTTTTTGGAGAATCTAGCTTGTAAAAAAGTCAGTTGGTTCTCAAAGAAATAATGTCAATGTTATTAGATATCTTATTAAAAATAATAAAAACTACAAATAACACATGGCGCAGTCAATAAACTGTCTCTTAATTTAATTGAATAATAATTTAAATGTCGGACGACAGAAGAAGCACTCAGAGTTATGATATTCCATAGCTACGTCAAGGGCATCAAATTCAGGTGTAAGCAAACACCAAACTAAGTTATGCTGTACCGCCCATACCTCTGCAAATGAATGGAAGTATGGCAGAAAATTGGGGTTTCTTTCGCCAAAAGTTCTAAATTTATAATAATTTAGGAACATGGTCTAAAATTGGATCCATCCAAAAATAAAAACTCCAAACAAGAAAGAAATCGAAAGATTTTTGGGAATTGTGAACTACCTCAATAGATTCATCCCACAGTATTAATAGTAATTAGAAAAGGAAAAATTTATGAGATGAGTCACAGGAGAAGTCATTTATAGAGTTAAAACAACTGTGTTGCAGTTTTTTACGGAAGTTCTAAAAATTTTATCAACTAGATGCAAAACAACTATAGATGTTTTCAAAAAAATATTTGTAAGGGATTGAATTCCAAGTGTAATGACGGACAATGGGTCAAGGTTTAATTCCGAAGAATTCAGAACATTTTCAAGAGAATGGTCTTTCAAGTACAAGACATCTAGTCTTGATTTTCCTCAATCAAATGGACAAATTAATTTTTGTTATTTATTTAAATAGTTTTCACTTGTGGGATAAAATTATACACACTATTTATTTATTCAAAGAAACACACACTGTATTAACACTTTTAATTTATTTAATTTAATTTATTTACACTCGGTATATTAGTTCTAATTTATTTTCACCGCTTGAATATTACACTATTTATCTTCACTATTTCATTCACTGTCCGATTACTAAGAACTTCTGTAGACTGTCTTTACTGTCCGTTTCACTAATTCTCTCGAACTAACTATCTGTCTACGCACTCAAAAACCCGCGTATATATAGTCCGCATCAGCTCTGGACAGTTCTAGTACATTACGCTCTCGTCCTTTGCACAAACAAAGCGTCTTTTCGATAATGTTCTCGAAAGGAGCGCAGCCACCAAAATTTACAGTCGAGGGACAGGACCGGCTTTGAGTTGGTGACCTCGCAACAGTATGATTCAAACCGTCAAGAAAATTTTGAAGAAGTCACAATTAGATTAATCCGATTTCTACATGTGTATTCTAGAATTGATTAATACTCCAATCCTAACAAACATTCCAAGTCCAGCGCAGATTGTCTACAATAGGAGATTAAGAACAACCATTCCGATTTCTGACAAATTGATGAAAACGGAAACTCGGTCAAAAAAGAAGATTAAGCAAGAACTAGAGAAGAGGCAAGTGAAAAACAAAGAACAGTTTGATAGAATTTCGGGTACCAACAAAACATTGGTCGAAATAGAAGACACCTAGTGGACCGCAGCAACAACGACAGTCAACCAAAACATAAAAACAAGATTAGAGGAGAAATGATTGAAATACATGAACGAGAGGAGATGAAATATATGATTGACCAGCCAATGAAAGTTGTTGAAACAAATCCCGAGGTGGTAACTCATCCCCTACATCTCGACATACAAATACCAATACAGGCACAAAAACAAAACCTAGAAAACGCAACATATGCAGACGTTATAATTACAGAACAAAGGACCATGTATGGCAGAGCAATAAAGGCACCTGTCAAGTTAAATTTAAAAATTGCTGATGGCACATATCCTTGTTACAGCAGCGTGTTTTGTTCAGTCTTGATTTGTTACAGAGTTTTAAATTACTTTTTTTTACAGTCGCGCGTAAAATGACTGATTACTATATTCAAATGAAATCGTAAAGTCGACAAATGCCGAGGATTGTTACTTTACGATCTAGCGCAAAAAAGGTATCTTTTTCGCTCGCTTATTTAATCAAACCACGCCCTCCGAATTAACTCAATTCGTGAATATTTAACAATTTATCAGATTAAAAATCAAATAAAATTATATGAAAATTGTCAAAAATTTTGAAATATGGTCAAAAATGGTCAATAATTCTAAACAATTGTCAATTATTGTCAAAAACTGCTAAAAATGGACAATTTTTGTCAAAAACTGTCGAAAACTGTCAAAAATTGTCAAAAATTGTCAAAAATTGTCAAAAATTGTCAAAAATTGTCAAAAATTGTCAAAAATTGTCAAAAATTGTCAAAAATTGTCAAAAATTGTCAAAAATTGTCAAAAATTGTCAAAAATTGTCAAAAATTGTCAAAAATTGTCAAAAATTGTCGATAATTGTCAAAAACTTTAAGAAAAATTTTAAAAATGGCCAAACATTTTCAAAAATTATCAAAAATGGTCAATTGTCAAAAATTTTGAAAAATGGTCAAAAATGGTCAATATTTGTCAAAAACTATCAAAAATTGTCAAAAACTGTCAAAAATGGGCAATTATTGTCAAAATTGGTCAATAATTTTCAAAAATTGTTAAAATTTTGAAAAACTATCTGAAATGGTCAATTATTTTGAAAAATGGTCAAAAATTTTGAAAAATAGTTAAAATTTTTGAAAAATTGTCAAAAATGGACAATTATTGTTAAAAATTGTCAAAATTTTGAAAAATAGTTGATAATTTTCAAAAATTGTTGAAGTTTTTGAAATATGGTCAATAATTATCAAAAATGGTCAATAATTTTGAAAAATTGTGAAAATGGTCAAAAAATATCAAAAAGGTTTAAATATTGTCAATTACTTTTAAAAACTGTCAAAATTGGACAATTATTGTCAAAATTGGTCAATTGTCAAAAATTGTTAAAATTTTGAAAAATGGTCGATAATTGTCAAAAACTATCAAAAATGGTCAATAATTTTGAAAATTTGTCAAAAATAGCCAATATATATCAAAAACTATCAAAAATGGTTAAAAATGGTCAAAAAATGAACAATTATTGTTAAAAATTGTCAAAATTTTGAAAAATAGTTGATAATTGTCAAAAATTGTTAGTTATTGAAAAATTGTCAAAAATTTTGAAAAATGGTGCATAATAGTCAACAATTGTCAATAATTATCAGAAATGGTCAATAATTTTGAAAAATGGTGTAAAATTTCGAAAAATGGTTAAAAATTGTCAATTATTGTTAAAAACTGTTAAAAATGGACAATTATTGTCAAAAACTGTCAAAAATGGTTAAAAATTGTCATCATTTTAAAAAATAGTCAAAAATTATCAAATATTTGGAAAAATGGTCCCTAATTTTGAAAAACAGTCAAAATGGTCAATAATTGTTAAAATTTTGAAAAATGGTCAATAATTGTCAAAATTTTGAGAAATGGTCAATAATCGTCAAAAGTTGTCAAAATTTTGAAAAATAGTCAATAAATAATTCGAGACGCTTCCGAAAATTGATTTAAGCACGTAATTTATAAAATCGATTAATATTATCATAAAAATCGATTATTCTAGCACTCCTATTATAACCTAAGATAATGTAAAAAACTGTTTTAATTATTAAAAGGGCGACTGTAGAAAAAATTATGTGTTTTTCGAGAGTAAAGTAAAATTGCCGCTTTCGAAAGATCGCCGCGCTCCGCTCCGCGTCGCGTGGCAATATTCTTTCTCAAGCGGCAATCTGTTACTTTACGCTCTAAATACACAAATAACTATTATATTGTTTGGTTCTTGGTTCTTCCTGTCAGTATTTTCATTGATTAAATTACAGATTAGTTAGAATTAGTCTATAATTATTGAATAAGTATCATAATTTGGTATAATTTGATGTTTTCACTATAAGTTAGAAAGAAAAAATTATATAAAAAAGGGAGGATGTACCTAAAGTAATTTGGAAAATCTAGCTTTTAAAAAAAGTCAGCTGGTCGTCAAAGAGACTTAAAAAAAATAATGTCAATGTAATTAGATATTTTATTAAAAATAATAAAAACTACAAATAACACAATGGTCTATGAAAAATTCAACATAATGAATATACTTTTTTATAGTATTAGTCATTTCGTTGAAACCGTAAACGATCAATAAAGCTTCATATGTTATTCCACTATTTAGGAATCAGACGAATATTGTTCAACTAAAAATCAATACCGAATTAAATAATTGAGACCGCCCGACTATAAATTTGTGTTAAATTGATAATGAAAACGTGCAAAAAATTGTCTAGAAAGCATTGCAGATTTAAGGCTAACTCACACTAGTCAAGTAGGTATATGGTAGAGTGAAGTAAAGCATGTCAACTTGACCATTGTAAGCAGTTGGTCTAGTGAAAAGTCAAATAAACAGGCGAGTTATGAGACGAAGTCGAGTGGTAGATCGGGATAGCATAGTAACTCGCCCACTTGCCCTCTTCCCCACCAAACTCATCCAATACCCTCAAAAAAAATCTGTCAGCTACAACTGACTGCTGTAGAGTTACTTGACTGATGTGCTCCCTTTGGTCCAGAACCTTTCTATGGAATAGCGGAAGCGGTGTAAAAAACAAGTAGCAGTACTTGCATAAAAAATAATGGTGGAACAAATTAATCAAAGAACCATTGCCAATATTCACAGAGTACCTACTAAGCCAGAATACTGAATACTCCTCAACAAACACCTAAACAACAACGGATTGGCAGATAGAACCATACGCAGGTTTTGCCAAGAAAATAAGTTCGGTTATTTCTAAATCCAAGTACCTAAGTAGGTATTCTCAATTACCTCTAAATTTAGAACACTCATTATTTGAAACTTTCAGACTATAATAACAAACCAAACAACAATATTCTGCTTCACCTCACTTTGCGCGAGAGCCAGCCAATACCTGAATAATATCCTTGAAGATGGTTTGGAAGGCGCAGTTTCATCGAATGGCCACCGTGATGCCTCGATATGAATCTTTTAGACTATTTCCTATAAGGTCATTTAAAAATGACAACATTTTGAACAGCTGGATAAAAACAAACGAAACAGATCATAATAGAACGAGCGCTTAAAGCTGGAGGGATTGACAGACGAAGATATTATGTTAATTAGAGGAAGACACGGCACAACACTTTCTATGCCAGTGCGACTGCCTGGTTAATGTACGGTTCTTAAAACCGGGAGACGAAAAGCTAATAGCAAAAAACGATATGAAAAATTCAGTCTCAAAACTGGTGGACTTCATTAAAAGAGTCGGGCGGGTGATCTGGATGAAGTGGACTATAATTGGCCAGAAGCCACCTCATAACATCTAAACTAACTAGATTAGTATTTAGTAATGAATATAAACGTTCAGCCCAATAAACAATGATATACAGATACATTCAAATAAAAACGGAACATAGGGATTTAGTGTATTCGCCGATCTAAATAGTCCACCAACGAAACATTTCTATAAGTTCACTTCAATTAATATCAAGAATTGATCTGGACAGCTGGATTCAGAATCACTGTAAGAAGGCCCGCCCCTTCTCCTTCCAAAATTTGTTAGTTATGTGCGAGGTGTGTGCGAAGTGCGAACTGCGATTTAGTATTGAATAATTATTTGATGGGGGCAGTAAACGTCGCTATATATTGAAACAATATGCTTACATTTTATGTTGTTAAAATCGAAAATTAATTGTTAAATTCTCTTTAACAATTAATGTTTCGAGTTGAGATAATATGTTTTGATTTCTTTTGGCCATAACCGCTTTCAAAATAGAAATAAATTCGTAAATAAAACAAAATAGGATTCTTTAAATTGAAACAAAGTTATGGGCTTGAACACTCTCACCGATCGACTGACTGTCTGACGCTAATTAAGGACCGCCCACCGTTGAGAATACGGAGTGGTGGGAATTGTACGATATGTTATAGGTGTCCAAATAAACGATTGTAATAATCGTGTTTTTAATCTGTTGAAGCTGGATGTTGGTCGACTAGTTCAAAAGCAGTTCTGATACAATGCTTAAAATCCCTATGTTCCGTTTGTGTTTGAATGTATCTGTATATTTGATAGAGGAACCTACGCGAGTTCCTGCAAAATCAGCAGCTTGTTTAGATAATATAATAGATAACTTTGAAAACTTTTTTAATGTCAATATTATAAAAGTAATTATGTCCGATCATTATGGGGTGGACATAAACATTAATGTAGAAGAATTAGATACAGTTTTAAATTATTCATTTTGTAGGCCACTGACAAATGTCGGAAAAGCAGAGTTTATATTTACGATGAACAAAATAAATTGGGATGAGTTTGATATATCTAGGGATCAAAATTACTTAGCTAGATTTCTGTGTGACGAAATTAGTCATGCAGTAGAATTAGCATTTCTACAAAAGCTTGTAAAAAGCAGATTTGGCAAGGTAAACTGGTTTGATGATAGTTTAAAAAATATGATAACTGAACTATCTAATAAGAAAAAGCTGTCAGTACAGGAAGTCCTTAAGGGAAGCTAAAGCTAAGTCTTATGACAACATATTATTAAACAGTAATAATATTAGTAAAACTACTTGGTCAATCATAAATAATTTTAATAATAAATCTTAAAAAACATCCCCAATTAGTAATTTGACTGCATACGATTTCAATGAATATTCTGTTCAAATAATTGATGATGTTGCTGCAAAGATTCCTTCATAAAGTGAGGACGGATCTAAACTGTTAAATATATCGGTTAAAAATTCAATATTTTTAAGACCTACAGATGAAAAAGAAGTTATATAATAGCTTCATTGAAAAACTCAAAATGCAAGGATCCTTATAATATTAGTCATGACTTGACTAAAATTATTAGTGATATTCTTAGTAATCCTCTGGTACATTTGATTAATATATGTTTTGCGAATGGTGAGTTTCCAGATAGCTTAAAATTATGTAGAGCCTCACCAATACTTAAACAAAGTGATCCTAATCTATGTGATAACTTAACAATAACTCCAATTTTATCAAAAGTTATTGACATAATTTTGAAAAATAGGTTAATTGAATTTCTATGTAGAAGGCGGTAATTATTTATGTGAAAGGTAATATGGGTTTAGAACAATAAGATCGACTACTCAGGCAGTATCAGATATTGTCCATACTATCATAGCAAATAAAGATTTGGGACTTTCTACAAGAGCTGTGTTGTGTGATTTATCTAAGGCATTTGATTGTATATCATATCAAATACTACTTAACAAATTATGTAAGTATGGAATAAGAGGGACAGTCTTAAATTTGCTAAGATCATTCTTAACTGATAGAAGACAGTTTATAATACATAATAATATTAAATCGGATATACCGTTAGTTAAACATGGTGTGCTACAAGGATCGGTATTAGGACCTTTACTATTTGTTATATATGTGAATGATTTACCAGAGTATGTTGATATTGCTGATACATTTTTATATGCAGATGATACTACCTTCTTAATTAAAAACGCAGATTATAATCAGCTTGATGCAGCAACAGCTGAACTCCAAAATAAGTTTGAAGGGTAGTTTAATGCTTATGTCCTTTCTCTCAATAAAAATAAAACAAAAGTTATAAATTTTGTAATGAAGGTGAAAATAGTGCAAGAATGCTAGGTTTTACTATCGACAACAATCTAAATTGGAAGCTGCATGTAAATGAGCTAAATAAGAAATTGTCAAGTGGACGATTTGCATTGAGAAGAATGAAAGCTGTTGTATCGAAAGAAGTACTCAGGGTTACTTATTTTGGATTAGTACAGTCTCACATACAATTTGGAATTCTTATATGGGGTTCAACAAATGTAGCAAATGAAGTTTTTATACAGCAAAAGAAAATTATACGAGATATGGTGGGTGTAGGCTTCAGAGAACATGCAAAACCATTGTTTATGACATTGAGAATTCTGACCGTACCATGCCTCTTTATTATGGAAGCTATTTTATATGTGCATAAAAACAAACATAAATATAACACAGGATCAAATGTTCATAACTATAACACCAGGAGTAAGGATTTTATTATTACCCAAAGTAAATCATATAACTACCTCTAAACAAACAGATTTTATTTATTGTGAAATTTACAACTCTATACCAATTGAATGAACAAAGTTTAATTATGAAAGGTTGAAGTATACTGTAAGGAATGCACTTGAGAGACTGGCTTTTTACTCGTTGGATGAAGTTTTTAACTGTAACTGTAACTGGCAGTCAATTTTAGGTGAAATGCTTTTATATGTTTTATTATGTTAACGTGTCTAAACAGTTCGTGTTTGTGAAGATTTTAGGAAATTTTAACTTATTGTAAGACCAATAAAGCTATCTATCTATAAAAAAAGGCGTGGCATACCATTATGGTTAAAACACATTGCGTCAGTTCTGCACTAATGGTAACTCCCCTAGCACTATATCAACACTACTCTTAAATTGAGCAGTATCGAGAGATATATAGAAACATCGGCAACCGACAATAGAGATAAATGTTTAAATCACGTTTATTGTGTCCATAGCTCAATGCAACACAACGTGTTGTGTCTGAAACAATCCGTTTTGTCTCAATTAAAGCAATTTAACAGCATTATCACTATCTGTTCATCATTCCTCGAATGTATTTGCTAGTTATCACCGCAAATATTTCGGTTGCGGATATCACTTTCCACATGAACAATGTGTGCTTTTAATCGTTATTGTTTTAATTATTAAGCGGCAGTTGTTCGTCACTTATAACACAGTTTCCCCAGCAAATATTTCATTTTAATTAATTACATAGATTATACTGATTTATACGATATACCATTAGAAGTAATTCAAAGAAGAATAGCAAACGAAACGGAAAACTTATGAAAAGAGTTTGGGTTTCAAGTGAGTGGAAAAACTTCAATAAAATATTCGATACAATTAAAAGAACAAACTTTTATTGATTGTTCTCTCAGGAACAAGAGCTTATCACTTCGTAGCTAGAAAAGTGCCAACTTTTTAACCCTCCATTATTAGCCAAGTAAACAGTATTTTTACTATTTTTTAAAATATATGAAACATGAGAATAACCTTTGTGTGATAAAGCCAGCACCAGTTATGAAATACCCCCTTTTTTGCGGATTTCCCTTGCTAAGCTGATTCCTAAAATTCATCACAGGTCGAAAAAAATGAGAAAGTAGTTTATGTCATTTTATCATTAACAAAATAATTTATGAACAATAAACGTACACTCTGAGAAAAACAAACTAAAGAAAATTTACAGTAAATGATCAACTTGTTTTCCTTTGACCTCCAAACAATGACTTAAGCTGGTAATAAATTCGTCTTCAAGATTTTGTAGCATAGCGGGTGTTACGTTCTGCGTTCCTTCCTGATTCAGGCTTTTAGGTCACGGATATCGTCAGGTCTATATAGGCTTTGAATTTCAAATAACCCCATAAAAAGAAGTAAGATCGGGTGATCTAGCGGGCCACTCCACTGTTCCCGATCCATCGATCTGGAAATGTTCTGTTAAAAGCAGTTATAGCGAAATGTGGTGCGCCATTCTGTTGTTGGCAATTTGGATCTCAGGGAAGAGCTGGATCAAAAATTGAAATTCTTTGTAAACATTTAGTTTTGCCTTCATTGAGACATTTTTGAAGCTTGCTTCTTATTGCACGACATAGGACTTTTGGGAAGGCTAGTCAAAAATTGTGAAAAATTTGGAAAAATGGTCAATAATTGTCAAAAACTGTCAAAATATTGAAAAAAAGGTTAATTGCCAAATATTTTCAAAAATTTGGAAAAATGGTCGATAATGGACTGCCTAAGCCTAATGGACGTCACTAGAGGCGTGGTCATGGAAACCTTTTCAAACAAACCGAGTGCGCGTGAAAATTACCATAAGACATTTTTAATTTTTCGTTTGCTGTTAATATAGTTATAAACAAGAGTGATCGTTACTAGAAATAAGTAAAAAGTGATCAGTTAAAGACTTTTTTACAATAAAATCTGCAAGGTGAGGTTTGCAAAGCATTTTTAAACCAGTGTAAACACAATTGGGGTTATGTTGTCGTTTTGTTGATGCTTAATTTATTTGTTTATTTTTATATATTTCATTGTAGATATGGCTTCAAAGCATGTGTTGAAAGTTTCTAGCATTAATGAAATGAAAATAATAATAAAATAAAATCATTAAAAGGGGTGAAAATGCTTTAGAGGCAAACCATGTGAAGACAATGCTATTTGATGCTGAGTTAATGGTAATCAGAGGCGAAGTCCATGCCAGTATAAATTATACCACGTTGAGGTAAATTATCATATACCTAATCTTTAAATCTCATCCACATGTTTTCAAACTTATTATTTATTATTATTATTTGAAAAACTGTAAACAAACATAACCTCAACTAAGTTTACACTGTTTTAAAAACTCTTTGCAAACCTTACCTTGCAGATTTTCTTGTAAAAAAGTCTTTAACTGATCACTTTTTACTTATTTCTAATAACGCTCACTCTTATTTATAATTATATTAACAGCAAACGGCAAATTAAAAATCTTTTATGACGTTTTACACGCGTTATAGATTTGTTTGGAAAGGTTGATGGGGGGAGCCTTCTGCTGTGACGTCAGAGCTTAGGCAGTCCATTGTCAAAAATTGTCAAAAACTCTCAAAAATGGTCAATAATTGTCAAAATTTTTGAAAAATGGTTAAAATTTTTGAAATATTATCAAAAATGGTCAATAATTGTCAAAGACGGTCAATAATTGTCAAAAATTGTCAAAAACTGTCAAAAATTGTTAAAACTGAAAAATAGTCAAAAACTGTTAAAATTTTGAAAAATGGTCAAAAATTGTAAAATATTTAAAGAAATGGTCAATGATTGTCAAAATTTTTGAAAAATTGTCAAAAATGGTCAATAATTGTTAAAATTTTGAAAAATGGTAAAAAATTGTTAAAATTTTTTGGAAAAATGGTCAATAATTAAAAAAGACTGTCAAAAATGGTCAATAATTGTTTAAAATTGTCGAAATTTTTGAAAAATTGTCAAAAATAGTCAATTATTGTCAGAAACTGTCAAAAATGGTCAATAATTGTAAAATTTTGAAAAATGGTCAAAAATTGTCAAAATTTGGAAAAAATGGTCAATAATTATAAAAAACTGTCAAAAACGGTCAATAATTGTTAAACATTTTCAAATTTTTTGGAAACTGGACAAAATTTTTAAAAAATTGTCAATAATTGTCAGAACCTGTCAAAAAGCTAAAAAATTGTCAATAATGGTCAATAATTGTTAAAATTTGGAAAAATGGTCAAAATTTTCGAAAAAGTATCAATAATGGTCAATTTTTTTGTAAAATGGTCGATAATTATAAAAAACTGTCAAAAATGGTCAATAATTGTTCAAAATAGTCAAAATTTTTGAAAAATGGTCAACATTTTTGGAAAAATGTCAAAATTGGTCAATAATTGTCAGAACCTCTCAAAAATGCAAAAAAATTGTCGAAAATGGTCAATAATAGTTAATATTTGGGAAAATGGTCTAAAATGGTCAACATTTTTGAAAAATTTTCAAAAATGATCAATCATTGTCAAAACTGTCAAAAATGGTCAATAATTGTTAAAATTTGAAAAAATGGTCACAAATTGTCAGAAATTTTGAAAAAATGGTCAATAATTGTCAAAAATTTTCAAAATTTTGAAAAAATGGTCAATAATTATTAAAAATTGTCAAAATTTTGAAAAAAATGGTCAATAAAATATAAAATAAAACTTAGTAGAACGTACTGGGCCTAATGTAATTCCCAACATCGCATTCTATTGCGCATATTTTTATTGATGGTTTTCCCAACCTCGCATTCTATTGTGCATAAGAAGCAAGTTTCTGTAGGTGGTCCGCGACCGATCACCTTTTTTTTTTATTAATTGTGCTGCGATTCCTGATATTGTATGTTCGTAAAGCATTATTAATTCTCCTGTTGATTTCTACATCTTCATTGCCTGTGTCAATTTTTGTTTCAAGATATTTGAATGTGTTTTAATTTTCTCACCCTCCATTTATATGTTTAGTATTTTTATTGTTTCCCATTTTTTACAAATACATTTAAATTTTTTTCTCTAAATTAATAACAATGATATGTCACATTTTTAGGTACCGTCATTTGAAATTCCATTGTCGAAAGATGTTTTTCTTAGATCACATTTTACAAGGAATGTAAATAGTGAAATAGCTGTTGATAGGATAATAAAATCTAGCATTTTATATACTTGAAATAAAACGGTTATATTGCAATCGTAAAGTAAGGTCCATTTATTTTACACCTACAGTATGACACGACAAAATCGTTTTATTGATATTTCAACCAGTTATTTTTACAAATAAATTCAAACTGTTATTAGGCTAAGCGATGAAGAAATAGAACTAACAGATAACTTCAAATATCTAGGTGCCTTAATAAACAAAGACGAAAAAAACGAAGCGGAAATTAACAACAGGATAGAAAGCGCAACCATAGTATATTATTCATTAAGTTATTAAGTAACACGTTTGTAAGGAAGAAAGAAGTGTCGACAAAGGACAAAACTAAAATATTCAAACCGATCCTGATCTATGGTTGTGGAAGCTGGGTACTGACAGCACAACAAAAAAGCAAAGTACAAGCCATTGAAATGTTATTTCTACTAGGTATAAAGGGCATCACAAAAAAAGATAGAGTGAGAAATGATGAAGTTAGAAAGAAATTAGAGGTCGAGCCGATCAAAGATAGTATAGAAGGTTAACAACTAAAGTGGTTTGGACATATGTTAAGAATGGACAACTCGAGACAAGTCAAGTCGATATGGCAAACCAATTCAATAAATAGAAGATATAGAGGCAGACACAAGAGAAAATAAGATGATGAAATAGCTGGTATCCTGGAAAAAATAACAAGAACTGGAAGGAAGGGAAAGATATTGGACAAAATAGGAGAAGCTGGGCAAAATTTGTGTATAAAACAGACTGAACCATTCATGTACAAACCTTATTATGTATCAACAAAATACCTTAACACAATCGGGTATATTAAGGTTTATGATTATATATAATATATATTCTTACAACATTTAACCGATTATAAAGGAGATTATTTCGTTAAAAGATTTGGTAGTTTTACCTCTGTCTCTGTATTTTTTCTGGCCAACAGTACGTGAAATAATATTTATAAAATATTATAAATTAGAGGATTCCTGTGTTAATCTGACTGTGGGAGGAGTCATCGGGTCCAGCGAAAAGTTTGTGTCATTGAGTGGATCTTTTGTAAACCGAAATGATTTATCAGACGAAAAGCTGTATGATTTACATACGGCTATAGCAAGTTTGTCAGATGTGATGGCTGCTACTATGGGACGAGAAAGTTCAGAACTTTTACTTACTGGATGTGTTATTTGGTTAATTTTCATAGGCTGATGAGTATCAATCGTCGGAGGAGGCGAGGCTTCTTGGGACAATGAAGATTCAACAGACCATTTTAATGAGACTCCAGGTGGCAAGAAATCATTGTTCAATAATTTGCTAGCAGATAGCATTCCTTTAACATGACGTACAATATGATTTGTAGTGAATCCTGCAGAGAGGTTGTTGACTATTACATAATGCCATATTTGATTACTGCTAGAGGTTGAGGTGTTTGAAACTGTTGGAATACTGCATACCTTAGGAGATGATTAAATGTATCACTTGTTTTATTTTGGTTGTTTCATATTTTATTTGCTGAACATGTGTATCTTCTTTAATTATATTAAATATATTTTACTTCTAAAAGCAAATATGTTCATTGTTTTGAATATGAATACTTATTTCACAAAATTTATGCATATTTTTTATTAACAAAAATTTTTCTCGTTCTATTTTTGATGGACTTCAAGAAAAAAGCTTGTGATTATCTGAAATGAATTCTAAATATTTGCAGAAGAGGTGAGGGTGTGTTAGATATATTATATCATGCAATGATTGCAATATAATGTACTTATGAATTAAAATCGAATGTATTTCACTGCTGAAGTTGAATTTAAGCTTGTTTCGCCTTTTAGTATTTATTTTTGGCAATTTTCCCAGTTCTTCTGCTGTTATGCGGGCGAAACTCACATTACGGAGTGTGCCAAAGCGGAGAATTTTTAAAAAGCTTTCGGTAATTTGACATTGTGTTTTTGATATTTGTCCTTGACCTTAATTTAAAGGTTATGATGTATTTTTAAAATAGAAATGATTCCTTCTATTTACTGATTTGTAAAAGTCCAGTGGGACAAATTAAAAAAGAAATCAATCGTTTTAGAAACGAGATTCATTCGTGTGTAAAGAGAATTTTTATTTTTATAAAAATGTGATGAAAAAATGACAAGAGCTGAATCGGTTTTTTTCATATACAAAAGTTACACGGCCCGTTGAACTCGAACTTTTCTGTCGATTTTCTTAGCATCTGGGGAATTTCACCAGTTACAGAACAGTATTCAGCAACTTTTTTATATGTGACATGAGAAACAATAAATATTTTCTACATGCTCAAGTTGATTGAAAATGTTTGATATGGTAATTTGAAACTTGAATTATAAATCAATATTATGCTTAGAGCAGTGATTCCACTAAACTTTCACCGGTAATAAGAATTCTTATTTTAGAATCTGTTTATATTATATTTTCAGTAACATCCAATAATTTTACTTAATTACAGTTACCTGTAAATAATTGTCATATCAGTAAAGCGTGATCTATAGACGTCAAAAAATAATAGTTCAATTCTATTAAACGCTTTACAAAATTAGAAAAATTAATTTCCAAAGAGCAGACCGTCCACTAAGAAGCAACAACTACTTCTCGGGCTATATGCCCCGACAGACATTGAATTACACTTCTAAAGTAAACGGGGTTGGGTTGATTAGAAGGAATAACATGTTATTCCTTCTAATCGCAAACCAGAATGGTTGGTTCTATCTTAACAGATATACCAACCCCGTTTACTTTAGAAGTGTAATTCAATGTCTGTCGGGGCATATAGCCCGAGAAGTAGTTGTTGCTTCTTAGTGGACGGTCTGCTCTTTGGAAATTAATTTCTCTAATTTTGTAAAGCGTTTAATAGTATTGAACTATTATTTTTTGACGTCTATCCAATAATTCATCAAGATATAGCAAATTTATGTCATTCTGTTGAGCCTGCATGCAGCATTTTGTTGCGCAGCATCGCGCAATATTGCAAGGTCCACATAATCTTCAGGATAGAACTGAACTGGGACCTTCCTCATGAGACACTATCCCGCAACGCTGCTCAAGTAATCGCAACAAAAGTCGATCCTGGAGACCAATGACCGGATTCTTGACTGAGGGATGAGAGCTTACCGAGAGAACTGATGTTACTGCTTGATTTGAGGACGTAAGATCAAAATTTTTACGGCTTCGTTTTTTGGTGATTTCGTGAATGCTCTCGATTGTGTTGATCATGAAATTTTGATAAATAAACTAGAATATTAGGACATACGTGGTATTCCTTTGAAATTGTTTCAATATTACCTTAAGTGTAGAGAACAACTGGTACGAGAAAATGGTAGAGTTTCGAAAAATTTACCAGTTAGTAGTGGTGTACCCCAGAGGGTTCAATTCTTTTTTTGGTATTCATTAACGATGTCACAGACTTACGAATTATTGGTAAATTAACTTTATTTGCTGATGACACTAGTGTAACCTGGAATAGTTCATATATACCATCTTTACATTCTACCATAGGCAAAGATCTCATTACTATTAAGTCCTGGTCTAACTCGAACGGGCTTTGTTATTACACTGAGAAAACTTTAGTTTTATCCTAAAAAGGAGTTTTGAAACCACTCAAACTTAACAATAACTTAATAAGATATTCAAATTCGATTGAGTTACTTGGTCTCCATATTGACGGTGCCCATAAATGGTCTGTACATGTAGACAAAATTATCCTCTGCTTGTTTTACTATTAAATCTGTGTCTAAGCAGCTTGATTCTTCCACTCTTTGTTCGAATGGCACTATGGTTTGCCTTACTGAAGGTCTTGTAGTTTGCTCCTCTTCGAATCCATCTTCAAATTACAAAAAAATGTATTTGTTTCATTTATGGTTTAAGTAGTAGGACGCATTGCGATTTCTATTTTAAAAAATACAAAATTTTAACTCTTCCCGCTCTATTCATTTTGGAATCCGTTTATTTGGTTCGAAAACACTTTCACAATTTAACTGAAAGACCAATTCATAGTTTCCCTACTAGAAAACATTTCGATATTTAGACGAAAAATTAATTTTTCTAATTTTGTGAAGCGTTTAATAGTATTGACCTATTATTTTTTGATGTCTATATATCACGCTTTACTAATATGACAATAATTTACAGTTAACTGTAATTAAGTAAATTTTGATATCTATTTAATTTAACAATGCCCACCTCTGATCTGATAAAAAATTCCATCACCTTAAATTCCACAAAATTATTCAATCACCTTTAGAATTAAAAGTGGCAAATACATTTAATAAGTTCCGAAGATTGACATACGCATTTCTGCTTGAAAGACCTTATTATTCAGTGGCAAAATTCCACAATCTACCCTAGACAATATTCATTACAATATATTACATTTGTATATTATATTATGTTTTGTATTATTAGTATAGTATTTTTTTATATTTTGTTGTGAATTTTTATTTTTATATTTTATCTATTTTTATTTTATGTCGTTTTATCCATAAAATTTCAATATTTTTTATGACAATAAAGCTAATCTCTCTCTCTCTCTCTCATGTACTAACCAACTATATTTTTCCCGGTTTATGCTAGACTGCGTCATAAACCTCCAATGGTTTAAAACTCATTTTAGTCATCGATAGTAAATGATCTCTGGCGAACCTCAATCTAATCTGCAGTGAGCAACAGTGTGGCGTCAAGTCTTCTACTAGGCAATCCAGCAACTGCAAAGAATCTCTCAACAGGCTGGCAAGAGACAACAAAGTGTCTCTAATATGGGTGCAGGTAATGAAATGGCGGACCAGTTAGCTAAAGAAGGCTCTAAAGGAGACTTACATAGGTCCGGAACCGTTTTGTGGAATCACAAAAGATTGCATAAGAGGGGAAATCGGTAACTGGCTAGATAGAGAACACCAATTCAAATGGAGGGTGACACAAGGGCACCTTCATACAAAGAGTTTACTGAACAAGGTAGACAAGGAACTCTCAAGTGCCAGGGCTGATAAGCACAACCCAAATTTATGAACGAATGAAATAATGAATCCAGCAACTTTTCAAGTTCTACGAGTTTAAGTGTTACTTGATGTTTGTCTTGGATACGTTTTCTATCTTCCAACATTTACTTAGAGCATCGTTTCTCAACCATTTTTATGTCGCGACCCACGAAAATGCCAACAATTTAAGTAAAAAGTCTTGCGACTCCGTCACTATTTTGTTGGAAATAGGTTCATTTTTTATATAAAAATACAAATTTTTTGACGTCATAGATTTATTTCATTATACTTTCCTGAAATTTGTATAGCATAAAATAAATCTACTGAAATCTACTGAATTTTTGACAAGGTATTTACTGTTATCACCAGAAAATAATTTACTCATGAGTGTTTGCAAAGATGATCCACGTATCGAATAGTTATTTGTGTATTTAGAGCGTAAAGTAACAGATTGCCGCTTGAGAAAGAATGTTGCCTATCTGTTGGCTATCTTTCGAATGCGGCAATTTTACTTTACGCTCGAAAAACACACATACTTTTTTCTACAGTCGCCCTTTTAATAATTAAAACAGTTTTTTATATTATCTTAGGTAATAATAGGAGTGCTAGAATAATCGTCATTTTCGCTATTCATCATGATTTACCTTAAAAAGATCTACTGACTAGGGATGTTAAAAAATAATCGATTTTTATTTTCTTATAATCGATTTTTAGTTATCGAATTTTATAGTAATATTAATCGATTTTTAGTAAATCGATTTTATAAATCACGTGTTTAAATCGATTTTGACAACTTTTGACGATTATTGACCATTTCTCAAAATTTTGACAATTATTGAACATTTTTCAAAATTTTAACAATTATCGACCATTTTTCAAAATTTTAACAATTATTGACCATTTTTGACAATTATTGACCATTTTCACTGTTTTTCAAATTAGTGACCATTTTTCCCAATTTTTGATAAGTTTTGACCATTTTTCAAAATGATGACAATTTTTAACCATTTTTTTAACAATAATTGACAATTTTCAACCATTTTTGATAGTTTTTGACCATTTTTGACCATTTTTCAAAATTTTAGACCATTTTTCAAAATCATTGACCATTGATAATTATTTGACAATTATCAACCATTTTTCAAAATTTTGACAATTTTTAACAATAATTGTCCATTTTTGACGGTTTTAGACAATTTTTCAAAATTTCTGACCATTTTTCAAAATTATTAACCATTTTTGACAATTATTGACCAATTTTGACAATAATTGTCCATTTTTGACAGTTTTTAAAAATAATTGATAATTTTTAACCATTTTTGATAGTTTTTGACCATTTTCGAAAATTTTTCAAAATTTTAGACCATTTTTCAAAATTATTGACCATTTTTGATTATTATTTACAATTGTTGACAATTATGGACCATTTTTCCAAATTTTTGACCATTTTTGACAATTATTGACCATTTTTGACTTTATTTCAAACACTTTAACAATTTTTGATAATTATCAACTAATTTTCAAAATTTTGACAATTTTTAACAATAATTGTCCATTTTTGACAATTTTTGATAGTTTTTGACAATTATTGGCCATTTTTGACAATTTTTCAAAAATTTTAACAATTTTTCAAAATTTTTGACCATTTTTCAAAATTATTGACCATTTTTGATAGTTTTTGACAATTATCGACCATTTTTCAAAATTTTAACAATTTTTGACAATTTTATTATTGACCAATTTTGACCATTTTTGACCATTTTTGACTATTTTTGACCATTTTCGACCATTTTCGACCATTTTCGACCATTTTCGACCATTTTTGACAATTTTTGACCATTTTTGACCATTTTTTGACAATTATTGACCATTTTTGACAGTTTGTTTCCATTTAATATTGAAAATATTTTAAAAACGATGCTACCAGATTGAGTACTTCTCAACAACGATGCGACAGTATCACAAAGAAAGCCGAACACATTGGTTTAGTTTTGAACCAGCTGCAGTCTGATCTTCCAGAAAAAGTCAAATTATTTCAAGCATGCGGGGAAGTGTGGAATGGAGACATCGAGGATCTTAGTTTGTTTCAATACTGGAAATATTTGCACGATAAAAAAAGTTGCATAACACAGAATTTGGATATAGTGACGAGCATAATTCCGAAGAACCACCAAACATTTTAAACAATTCGCTACTGAATACTAGTGGTATTGATAACATTATTACTGAAATCCTTGATCAGAACATGTCTATGCAAGGAATTGTTTTCGATGGAGATAGTTTAGTTATTCCTTTAGACGATAATGATATTGTAAACTATCTCGACAAATCTGATAGTTGAAACTGACAGCGCTGAAACACCAATCGTAATAAAAGTACCTCCTGCCAATGAAGGTAAGGGCAATGAATTACTAGAAGATAAGATTTCCACCTTACCACAAAGTAGTGATAAAACTGCCCCAGTTCGTAATGCAGAAGATAACATAGAAAAAAGATGCCCCAACGAAAAACCGATGCCGTTACAAACTGATCAAATTGTAGAAAAAAAGAATAAAGTTGAACTGCCAAATAAACAACAACAATTCTCCTATGATACCAATTGAAAACATAGATTACACGACACCTATAAAAAAGAATATAGATCCTGTTTTTAAATCTATGTCAACCCCCTTTAAAAAAACTCTCACATGGCCCAGTCCTATAGAAAATAAGAAAAATAAAAAGAGAAAACCCAAGGACAAAATACCTTCAGATGCAACTTCCGCTGAGTGGCAGGAATATTATAAGAGAAAAGAAGCTGCTAAAAGAAAACTAGAGGAAGAAAAGACAGCTAGAAAAGAGGAAATATTGAAAAGAACTGAATAAATGAAGGAAGCCAAAGAGACATTATCAAAACAAAGACCGAGAAGAAAGAACGACAAAAGGATGATGAAAGAGGGCTCATTAAAAGGTAATGATTCCGTTGCAAAAAACAATAGAGAAAAGGAATTAGACAGAACCTATTCTGTTGAGGACTACTGCGTGGTGTACTATAACACCAAAAATTTTCCGGGAAAAATTTTGGAAATCAAAGAGGAAGAACAAGTAAAGAAGCTCAAGACTAGTGCAATGACCCAAAGTGGTCCAAATTGGAAGTGGCCAAATCCACCAGACATTATTTGGTATAAAAGTGATGAGGTGATAAGAAAAATTAATGAATCAAAGATTTTGAACAAACGAGGAATTTACTGTGTTACCGAAATGCAAACTCTATAATTGCTACATATGTGCAATAAATACTTGAATAAATATTGTTTATTTGTTTTAATAAGATATTTTGTTTTCACAAATTATTGTTTTAGTTTTGATAGAATATTGTTTATTAGTTTTGATGGAACACTGTTTTTATTAGTTCTGAAATTTTTTATTTTGTTTCCTCTTTTATGAATAAACTCATGATTTAAAAGACGCTTTTTACTACTAAATACCCAAAGTCAATATTTGGGATACTGAGCGGTTACGAATTGGTTATGAGATCTTTGGGCATAGTCATAAATTGGTTCTTTGTATTGTTTGCCTTTTAAATTGTATTTATATTATTTATATATAATTTATTCGAAGTGTACACGACTTTTAAAAAAGTAGAAGATTAGATCTATCTGGAACAGTTTTAAAAAAAGCTATAGACCGTTTAGTACATATTCTGCAATACGAGATGTCTAATATTTGCTTAAGTGGTCAGTAATAGGGCACTTTACCTTATATGTAGTTTTCAACAGAATGCGACCCCCTTTAAAAACAAACTCGACCCCCCGCTTGAGAAACTATGACTTAGAGAGTATCTTGAACGAAACATGCACCAAACTGAAATGTCAAAAGCAAATTAATTGTTGTTGTTTTCTAAATGTATAATAACAGCAATAGAAAACTAACATAAACACTCACTTGACGTGAGCCACGACTGTTGACTAAACGACTATATTATTCAAAATATGCGATCGATAATGTTAGTGGCGAATATTCTAAATAAGTGGTTGAAGCTGTTTCATTCGACGTCAACCGTTAGTCGTGCATTTCTGTCTATGTGAAAAACAAGCCAAAATCTAAACAGTAGAGCGAAAAAATGTTCTCGAATGGTAATTTTAAACTCTCAATGCTTGTTTTGTTTCAGAACATTCGAGCTCGGACATTATAGAACCACCAACGTTAACGAACTTTTCAGGTAGCCAAGCAGCACTAAAAGCGATAAGCTCATATCGGACAACGTCAAATCTAGTGTGAGAGTGTCGCAAGGCCCTCAACAGACTAGGTAGTCATAATAGAGTGACCCTAGCCTGGGTGCCAGACCATCAAGGAATAAAAGGCAATGAAAAGGCCGATGAATTAGCCAAGCAGGAAGCGACTGAGGTCATGATAGGGCCAAAACCTTCCTACGGAATTGCTAAATGCCTCACCAAGGAGAGCATCCACCAATGGATAAACAACCAGGCGTTGCGCTGGTGGCATGAAACTCCGGGGCAAAGGCACGCTAAGCTATTCCTTAAAAGCCCTTCGGTCAGACTGTCACGCGACTTACTATGTCAAAGTCGAGAAACGACGAGGATGATGGTGGGAATGCTGACAGGGCATTGTAGGCTAAGGAAGCATATGCACACAATTGGGCAAGCAGATGACAGCCTATGTAGGTTATGCCAGGAAGAAGACGAAACCGCGGAGCACTTACTCTGTGAGTGCGAAGGCCTAGCAAGGGTGCGGTTTCACCTATTCGGAGAAGAAAACCCGAGGGCAGAGAGCTACGCAAAGGAGGCGGTATCCAGGCTAATAGGTCTAATAAAAAGAATAAAGCTAGATATCGAGCTCTAAATATGGGGGAGGACCACAATAGATCTGCAAAGGTCGCAGTGGGATAGGACAAAGAGCCACTCCAATTCTAATCTAATCTAGATGTTATGAACAACTAGAGAACTGAAGTACTAAGATTTAGTTCAAGTTCCTGGGCTGTTAAAGCACATTTCAAACGAATGAATGAATGCGGTTATAAATTTTGGTGGTAACGTCGCTTAAGGCTATTTAATTTTATCACGAATCTATCAACACGTCACTTTGCCATTTTTTTTGCAAAATTACCATTTGATATTCTGGTTATCCTGTTCAACACATGCAGCATCATCGATATTTTTGTACGCTGTAAATGGAGTTTCGGTATTTAATTGTCACGTGTTTGTTGTAGTGTATAGATCTAATGAAGCAATATAAAGTTAGGTCTCCGAATTAAAATTAAATTAGTGACATTTTATTGTAATACTTGTTCTGTAAATTGAAATTGATGTGAGCTACTTTACTATATCATGGAAACATATTGTAAAGAAACGTTTTGGTTTTTATTGATAGATTTGTTTTTATAATTGAATTGAAAGTAAAATACGAATTCTCTCTATAATATGGAGTTCTTATGCTGCTTCAAATGGTTACTCGCAATATTTATGAAATATTTTAAGCAAAATAAACATGCAATTATTTAGGTTAGAATTTATGCATATTGTTAAATTATAGGTTATTAACTTTATTATCAATGTATTTAATTATAATTATGAAATATATCGACCAAGCAGTTTGGTTATAAATTGTTATTCGATATAAGTAACAATTGCTAGATAAGCAGACACGCGCTGTATTGAAAGAATGTGTAGATTGGCAATTGTTGCCTTGGGTTTTGTCAAGGAGTTCAAATTAAACATTTGTCGAATAAAGATGTGTTTTATTTAAAGAACGTCAACCCTAATTCAAAGGAACCTAAACCGAATATTATTAGAAACATTTTAACTTTCATAATTAATGTTAAGAATGTGGGAAACATAAAAAATCTATTTTCTGTGAGTATCTCAAATAAAACAAAAGTTTCTAATTTCATTAGGAAAAAATCAACAAACTGCCCTGGTGGAGAATTTACAGTTTGTCGCATATGCCCTTTTGGCTCTCAAGCATCGATACCGCTTAAAATCATAACATCTCTTCGCCGTATTCGGGTGATAAAATCCAAGGATGTAGATACAATCCTATTTTGGAATATGAGGTTACACAAAATAAAAATCAGGCAAATAAATGCGGCATTCTACTGCAACCATTTTTCAATATTAAAAGTTTTATCTCGATGTTCTGGTTTAATCCCAGATCAATTGAAATTTCCAGTGAGTAATTATAAAGTCATAAATGGTTGTTAAAGCGTTAAAATTCGACATTTCAATATTTACTGCAATATTTAGTGATATAAAATTTCAGATTTTGTGAAGCTCTACAATTTTTGATAAACAAATCAATTTAAGCGTATAATGAACAGAATACTAATGAAATTAAACTAGGTTTCATAAATATCTAGTACGGTTTGAGTGAATGGTATTTATAAGCAAAATATAACAAATACATGAACAAATCCGCAATATCTACGCTCCAAATTAGCAATAGATGAATTAAATAGTGTTTGTTACGCTCATATTTCTTGTCGTTGCTGTTCAACAAACTTATTCATGATTTTTTGTTTTTTTTTCGATATAAAAGCTTATGCTTTTTCAGTGTAAAATATTCGCATGATATACTTCATGCGAATCTATCCAATCTATCTCCAGGATATTTATTTGCTGCTTTGATGGCTCTGAAGTCCAAAACTCATGAGTCTGAAACCGCCTGGAACTGTGGCAACTGACTAGACAGAGCAAACTAACTTTGGAAAGGAATTGTCGGAAATAATGGTCTCGCAAAGAAAGGAGACTCGAATTATTTTGTGGTATTCCAAAAAGTCGTATCGTGGAAGAAGTCCGAATATAGGAAAAAGAGTTTAGTGCAGCCTACTGGGAACATACTCCAGGCCAAAGACAGGCAAAAAGGTTATTACGACCTGCTCACTACGCTAGATTGCTCTAGGAGCGATCTGGACACTGCTCTCTCAAATAACATCTCTGTAAGATGGACAAAGTGGACAGTGAAACATGCAGATTCTGCGATGATGCAGACTAGACGGCGGATCACATTATATACAACGCCCTAAAGCGTCTGATCAGGTTACAGATCCAGTTCCAAAACGGATAATAGGCTGTTACATAAGACTAGATCGTTTGTATTAAAAATCGCAGTGTGGTAAGGCTAGCCTGGCCAATCGATCCCCTAGTAATTTAAAATGTATCTCTATCAAAGCTCCTTCATTCTTTGGACAATATTAAAACAAATCTTTGTGTCTCATCACTCCAGAAGCAGCAATTTTCAGAAACTGATTCAATTATACTCATGAGCATGATTATTATTGTTATAAAATTTTATCATATCGCCCCTCAGCCCATCTATCCCTGGGGCTTTCCTCACTTTAATGTTTCTCCCCCTCCTCTACTTCCCACTTCTCTATCGGCCTCATCCCCCTCATTATCTCTATTTCAGACTAATTGAGGACAATTTTATTATTGTGCTTCCTATCTTTGAAAAATATAATCTCATAACTTTTGACATTGTTATTGCTTTGATGTTCACTTTGAAAGCAGCTAAAATCATACTGCGTCTTTTGATTTACAATGGAAACCAAAAAAAAGCCAGACTAGGTCCTCAGATGAAATAAATAGGCAATTTTGTACGCTATAATTGTATCTGTCTACTGAATGGGAAAGTCTTCTATTTTTAGGATCTATATCGATTACATATTGTCCAATTCCGTAATTTTAGTGTCTGGGTGTATTCGTTTAGAAAGTCTGTCAAGTTCACTTTATTTTAGATATTTAACAATTATCTCAAGAAAAACCAAATATTTCACAAATATAATATAATATATATTGATACGAGGCCATTGAGCGAGTTGAATTGACGACAGGCAAGCATCCACTTAATTAGGAAGCTTTTCCATATACAAGGGGAGTGAATGTCATCGTTAAATTATGATTATATTTTTTAAAAAGTGTTGTTTTTTAACATTCATAATAACCCCATTTTTTATAGCGTTTGCCTCAGTCATCCAATTGTTAAGCAGGAAGGAAATTGGTGCAAAATAATTTTATCTTAAAACTAAAAGAATGTTTCAATGAAGAAAAAAACCAAAAACACATGATAACTATTTCAAATGGAACTAACTGTTTCTAGTTAATTCCACTATTTCATAAAAAATTAATGAAAATTCTAAAAAATTATTGATAATTATTTCGATATTTGCATATCATCGTCCGAATGACAGTTACATTTTATGTGATGCCTACTTGATGCTTAATATTTTGGCTAGACCAAATAGTGACCTATGGGGATATCCTGGATATTTTTTTTCCATTGCAATGATATAGGATTTTAAGACAACCTGATAAAATGATCTACTTGATACCAAACTATCATTAACACAGAACTAGAAGTACTACGTATTTGTGATAAGAAACAAAAACTAGATTTCCTTGAATAATTAGAAATTAGAAGACACTTAAGAGACCCAAAATATGAAGTTGTCAATGAACAGATAAATCTAAGGAGCTGGACTATAAATTGTCTTCTTAAGTAACAATTGTACAGATCAGCAGATAAAGTTTTCCTTGGTTTCCTATATCATTGATATGAGTATAGTCCACAAAGTAAGGATCCAAACAGTAAATTCAAAAACACATGAATTAATTCAAAATTTCTCGCTAATGTAAATTCTTAATTGGAACGTTTTCCGGAGAAGAAGCCTCTTTCCAAATTTTATTATAAGCATACCTATGGATACTTCTCAGAAAGCTAAAATGAGCAGAACTTAAATATAAACTGAATGTAAAATTCTAACTTTGGATGCCCATAGCTCAGAAACTGTATTAAAAAAGTGCTAACATTATTTTGACTTGACCTTTACGCTCCCATTAGTACCATTATTCCTGGGACACCTTCGACAAAAGCCACATAAATCATCCCAACTTAATTGGTTTTCATTATTACTTTCCACTAAAGGTACTCACCAGTTTGGTGTTGGTTTTAATGTACACCAGGCAGAATAGTTTTGTGAGGCAATTATCGATATTGATTGTAAACGGTGTAATTAATTCAAAATTTCGCAAGATAACTCGAAAATAAAAGGATTACAAACATTAGTAAACTTATATTTCATTTAATATTAACTTTACATCTGGTAAATAGAATACTTTGTATATTTTGGTATTCGATTTTATAATAGTTATTTACGATATAAGTGGTGTAACGTCAATTTCGTTCATTTTACTTTCTTCTATTTAATCATAAATTATCGTGTGGGCGGTGAATAGCCAGTCCTTTCTAATTCCCAACACCGAGAAATGTTTCTAGGCTGAATATATTTACTGTCGACAAGAGTCGAAATCCACGTTTTCATACGGGCCGAACGCGTACCGTCTGTCGTGAAAATATCCACTGCTATTTGCTATTCCCACTTCGACCTCGTTCTTATCTCTTTTTCTACCACTTATTAATTAAATATGAATGTAGAATTCACTATTGAAATGTAAATTCCTTTCCTGGTCAAGGCGTCTGAGCTTGACATGAACATGAGACGTAAGTCTGTTATCTTTCACATGATTTCGTGTATTTAAACAGTGGCAAATAGCTTTCATTCTTCTTTCCTGTGGACATGTGTTAGTAAAAATTTCATTTTATCTTATCTTATCTTTAAAAAGCGCATTCATGTGAATGGTAAGTTATTTCGCTTAAATGTATAACTATAACTATCCTTTCTTAATAGTTTTCCACTTTCCTATCTTTATTATGTAGCAATGTCGTTCCAGTGCTTGGAATATATATCAATATGATTTTTTTTTTTTTTGTTCTTTCATATTTCTTTAATATTATCTTTGAATATATTTCAAACCTTTATTAAAATATATAGATATTTGAAATATGTATGTATTTACCGGTATAGAATCGGTTATTCGATTTTATTGTGTTTTTTATTAAAAATACCACGTTTTTAAATGATTTCCTTTAACAATGTAATAGCAAATTCCTTAAGCAAATTCATACTTCAGACATCCTGGATTTTGTAAAATGGGGTTAATCTGTTCCTGATACAATTATTGTTCCTTCGCATTTTACTTGGGACAATTTACCGGGACCCGAAACTTTACCTGGGACAAGGACCCCATCTGAACCATCTGAAACATCTGACACCAGGACAGGATCCAGAACTTCATCTTTACCTCTATCGGGAATAGTATCCAGGACTTGATCTGGAACCAGGACTCCACTCCAGGAAAGTAAAATATCTATATCACCGAGATTGCTTCTTCAACATAGAAACGTAGAACAACTCAACGAAAAAAACTAGTCAATATATTTTTTTCCTGTTTAATTTGTTTAAAGAGTCAATACACAACTTGTAAATTTAATAACGTTGTTCATAAAGTTTATTTTCACTTCCAATATTCCAGGATTTGTCGCTATAATGCTGATGTGAGTAACAAATAAACTAGTATTATTCAGGGTGGCGCCCACTTACCTTTCTTAACTTTCATAATTTTTATTAATTATTAACTTCCTTCAGTACCTTAATTAAAATAAATTTCAAGTAGGATTACCCGAGAACCGGTGAGACTACTCTCCGAATTTGTACTAGTTTGGTCTCAAAATCTACACCTGAGGTGCTCTCTAAACTGAGTAGCCGTTACAGTGGGATAAGTAAAGCATTATCACAAGATTTTTATCCATGCCTCGAAAATATATTTAATTCAATTTATTGAGAAATTCGGACGTTACTACAAATGTCCTTTTTCAAGCAATGCCTCGAAACTTTGCTCCTCTTCAGGAGGAATTTATTTGAAAAACTAAGAATATGTTTAGATTGTGAAAGTGACAGTGATTTTCAATAAATTTTGACATATCAATATATTTGATGCTCTTTTTTGCACAACTTGATTGATTGAAAAGCAGTAAGATAAGAAAGACGCGTGTGGTAATCAACCGGAAAGTAAGTGGGATAAAAAGTTATCATCTCACGGGCGTAGATGATAATTTTTAATTAGTAACCTAAACATTAAATTTTATAATTAATCTTTTGAAATTGAACACTCAGTACCTAATATAATATAAGTTTGACAGAAAGATAAGTTTGGAATGAAATTTTCATATTTATCCTAACGATGAAGCTTTATAACTTTGTTGTTTAAAAAGTTCTATCCTGAAAACGAATCAAGCTATTAAAAATTGAATTTCAATATTGTCTGCAACAAAAAGTACAATTTTTTTGCTCGGAATGATAAAATTGAAATCCAGAACACTATAGTTAACGTTCTATCTTGCAGTATTTTCTCAAGCTTGCAACAAACTTATCTCCAATGAATTTACATAATTTTCATATCTCTGTTTTAACAGTGAAGAATCCGAATTGCTATTTATTCTGCATACAACATAAATTTACATAATAAATTAAAATAAATGGTTATTTAGTTTTTCAGCTGTTGTTTTTTTATTTTCTTTTTGTACAAAAGTAATAGTTACGTTGTTGTTTGTAAATCATAAATAATTACAATTGAAAAATTACCTACCCTTTGGCAGTTTGTTATAAATACATAGTTGAACTGTTTAATTAACTAACCGTAACTTTATTTTAAAATATGCTTTTATTTTAACTTCCTATGGTGAATTATGAAAAGCTTTTTGTGTAAAACTTTTATCGACCAAAATTAATAAATTAAATAATAATCACGTTCACATTTAGATCAGAATAAAATATTCCATGAAACAAAAGGTATCGAAATGATATTAAATGATTTGTTCCGATTAAAACCTAGTAAAAACTAAAAATCGAAATACCAACGAACCCATCCGATCAATTCTTTTGTATTCAGTTAATTTATGTTTAATAATCGATAGAAAGCGAAGAAGATTCCGAAAAAGACGAATACCGGAAAACAATTGAAAAATAAACTAATGATAATTATTGGAGGAGAACTACCACTATAGACCGTTTAGCGCTATATCAATCACCACACGCAAAAAGTTCGCAACGCGATATCACTTTTCACAGCCGGCCGGATAGCGAATAGCGATCAGTATTCTCGGTGGATGATACCGTAGTGGTCATGATAAAATGCGGTGGTTCTATATTGTACACGTTAAGGGGTAGCGAAATCTATCGAACTTGTCCGGCTTGAAACGATTATCCACATGGCCATAGTTTATAAATGTATCTTGTTTTTGAAAACCTATATTTTACTTCAAATATATCATAAATATGGAGGCTGGAATAATGCCAAAGCACCGCTGATATTTTGGCGCATTTTGGGGCGGATGCAAATTCCACCCTTCTAATCCGTATTGAGTAAGTGACGTAGATTCTTATTCGGTGCATTTTTTAAAGAGGTAGCGCAAAGTAGGTATATACTCCAAAGAGAACTCAATATACGGGGTTGTTTCAACTTATGTTTGTTATATCAGGTCCAGTTTCTTTGTAGGCTAATGTTTACCTGGTTATTAATACATTTCAAGAGTGTACCCAGGATCAAAACTAGGGGGGGGGGGCAAAACATGGTCGTTCAGGTTGTAACATTTTATCACGGAAAAGGTGAATAAAAGCAAAATTTTAAGAAAACTATGTATAATTATAGCAGTGCTTTATCTACTAACCCAGTAAACACAAGATGTCCGTTTCGAACGCGGTTGGAAGGTTAATTGCCGAATTGCCTCGTTCGGACCAATATACGTGTGCCGGCTCGGCGTGCAGGTAGGGCATGTCCGCTCGGTAGGGATATTCAATATATATCGATGCATCGAAAACATCGATGTTTACAATGCGATACATCGAATCGATCCGATGTTTTGAAAAGCTATCGATATACTCGATGTATCGATGTATTTTCATAAAACATCGAATCGATGATAACCAGTTAATTTCACAAAAACTCAAAATTCAACCGTCAAAATTTTACCTAAAATCTTAGTTTTCGTTTGTTTGCTTTAAGATAGATAAGTTTATTTTTCAATAGTAGACTGACATTATAATGCCGTCGCGGCGGCCAACGTGTACTAAGGCCTTATGCCGAATTCAGAAATGATGTTGGTAGCACTGCCCAAGAATCAGTGACAATAAAAAACTGTTTTTGTTTGTCGTATCGGTCGGCGAGCATTTTTCGATTTTTAATTTTAGTTTCGTCAAAAATTGTTCGATTTCGATGAAAATTTGGTAGAAGGTAGCTTTGATAGTCACAAACTATGGAAAAAAAATTCATATTAAAATATTGGAAATTTTTAGAATTTTGACGTTTTTCCGGTACACTTATTTGGGGGGTGGAAAAAGACATTATTGCGATTTCCGGTCAAATTTGAGTTCCTAGACAGAAAACTTGAACATAAAAATTGTAGATCTTGAAAAAATATACAACTTTTTCATTAGTGACTTTTTCACTTAAGCTCAAAATTAGCTCGTAAAACACAAAAAACTGCTTTTTTCGATTTTTATTTTTAGTTTCGTCAAAAATGGTTCGATTTTGTTGAAAATTTGGTAGAAGGTAGCTTTGATAGTCACAAACTATGGAAAAAATTTCATATTAAAATATTGAAAATTTTTAGAATTTTGACCTTTTTCCGGTACACTTTTTTTGGGGGGTGAAAAAAGACATTATTGCGATTTCCGGTCAAATTTGAGTTCTTAGACAGAAAACTTGAACATAAAAGTTGTAGATCTTGAAAAAATCTAAAACTTTTTCATTAGTGACTTTTTCACTTAAGCTCAAAATTAGCTCGTAAAACGCAAAAAACTTCATTTTTCGATTTTTATTTTTAGTTTTGTCAAAAATTGTTCGATTTTGTTGAAAATTTGGTAGAAAATAGCTTTGATAGTCACAAACTATGGAAAAAAAATCATATTAAAATATTGAAAATTTTTAGAATTTTGACCTTTTTCCGGTACACTTTTTTTTGGGGGATGGAAAAAGACATTATTGCGATTTCCGGTTAAATTTGAGTTCCTAGACAGAAAACTTGAACATAAAAGTTGTAGATCTTGAAAAAATCTACAACTTTTTCATCAGTGACTTTTTCACTTAAGCTCAAAATTAGCTCGTAAAACGCAAAAAACTGCTTTTTTCGATTTTTATTTTTAGTTTCGTCAAAAATTGTTCGATTTTGTTGAAAATTTGGTAGAAGGTAGCTTTGATAGTCACAAACTATGGAAAAAAATTCATATTAAAATATTGAAAATTTTTAGAATTTTGACCTTTTTCCGGTACATTTTTTTTGGGGGGTGGAAAAAGACATTATTGCAATTTCCGGTCAAAGTTGAGTTCCTAGACAGAAAAGTTGAACATAAAAGTTGTAGATCTTGGGAAAATCTACAACTTTTTCATCACAGACTTTTTCACTTAAGCTCAAAATTAGCTCGTAAAACGCAAAAAACTGCTTTTTTCGATTTTTATTTTTAGTTTCGTCAAAAATTGTTCGATTTTGTTGAAAATTGGGTAGAAGGTAGCTTTGATTGTCACAAACTATGGAAAAAAATTTCATATTAAAATATTGAAAATTTTTAGAATTTTGACGTTTTTCCGGTACACTTTTTTTGGGGGGTGAAAAAAGACATTATTGCGATTTCCAGTCAAAGTCGAGTTCTTAGACAAAAAAGTTGAACATAAAAGTTGTAGATCTTGGAAAAATCTACAACTTTTTCATTAGCAAAAAACTGCATTTTTCGATTTTTATTTTTAAATTCGTCAAAAATTGTTCGATTTTGATGAACATTTGGTAGAAGGTAGCTTTCATAGTCACAAACTATGGAAACAAATATCATATTAAAATATTGAACATTTTTAGGATTTTGACGTTTTTTCGGTAAACACTTTTTTTTGGGGGATGGAAAAAGACATTATTGCGATTACGGGCTTCTATATGCCTTCAATGTTTATAAAACATTGAATTGCATTTGGTTGAAAGATTAAAATCTAAACTTCAATAAAATAATTTATTTAGCTCTTTTCATAACCGTCATATACAAAAATTTTGACTCTGAAAAGATGACCTGTTTTGAGATATATCACTTTTCACATGACTACAGCTTTGTAATAAAATGTTAGAAAAAGTACTCGATGTTTTCATCCGATACATCGAAAGATATCGATGTACAGTTTCGATTTATCGAATCGAAAAAAACATCGATGATTTTTCAAAGTGGACACCTCTACCGCTCGGCCCTCTTACGGCCAAGAGCCGGCAATACCTATTATTTGTGTTTCGGCATTGTAGAGTGTTTTCGCTGGTCACCCGCTGGTGGATTGCCGACTCGGTTGTGGGGCGGTATGAAAGCGGTACTTTTTACATTCTAATTCTAGTCTTGCTAGCCGCATGCGGTCCCCTAGGTTATAATCAGAGTATACTAGCGGTCCGGATACGGCTAGACGGTTTCTGTACCGCTAGCATGATACAGGATGTCTCTTAATGAAAACCTCTCAAAAGGAAGGTACCTAATCATGTTTACGATTATGGGACACAATTCTACAGCATAAATTAAACAAAAAACTTAAATAAAATTATATTCACTCTAAAATGGTACAACATAAAAATATTACATTTTGATATGTTAATATAAGGTACATAAACATAATAATACGGGGTATTATCTTTTCCCAATATAGGGTAACAAAAAAATCAGGCAGCAAGGAACGGAACGAATGAACATACAATTCTAAAATTGTTAGGATTGAATGGTATTGTATTCTGAACTTTTTTAGAGGACATGTTGTTGGCCATTATGTTTCTTGGCAAAATAAAAAGTAGAAGTCAAAGAAGGTTAATTTTCATGTATTACTATCTCAAAACATTTTTAAATATTAACTTGAAATATTTATGATACATTAATCATAAACTATATGTGTATATTTCAATGCAGAATACCACAATTCAATCATATATATTCATTTTCTAGGACTAAAAACAGTATATAAAGTCAAATAAATTATATAGCAGATAAAATTAAATATCACTTACATTTTTAGGTGAGATTATTGGTAAAATATTATAAAACAAGTAATAATACATTTTAACATTGGTAAAACTCAAAAAACAATATAAAATTTGAAATATTTTTGATTGATTTATAAAAATAAATTCAATTGTTCAAAAATCTCCATAGTAATTATTTTTTTTATTGTTCAAATTTTGTTTATCTAAATCCAAAAAAATATGCACATATTATTCTAAGATTATTTAGATCAGTTTGAATAAAACTAGATTGGTAGGACAAAAAAATTAAAACAATCTACAAAATAATAAATATAGCAGTAACTTATTAGATTCATAATATAGGTATACTACTTACAAATTCCCGGAAAAAAACATAATTGGCCACTTTCAAAAACAGACCAGCAACAACACATTTTATTATTATTAAGTAAATAATATTTTTAAATTTCAACTTTTACGAGAGAGTTTTTTTCCTGCTTGTCCGACCACCTTCTCTATCAGGGGCATTTTTTATCCAATTTTTTATGACAGTGTCAATTTCGGAATTTGTCGCATTGGAACAAATGGGATTTCTGCGCACTGCACCTAGAATAATCCTTTGATTATTAAAAAGTTTAGCAGTTTGAAATTGTGAACACAGACAACCAAATTGGTTGTACAACAATTTGAGATGTGCCTAGTTGTTTATCATTATCAAGCTGAAGAATAATTATTATCTTACCATAAATACGTTTCAGTACATTGTCTAGTTTCTGAACACTACCCTTGTCATTGGCTCTTACCCAATTTATCTTTAGTGCCAGGTTATGGTTAACCAAGAGGGTTAACATCTTTCTGCTCCTGTCTTGTGCATCCCTTCCACCTATGAGACATATTGAATGCAGCTGCAAAAACCAAATAAACAACTTGAAAAGTAGACAAAATAGTTGTTATACTAAATACCATTAACAGAAGGGGAGCAAAATATAATAACCAATTTTTTCTAACAAAAGATTTTTACCATTATTAATTTTGATATTGGCATTAACATTTCTAAAACTAAGTATTCACTGGTATTGTTCATTAAAACGTTAAAATTTGTTTATTCTGTAACAGCTAGTTAAAAATTAGAAGTTTTCTACAATCTAAAAGTGAATATTTTAAAGAACTTTAATTTGGAATCTATATACATAATTTTTTTATAAAATAATTCAACAAGACTCACCATTTTATTAAAATAATCTTGATCAGACAACTTCTGATTAAAGATTTGAAGCTCTTCATAAGTTGAAAATGAGTGTTGGCAGTCCAGAGTTTTTTTCTAAGAGGCATAATTAATTAACTAGCTATTATTTTCAACTTACTGATTCGATCCCATTTATAATATAATCACAGTTTACCAAAAGAATATGCATGTATTTTCAAGTCTTTTGAAGTAATTTTTAGCATGTATGAAGGATGAAGATGGGATAAGGCAAAAGCAGGTGTATTTTCGTGTGAGAATCTAGCATTCAATGATATAGTTAAAGAGTCAAGATAAGGGATAATCAACGATCGTCTCCAGTATTAAATCGCAGTGTTAGATGGCGGATTAGGTAGTTCTGTGTAATTGCTTTTGAACAATTCATTGAACTGTTACCTCAACGCCGACTTTCTACGCGATATCATGTGATTTTTTAAGTAATGCATCAGAAACGTGATCAATTTCTTGTCGATCTTTCTTGATGACATCAAAAATTACACTAATGTGTTTCCTCACCATAATCAAATCCATATTTTTACTTTGTAGAACGTTCACAACGGGTTCCAAAATCGCAGAGTACTTTGCAATCATGACTTAACAAACGATGAAAATTGGTTTAGTATCTGCACAGTGCAATTGATAGGCAAATTTTTTTGTAGCATAGTTTTTTTGCTTCCAGGGTGGGGCAGTTGCCCCCTCTGCTCCTTGCTGGGTACGCCCATGACATTGTATAAAGATAGGCAATCTTTATACAATGCTATAAGATATGTTTTTACTACAAACAGAGCTTTTTACGTGTGGATATTAATTTTATATCCACGAATCGAATACAGAAGAACTTTGTAGCCTCTTAAACTAAACAATAAACTTAATAAAATCTACAAATTAGATCAAATTTTTTAGTCTGCGATGCCGTTAATTGGTATGCATTTAAATAAAAAATTATCCTCTGCCTGTTATTATTAAATTATTATTAAATCCGTCTCTGAACGGCTTAATTATTTCACTGTAATAATAACACTCTGGTTTGAGTCTTACCTCGGCTTTGGTCTGCTATTTTGAAACTCTTGTAGTTTGTACTTTTTCGAATCCATTTTCAAATTACAAACAAGGACAATCGGTTCAAGTAGTACGAACCCTCGTAAATTTCATTAAAAAAAATTAAAACTCTTCTCACTTTATTTATTTCGAAATTCGTCTGTTTAGTTCGAAAACACATTCACACTTTAACTAAAAGCACGTCTGACCTGGTGAAAAATACAATACAGCTTCAATGCCAAATAATATACAACCCTCTACCTAGAACTAAAGGCGCTTAATACATACCATAGACTTATGAAAACCTTTATTTATAAGTCAAGGGTACATACAATAAGTTCCGTAAATTTACGAAGACATTTTTTCACGAAAGACCATATTATTCAGTGAAAAAATTCTACATTAAACCTTGAAAATTGAGTTACGTTGTCATTCACTTGATAATTATTTGACTATTTTATATCGTATTCCACTAAATATTTCATCTCAATATTTATTCATGTAGTTAATATAAATATCACTTCATTTCTTTCATTTTTACGTATTTTTAATGGAAATAAAATTTATTATTTTAACGGTTGTAACCTTAACAAGTGAGCTCGAGCCCAAGAATGAATTTAATCATAAATTTAAATGCTAATAAAAAAATTTGGAAATCGGTTGACCCTAAAGGCCACCCCTGCAACTTCCCGCTAAATTCAATTTTCAAGCACTCTTCGAGCTCAAAAGTCGATGAAACACGATTTTTTTAAATTTCAAACTGCTTTAACTTTTGAATGAATTAACCGATTTTCACGCGGTTGGCGGCGATCGATGTAGTTTTTTGAGCTCTATAAAAAATGTCTAACAAAAAAATTAATCTGATGAAACATTTCGGAGTTATTACAAAAAAACACTTATTTTCGATTTTTTTCGACAAAGATATCTCACGAACCGATTCTGACGCACTTGGTGGCGATCGATGCGAGTTTTTAAGGTTAAGAGCTGATTATTTTTTGAGGTCGATCGGTTCAGCCAATTCGGAGATATTTTGGAAAAATGAAAAAAAACTTTTTTTTCACTATTTTAACTTTTTTTGCAATTTCTCGAAATCTACTGGTCCGAATTGGTTCCAACTTACAGGAAATCTAAGCTTGGCGAAGCCCTTTCGAATGACACCAACGGCGATCAAATCGGTCAAGCCGTTCAGTGTTCTCACACACAGACGTACGGACATCATCGTAAAAATGGTCAGGAAAGCTTCTTAGGGCTTCAAAACGTCGAGATTTGTTGAAACCTCGATTTTTTTAAAACGGAGTAAAAACAATAACTTCCCGATTTTTCGAAAATCATTAGGAAGAATCATTGATTTTTTTTAGCGGGAAGTTAAAAAAGTGCAAGATTATTAATTACTTTGTCTACTCGGTCACATAAGTTTCGGTTGCTCCGGTGACAACCTTAGGCCTTCGACGTCGCTCAGAACGGAGTTTGGAGTGGATCCCTCTTCTTGATCTTCCGGACAAAAAAAAGTAGACAACTTGTAAGGACGCCAACTCTATTTTCCACTTTGGCCTAGCACGACTAATTTCCCCCGATAGCTCAGTAAAACAAGGGATGAAAATAAAAGGCAAACCTCTTCAATTTAAACAGTTAATACCCTTAAGGGGTGTTTTACAATTAATAACTACCTTAAAAAAATAGCGTGATCATCTTGTTATTGTCACTGTTTTAATGGGTTGTAAATAAATAACTCAAGCGGACTGTATAACTATGTTGCTTACAACCTTCAATTAATGTTGAAAATACGTTTACAATCGTAAAACTAATAAAAAAATAATATGTAATCAAAAATTAATAACAACTTTTCAAAGCTAACTAACTGACACATTTTTATACATTTTAAGTTTTGCGTTGTTGCTACACTTCTTCACAATTCTCACCACATCTGTTACACATGAAAAGTCAAATAATTAACAATAAAATTCCAAAGTTAATCGACCTACGTAGTGTGAAATGAATATGGCTGTTCAAGTGATGTTCTATAAACGAACCTGAAAAGTAGTGTACAGTTTATAAAAGAAATTCCATACAAGGCGACACCGTAGTCAAGGCGTTGGTACCAAGGCAAAGACGCATGCGCAAGTGGTATAAATTATGAAAATTAGACTGTGAAAATTTACCGCAAAATATTAATTTCCACCATTACAATTACATACAAAAATAAATAAATTAGTAAGGAACTACCTATCTAATATATATACATGATAGCGTAAAGCCTAATCAACCTCAAACCAATCTGCGGTTAAGGAAAATAATAAATAAAAATAAGTAAATAAATTAGGAACACCCCGATACCAGGTTACCCTCAATATGGTCGTTTTCAAGGAGTTGTGGAAAAGTAGCAGCAAACTGCAGAAGACATCACTATCTATCTATAGTTCATATAATAGCGTTCTTGGTGTGCGTCATCGTTTGTGACGTATATCCGGGTTTTGGGTATGTCGATATGTTATTTGTTATTTTGACATATAACTAACCTTTAATTTGATAAATAAAATCATCAGGATCGTATTCAGCCAAATTCGAAAGGGCTATGAAATTAATAATACTTGGGATATGAAAACACTGCAAAATAAAACAAATTGTATATTCAATTTACATATTAAAATAATTTAATATTAGTAAAATAGTCCCGCATTTGAATAAATAAAATGCTAATAATAAGATCAAAATTCACTTTTCATAAATAATAATTTACCATAAACAACAAAGTACAGACTTGACGAGAACTGTCATTGGGACATTAGAAAAAGACGTAAGACACATTGCCGCTACGAAAGGAACGTCTGCATCGTATTTTGAACGATGTAATTTCGCCCGATTGATAAGTCGCGTTTGCGCATAATCTAAACATCAACCAATCAAATTTTTGTAAGTCAAAGATTAGGGTTAACGTCTGTAATACGTTCAAACGGTTCAATATTGTGATATTTTTATTAGGATTATTCACAGACCTGCCTTTTTTCCATTTCTTCCAACGTAATGTGTTAGAAAGACATTAACAATCAATGACGCACACCAAGAAGGGTATTATATGAACTTTACCAGGTAGACTCCAAACATCCCGAAGTGTGTATCCGGAGGGTGGTAAGTATCCCCTGGCCCAACAGGTGAACCCTTAAAAATTAAAACAGGTATCAGCTAAAAACGGAGCCTATACATGAACAAATCCTAGATGTCGGACTACAAATTCCCAACACTTCAACAAGTTAAGCTTGTCTTGGCCTATGCCCGAAGCTAATTTATAAGAATTTACAAGTAATGTACAGTTCAAAATTAATCCCAAATTCACTGAATCCTACCCCCAGAGTAGTCATAAGGCCTACTTACGGATCAACATTGTCAGTAACAGTATGCTACACTGAATTTAAATCAAATAATAAGAAAATGATAAACATCTAAAATAAATTGTTTTTGGTCATAGCCAGGGTAGGTTTGAAGAACCGCCCACAAATTATAGTATTCGTTAGACTAAAGCGGGCAAAGAAAAACAAAATATACACAGGGTAACAGAATAGACTGTCTTACAGCCTTCTTAATCAAACATTTGCAATCAACAGGTAGTATTTTACCACCAACTGTTCTACCTCCAAAATACTACTAATCTATGAGACATACCTTTTCCAAAAAGGGTCCAATACTTAAAATTTTCCTCTTACTGGATGGCAACCAACAAATAATGAAACAACATCAACAACATGTGGCACACCTCCAAAGCCAAAACTTCACGGTTTCCAAAAAATAGTGATAAATACATAGTGATGCGAAATCAGGAAGTAGAGAAAATACTTACAATCGTTTGAGTGCAATATATCCCCTATAAGGGTTTGAGAAAACGGCTTCCAGAACAGGACGGAATTCTCCAAAAAAACGAACACATGTAGAACAAAATACTAAACCGTATATTCCACAACTAATTCAGAACGAGAACCTATAAAACCTAGCAAGGGATGACTTCCCAGTCATTAACAAAATTCAGATTCTCGTTCGATGCACTTTTGGAAACTACGCCATATAGTAGAAAAGCACACAACTAAAAAGAAGTGACTGACACTTCCTCAACTTCAGTACAAAATACTACCATAGAGAAACATACATCCGAACTACACTGCTCACTACACCGAGCGTGTTCCGCACAGATCAAGTCATAAAGTGCTACACTTCTCTGAACACTTTCATTCAAGACACGACTGTCACGGCCAATTGTCAATGTCATCCAATAAATAATTCCAATTTGTAAACAATGAAACAGAAATAATAAAGTGTGTATTAAGAATTATTCAAATAAATTTGAGCAATAATAGTACCACAATACCTCCTGCCAACGTGAACAAAGCAAGATCAAACACTCGGATTTAATAGACAAAACACATGGCGACAAACAGCTAATATATTATGAGTAGATGTTCAGAATATATTCGTATGCCATCCTACACAGAAGATTTCTAACTAGTATGTCTTTGCTCAAGTCAAAATATGCTAGATAAATGAACAAAATATACCTCTAACTCAAAAGTAAAGTATGTCTACATAGATCAATGAGTTTTATCAAACCTAATTACTACTTTAAATGTTTTAGACTTCAAGTCAAGGAGTCAGTAATTTATAACTGAACCCTAATAAACTTTAGCGTTTATCGTGCCGAAGCGGACAAAGTTTTTGGACTACTGTGGCTACACCTCAAAGGTGATATAATCAAAGCCAGAAAAAAATCAGTAGCCCCACGGTAACTAAAAACTATAGTAAAATCCACAAGAGATAGAACCCCTTACTACCCTTAATGATGAATTATAACAAACAAAAAAAACATGAAACTACCTACGGACATTTACATGATAGGCGCTCGTTTTATATCGTACGATCACAAAACTTACATTATTCACACTACCTGGCGACAAAATATAAAATTGTTGTCATGATGTGAAGACAGGTTTGGTTACAGCCTGCACCACTTCGCCAAAAGGATAATGGCAGAGTAGTCCCTAAAACTCTGGGCTGACAGAAATTATTTAACTACTGAAGTACTTTCGTAGTGAACAAATGATGTTAGAAACATAGACACAAAATCCGTCACATACAAATACATAATATATACAATGGACGTAGTGACAAATTCACTCGTTATACGGAAGTGGGGCTTCTCCTGAAATTTGTGTAGCGTTTTTTATGAATAAAGAACACGAGAGAAATCAATATTGAGGTGGCGCAAGATGTTATTCGCCCAAAAAAAACATTTTCCCTCCCCCTCTTTTCGTCGAGCATGTCCCTCGTCTTAATTTCTACCAATCACAATCGCGCAATTTTGAATTACAAAAGGTTTCTAGATGAAAAAACTGTATGACAGCACCTGTCAGCAGTTTTTTCGAGTTTACCCGCAGCAAAACTTGACCTTTGATAACAAGTAATTATGGTCTCCTAGTACACCAGAAAACGACGCTAATCAATTTTTCTGATTTTATTGTCAATAAACAGTGCTAGTCAGCTTATGTAGCGAAAATGAGTCGCTTTGGAAGTGATTCTATTACTAATATTGATCTGGCGATTGAGAAAAGTGTACCGTACAATACCGTTAAAACCCATACGTCAATATAGAAACAATTTACGGAATTCTGCAAGGCAAAGAAATACGAGCTTTTGGAAACTACAAGTTTAGAGCAACTAAACCTAATCCTGGAAGATTGGGCGTGGAACACGAAGAATGAAAACGGTGAAAATTACAAAGAACTACTTAGTTGTGAAGGCAATGTGGAACAACGTTGTAACAAAAAATGCGAAAGATGTATTTTATGGAAAATGATTTTTGATCCATTTAAAGATATTATCTTTAATTCTAGTAAGGAAGCTCGTAATGCGAAACGAGGGAATTTGCAGATGTGCGCCAACAAAAGGAAATCGAGCTCTGCTTCATTAGAATTGGAAGAATACTACGCAATGGTTTTATTATGGGACGAAGACACTCCGGCGGGACTCCAGCAAAATTTTACCATATCGTTTCACGTCTCCTTGCCTCCTGGAGAGGTGGAGAAGCAGTCAATTGCAGAGTTCATTATTTTAAAGAGGAAGTGGATAATTCTGGGATCAAAACAGGTAGATAACATATTTTTTGAAATAACTTACGTTTTAGGAAGAGTAGAATATAATTGCTCGAACATCTCACTCTACAGCTGAACCCATCAACAACATTAATGACTTACCTACCCCCAACGTTATCAATGAGTTAACAAAGAGTGTGCCAAAATTCACCAGCACTCATGCTTCTTGATAAAATATTACTAAGCAACGTTTTTTTTAATTTTTTTCGGAAAAATTAGATGCCCTAATGATATTACTTATGAACATATCCTTCGCATAGCGAAAAAAGGGAAGGGGAAATGTTTTTTTTTGCGAATATCTTGCGCCACCTTAATATTGCTTTTTCTCATTTTCTTTGTTCATAAAAAAAGTTTTAAGAACATTTTCATCCCGATTGTAGGAGGAGCCCACTTCCGAATAATTACCATTTTATCTTTCACTCTCTCCCTCTCATTTTTAGTGGTTGGAGTGCAATTGAAAAAAATGTGTTGGGAAGAATAAGTGACTGACATATCAACCAATAGCCCAAAATCTGAGCAGAATTTAACTCTTAAGGTGGTGAGAAAGGGGATGAATTTTTGTATCTTAATTCGCATTTTTGAATCCTTTATTATTTAACTTAAGCCTAAGGATTAATAGAAGGAGACCAACAATTGTGTATACTATCTGACACAAAGCTGCCTCTTCTGCAGAAGAGACGAACTACTCTAACAACTGGTATTATTTTTAATTAATAATTTAAATCAAATTAATTTGCCAAATCCATAACTTTGAGTAGTATTTGAATCAATGGTTATAATTTCAATATAGGATTATACGAAATTATAATTAAATTATCTATTCATAAATTTTGACGGATGTTGGGTTCTAATAAATGGTCATGAGTTTCAATTCTAGCTATTTTAATTATGTAACAAATCGACATAACATATTCGAGAGAGTGATGCATTACGTCCATGATCGTTTGTTACTTTTCGGTACGAGATAATTTGAACAGCAACTAGTAATCTAATTTCTAAACAATTCTCGAATTATGGAATATAATTTTGTTACAAAGCGTTTTGTATTTAGTCAACCAGTTATTAACTTCAACAAAATATTTAGTAACTGAAAGTTTTTTTTATATAATTATACCAGTAATGAAAATAGAAGTTTCTATATTTATTAATTTAATGTAATATTCGACTTCGATAAAAATCTTATTAATAAACAGATAAGTAAACTTTTATCTTGAATTCTCCACACATCTCCCGATGCCTTTAGTATATTCCAGGACCCCTGTGAATTGTCATAATTGTATACCAAATAACTTAAACGACATAATTATTATTCCATGTTAGGCTTTGCTTTCTCTTATTGACATTTATATTTCAATTTGACATCCAAGGTCATTGATTATTTTGTTTACTATTTCACTAGAATGTTTGATCAAATTAACAGGACATTCCCATGCCTACTCTTTGAAACCTTGTTTGCAGTTGGACTGTGAACATCATTTAAAATTAATTGAAATCTTAGAGAAAAATCACCAGATCAAGTAAATTTTCCTAGTACGAGTTCAAACATACCGCACATCATAACGATAAAATTAATGTAATGCTTTTATTTATTTGAATAGTTTCTACTTGTGAGATAAAATTATTCACACTACTATGGATAATTACTATGGCTAATGATTTATTTATAGAAACACACTGTATTGAACTTAATACATATACACACTTTACTTAATGTCTACTAATTTATTTACACTCGGTATAATAGTTCTAATTTCTTTTTACAACTTGAATATTACACTATTTATCTTCACCCTTTCATTAACTGTCTTTCTGTGAACTAAGTCTGTACTGTATTGTTAACTATCCTTTTTACTAACTGTCAACTCACTCAAAAACTCGCGTATATATAGTCTTTCTCAATTCTCGAAAGTTCTTGAATTAACTATGCTCTTCATATGCTTAAACACTGCAGTAACCAGAAGATTCTAGAAAGCGTATCCGCCAAAATTTATAGTCGAGTGACAGGGCCGGCTTGGAGTTGGTGACTTCGTAACAATAATGCACAAACGTTTAATTATCATAACTGTAACTTTTATATAGATAAATAGGTTATTTTTTGTTTATGCTCCATTGTTTAATAAAAGTTCTCTAATTTTATTGTTTTTTGTCTTTTTCTCGTGAAATAGTCATGTCGAATACCACTGGAGAAAAAATTGTGAAGGCAAAATTGTTCTCATAGTTTTATTCAAGTTTGTTGCTTTTCGGCAATTTCGCTCATGAAATTGCCAAGCAACAAACTTTCATCCTTTTCGAAAATTGGGCTGACAAAATTTTTTCTCTTGCGATATTATATATGAAAATAATTCCAATTAAGGTCGAAACACACCTATCAGCACCTCATAGAAACAGCGACTGATCATCACCAGCAGATTTTATTTCTTATGTGTATTTAAATGTTAGTGCGCATACCTAACAGCATCAGCACGGAACCGACGAGGCACGTCAACGCCTCAACCACAACATATTTCTCAGAGAGAATATTTTGCGGACTGCGTGCCAATAGAATATCTCTGACAATATAAAATGGAGCCTATAGTCGGGTATCGCGGCGGTGCTGATCCCGTGTCGATGCGTTAAGTGACCCCATACACAACCGTCAAGTTGACCACTCGACGGTGATGATCAGTCGCTGTTCCTATGAGGTGTTGATAGGTGTGTTTCCTGTCAGAAACGTTATATCATTTGCAAATGTAGCCAGAAGAACTTGTACTACTACTACAGAAGAACGCGTCTTTCGGTACTCTTGTTTTGTAACTGTGTATTCTCTTTGACAAGGGTGATATCTGTTGCCTGTTCTGATATTTACGTGTTTCAATGACTTTTATGCTTTATGTTCGAACATGTATATATATTGTAATGAATAGGTACAACAAAGGTATTCTTTAATCATTGACAAACATTACAGTTACGACGAGGATTGAAAATCTAAGCTACTAATCTCAAGCTCTAGACAAACCTAAACAGTAAAGGAAAATGGAGAACGTTATCTATAGAGCGCAAATTGGATCCATTTCGGACTTTAGACCGGAAGATGTCTGGCAAATGTGGCAAGAAAGGTTGGAGCAGTATTTTAGCGCTAATTTTGTAGAGGATATTGGTAAAGTAGAGTTGAAGCAAATAGAGAACAGTACAGACCGTCATAACCGAAAACGACCGATTGCTTGGCAACTGATTACATGTTTAAGTCTCAGAGGCGTCAAGTAAACATCGTTTCTAGACGAAAGCTTATTTTTGTTTCGTTTGCAGTTGAGTGACTGGCTGTTCTTATGTGAATGAAGAGCTTTTATGTATTATTCTACGTTTAATACTTTACCAGAAGACAAATTCACAAAAAAAAAGTTCGTCAATGGTACCTATACCAGAATTGAAAATAAAGCAAGTACTTGCAAATTTATAGCAATTCTACCAGAAGTGTTAAAAGATAGATTTGTTCCGAGGGAAAAAGAGTTCCAATCTTGGACAAAGTATGCGAAGAAGACAGCACCAAGGATAAACTTAGTCAAAAACTGTCGCCAATTTATGTAGTGTTTTCCTTGGGTTCAGAATTTGTTGGAATTTCGTTTCGATCGTATTGTGAAGACAGGTTCTATTGAACTTTGTTTGTTCAATGCTGCAAAATTCACGAGGATTCAACAGCATTCAACCATTATTCGAAAAACTTATATTAAAAGACTTGAAGTGTCGCAAAACTTGACGTGCCGTCTCTGTGTGGAAGATGTGAAGAATTTACTTTGTGCCCCACCGTAGCCCAAATTAGGTTTTCGATGTTTTGTGGGGTTTCACTCTCGCTCATGGACATATAAAATTATTCACCAAATAAACTCATTGGTTTCGGAATAAGCTATTGGATTCCTTCGTGAAATTTGATACAAAGGTACAAAAATAATGTTGAATAACTGGAAGAAGCGGTACTAGGTATCCAAAGACTGTCAAACACAAAAGGCACGTTTTTTTTTACATCAATGATTTACCATTGGTTGACTGACGTCAGTCTCCGCTGCACCGACGTGTAGTTGTTGTTGTTTACATTATTCGTCATAATATCTGACAAATGACAATTGATACCATTTCTTCAATTTATGACGCTATTAATAGTACAGTCAATACTTTATTATCACATTGTAAATTGATTTCTATTTATTCGTCCATCTCTTTAATAATTCGCTTAAAATCTTTACTTTTTTGAGGTTAAGCTGTCATTTTGTAAACCACCAAATTTATCCACCACCTCGAAACATCAGTGGAATGGTTTGCAATTTTGGTTGATGCAACATTAATAACTGAACGCGTCATTTCTTCAATCTGAAATCCACCAATGAATATAAAAACGCAGTTGGTGAATTGGTGGATCTTCCGATGAATAAAAAAACTGAATGACGCAGCTTCCTCAAAATTTGTTGCTTCGTGTGAAATTAAAAAAGCCACTAACCTATGAAACTTCCCTCGTAAACTGACGTATACTAGTTTAAGGTGCCTTGAGATAAAGATTTAAATTTTGTCGCAGCTACGACATTTATTTTAATTCAAGATTGTAGTTTGGAGAATGCGCTACCTTTGCGGTATAAAATACTACACTTAAATAAACTCTCCGCGTTCCGACGCTACTATACGACATCTGCAGTTGTTTATACATACACAGTAAAACAGCTTTTCTTATATTGATTTTTTATATTAATTTATTTAGTGTAGTAGGCAACATGCGTAGCAATGGATCAGGTCATTGTTGTTAAAATACGCTGTCGCGTCGATTTTTAAATAGAACAGTCCATTTTTATGAATGGTAAAAATGCAGCACCGGATTTAAAAACAAATTACTACCTAATGTATTATGTCGCTTGGTTACAAATAGAGAGAAATAAAAATTGTGTACTCATATGAATGAAAGAATATTTTGCCAAATATATAAGTTGCTTTTGTCTAATAAATATTTTAGTAACAGTATTTGTAAACTTTGCCATTGTAAATTTATCCCTAAATATTTGTTGTGGCAAATACAGTTCCATAAGGTCTGTTGGATGAGTTATGGTCAGGGGCGGACTAAGAGATAGGCACATGCCCAGGGCCCGTAATTTTTGGGGCCCGAAAATTAGGTTCCTAATTTTCAAAATAATTAATTTTTATTTTTATTTAACAGAAAAACGTGATATTCATAATAATTGCTGAAAGGCATCCAAATTATTGTTTGTTTTAATAAATTATGTTTACGTTTGTTTGTTTTAATAAATTATGTTTATTTAATTTTTGTATATGATTTTTTTCCTTTTTTTTTCTTGGAATCCGATAATTATAGAGAACTACATACTATATGCTTTGAAAACAAACTACAAAACGCGGTATTTGTTACAGAATTACAATGTTGCGTAGGTTCCGCTTTAGCCTTAATCCGCCCCTTGTTTTTTTTTTTTTTTTTCGGGCCGAGATGGGAAACTCATGTTCGAATGGGTCCAGGACCCAAACAGTGCTGGACTCATCCCCAAGGAGATGCCTACCAACCAAACCCACCTCAAACTCGCCGTTACCCCCGCCTCGGAATCACTACCCTAGCATACTTCGCCATACATCCGCCACTGGTTAATGTCGAAGTAATCACCACATATGATGAAATAATTAAGGTTATAATGAAATCAAAAAATGTTTCAAAAAGAAAAACTTTCCACAGTGCCCGATAAATAGCCTCCTTACCATTAGATCACGAATAAAGTAGCTGAGATACAAATTATCAGCCCCCTGAAAAGATGAGCTAACAAGAGCAGATTGGTAAAGAGCATTTCACAATATTTCGTTGACTCGCCATCTGGCCTTAAGGATTGTTGAATAATACAGGGTGACCCACTGTATACGCTTTGTTTTATTTCATCTAATTGGCAAATGTTACCAAAAAATGTTTAAAAAACAATTGTAATTTAATAATGGTCACATTTTAAAATCACTTTGTACAATACAGGGTATCTGCAAAACAGTGGAAGTTATCAAAGTTAAATAATAAATGATATGAAATTGAAATAAAATCGAAAAGGAGCAAAGTGAGTAGTACGTGAACGCTGACTGTAAATAAAACAAAAATTCTGGCAGTAAATAGAGAGAAAAAAAAGGTGAGCGGTCGTCGGACGCTTGCTTCTTATGCACAATGAATGATTTTTCGTGAATTTTTGACCATTTTTCAAAAATTTTGACAATTATTACCAATTTTTCCAAAATTTTTGACAACTTTTTTCAAATTTTAACAATTATTGACCATTTTTGACAATTATTTACCAATTTTGACAATTATTAACCAATTTTGACAATTTTTTAAAAATTTTGACCATTTTAGACCATTTTTCCAAATTTTAATAAATATTGACCATTTTTGACAATTTTTGTGGATTTTTGACAGGTTCTGACAATTATTGACCATTTTTGACAGTTTCTGACAATTATTGACCATTCTTGACAATTTTCCAATAATTTTGACAATTTTCAACAATTTTTGACATTTTTTTATAATTATTGACAATTTTTTCAAAATTTCAACAATTTTTGACCATTTTTCAAAATTTCAACAATTATTGACCATTTTTGACAAAATTCAATAATTTTGACAATTATTGTGAATTTTTCAAAATATTTAACAATTATTGACCATTTTTGACAGTCTTTTGAAATTATTGACCATTTTTTCAAAATTTTGACGGTTTCTGACAATTATTGACCATTTCCCCACATTTTTGACAATTTTTGAAAATATTTGGCAATTATTAACCATTTTTTCAAAATTTTGACAGTTTTTGACAATTTTTGACGATTTTTCCAAATTCATGACTATTTTTGACCATATCTAAAAATTTTTGACAATTTTTCAAAAATTTTAACAATTATTGACCATTTTTGACAGTTTTTGACAAATTTTGATTGTTTTTGACAATTATTGACCATTTTTGACAATTTTTCGAAAATTTCAACATATTTGGCAATTATTGACCATTTTTTCTAAATTTTGACAATTTTTGACCATTTTTTAAAATTTTAATTTGTTTTTGACAATTATTGACCATTTTTGACAATTTTTCAAAAATTTTGACAATTTTCAACAATTATTGACCATTTTTGACATTTTTTTATAATTAATTAACAATTTTTTCAAAATTTTAACAATTTTCGACCATTTTTCAAAATTTTAACAATTATTGACCATTTTTTCAAAATTTTGAGTTTTTGACAATTATTGACCATTTTTCCACATTTTTGAAAATTTTTTAAAATATTTGGCAATTATTAACCATTTTTTCAAAATTTTGACAGTTTTTGACAATTTTTCCAAATTCTTGACAATTTTTGATCATATCTAAAATTTTTTGACAATTTTCCAAAAATTTTAACAATTATTGACCATTTTTGATAGTCTCTTAAAATCATTGACCATTTTTTCAAAATTTTGACAGTTTTTGACAATTATTGACCATTTTTCCAAATTTTTGACAATTTTTGACGATTTTTCCAAATTGTTGACAATTTTTGACCATATTTAAAATTTTTTGACAATTTTTCAAAAATTTTAACAATTATTGACCATTTTTGACAGTTTTTGACAGTTTTTGACGAATTTTGATTGTTTTTGACAATTATTGACCATTTTTGACAATTTTTCAAAAATTTTAACATATTTGGCAATTATTGACCATTTTTTCAAAATTTTAACAATGATTGACAATTTTTGACAATTTTTGACGAATTTTGATTGGTTTTGAAAATGATTGACCGTCTTTGACAATTATTGACCATTTCTGACAATTTTTCAAAAATTTTGACAATTTTTGACAATTATTGACTATATTTGACAGTTTTTGACAATTTTGACTATAACATGCATAACCCACGTTGCCTTAAAGGCATTCAACAGGCAACTGTCGTTTGAATCATCAATCATTTATTTGGTGAAATATGAATAGGTGTGAACCATGCGAGTCGCAGTGGAGGGACAAGTAGACTCACTCACCACATATCTAACCTAACCTACAAATGAAATAATAAATAAAATCTTATCAATTCCACGTTGTTAGTTACCATTTTCATGAGATTCAGTCGTGGTGGCACTTCACGAATAAAAATTATGAAAAAAAATGTAAATATTGAATAAATGAAATCATAGGCGAATTAATAACATTCAATTAAAAATCTTGTAACAAGCAAACATTAAAAACTGGGTGTAAGATTAATTGGTTGATCCAACCACCAAAAAGAAATTTCTAAATCACACCATTTCCAAACAATTTTTCTTAGTGTAAGAGCTCACGTATCTCGTATTCGATAGACTGCGGCTGTTGAATTTAATTCCTTTCATCCCCTCACGTAGATTGTCTCTCTTTCTACTTCCTCATTACTGAAGATTATTTGTCAAATGGTACAAGTGTGGTTTTATAAGGGAAACTATAAAGAAAATCAACACTTTCGTACGTGCCAAATTGGCAATTAGTGATATCTGGATAACGTTTAAGAAGTTCAGTTTCACCGATTAAAATAGATTGTCGTTTTTTTCTATTTTCTGTCGTACATCGGTCTCATCCTGCGGATGTGCATAAAGCAGTTTTACGCTGCACATTGTCGTGTAATAGACAAAAGCTTCTTCGTAAGCCCCGGTACACACGTGCGGGTTTTCCGGCACGTATACACTGTTACGCAACAAATAATGTACTAGCAACCAAACTTTTGCGGTGCGATTATGATGCGGTCTCGAACAAAATGTCCGCAGGGAAAACCCGCATGTCTGTGTGCACCGGGGCTTAATCATGATGTGTCAAACCAGAACACTATTATGTTAACTTGGTTCATTAGCTTTATCAGCTAACTGGATAGTCACTTATTCCCTTAAGGCAACAGAAATTCTAGCGAACAACAATCATTTTAAGTGGAAGTTGAATCTAAAATGCGTTTTTATTTGTATATAATACTAGCGATCCGCCCCTGCATCGCTCGAGAGATTTCGCATGAAAATAAAGCAATTTTATACTCGTAACTACTAAATAAAAGACTCGATTCAAATAATTTAAAGAAGAATTTACTTGTAGGTACATAATCAACCTTGATTATTGAACTATTTAGCTTAAGGCTTAAAAACCCCTGAATTTTTTCAAATGGCACTAGGTATCAAGTCACACCTCATTTGAAAGGTTTGGTAAATCTCTATTCAATCTTTTTGTTCTGCCTTTGATACCAGCCTTCCATTGTTATTTAATCGTTGTTTAAAATTGGCTGACTTGATGCCATTTGAAAAAATGTAAGGGGTGTCTCCAGTAGGGAGGGGGTGAATCTGACGTTTATGACATTAGCGCCAAAAAGTGTCCCCCTCAAGATAAAAGTTGACGTGTCTCTGCATTTCTTTCTAATATGTCCCATTTTTGAAATATTAAGGGTGGGTCCTTTTCAAATGAACACAGGATTTTCTCAGATAGTCAGGCTGCAAGCTGATATTGTATCAGTTCGAAGATGGCTTGGAACTTTCTATGCATACTTCGAAGGAAGAGTGAATAACACAGCTTGATACTGTAGATACCAGGCCATACTGACGAACAGCGGAATGGAATGGCTAGAAAGGACCATTTTGCGGGATGGACCTTCAGGGTTGAACTGAAAAATAAAAAAGAAAGAGCGGAGAATATCGTAACCGGTCTAAAATACCTCTTGGAAACTTCAACTTCAGTAAAAACCAACTAAGTATGCTTAGTGATTTTCTTACACGGCATTGTGAATTCAATCAACACCTGTGCAACATAAAGCTTAAGATGTGGAATGAAACTCTTTCTGCCAGGAAAAAGGCGAAACATCCCTGTACTTAATGACAGAATACGACCATCTTTCATTGAAAAGACTTCTCCATCTGAACAAACCTCGAGTACAGTATTCGCCAGCTAACTTGATGTCCTAAATGCTTTCTAGGGAGCTATTGACGCCGCCCATCCGATAACTGTAAACAGTGCCGTGCAAGTTCTGCGGATACGCTTTCTGTCACAAATTAACACAACTTGTACAATTAATAAAGTAAAGTCCGTCCGGAAATATATGATCCTAACTTAATAAATGATATTTAATTCTTTGTTATAATTATTGGTATATTGATTTTGATAGAAACGGATCTGCTTCATACCTGAATTCTGAGTGCGCTACTGAAAATCTTAACACCTGATAAGGTTCGAAGCAATTGTCGTTTGTCAAAATTTTACCACCAATAGCAGCCGAGTAGGCAGGGCACTATTACTCTGTCTCTCTTAGTTGGTAATTTCTGGGACATCAAGTTAGCTGGTGAATACTGTAGAAGAAAGACAAATTCCCTCTATGAAACATCAACAGGTCTTTCGCTACATAGTGAAGGAATTGGATTAGAGACTGTGCTTTGACTGAGCACAGAGGGGAGACAATAGATCCAATTTGATTGCAGTGAGACAACACCTATTTATTCATCAATAGTTTTCGCACCGCATGCCAAATAAGGACTTTTATAGTACAATTTTTTATACTTATACACCTCTAATTTTCTTGACAATAAAATATAGCCCATATTTCAGGCAGATATTATGGTTTTCTCTAGCTAAAAGAATTTTTGAAATCAGTACAAAAAGTAGTTTTCGAGTTTATCCATTAGAAACATATTACTTTTTAAATATTAAGTTCGATAGAGAGTTGAGTTTACAGTACTTTCGCATTCATTTGCTTGACTTTTCTCGTTTTTTATCGCCCATAGCTATACATACAATATTGTATGTATGTTCCTTGCGGTATAGGGGAGACTAAGAATAACTTGGAATAACCTTGATGTATCCACAGTTTCTGCACCATCAACTAACTCGTTTAAAAACGGACTTGATCGAACGCTTCTAGAGCACCTATAGTTTCTCTTTTTTTGGTATATTTGTATATATTATATTATTTTTCTTTTCTTCACCTACTAGTAGGTTACATATGTAATTATCTGTTTTTGGGCACAATAGGGACTTGTCCCTCTGCCCTTGTCTAAATATAATAATAATAATAATACATTGGACAGTTTTTGATTCTTTAGTGATATTTTTTTCTGTAGGTAATCCACCTTCACAAAATTTTCGGAGATATTTTTTCAACCCATTAGTAACGTTATTTTGTTTAAATGCTATTTCTAAACCAAGTACTTTGACTTTGGTAAGGCTTTAAAAACTAGTAGGCAATTTTCCACTCTAACCTCAGATCTGAAGCAACAATGGACATGCTAAGGGGATACCATGGACACTGATTTAACTGAAATTTGTTATTTAGAACCTAACAAATCAAAAAGATATTTATTTCAAAACCAGTAATCACAAAATATACATTATATAAATAAAAAATATATCACATACATAGAACTATTGCAAAAAAACTGAATAAACTTCTAAACAAAAACCAGACTAAATGGAAAATCTTGCACAAAATGCCGAAAAACTGAGCTAGGTATGGTAAGTCTTGGAGAAAATACTTAAATTAATGCAAACTAAACTCGGTAAGATCTACGTTAAAATATATCATATTTTTGAAGCGCGGTCGTGTATCTTCTGTTGCCTTTGGGAGTATTGAAACAACTTCCTCGTTAGATATAAAAGAAGAATCTTCCTCCGTTATTTGAAATCTATTTGATGGAATAAGCCTCTTATAAAAACGAACTTCAAATCCATCCCGAAGTTTGCGTTGTACTCGAGCAACATAATTTCTACCAGATGATGCAGTTTTCCCAGGAACTTTTACAACATAAAGTCACCTTAATCAGCATTATTTATGTCCTTGTCCTCCTCTTGTTCAAATCCGTCCCACTCTGAAGACGAATCTTATGTAATATTTTCATCTATTTCATCGCTCTCAGATGAAGAACTTTCAACCAGGACTTTCTTCCTCAAAGCGTAAACTTTTTTTAATGCTGGTGACTTTTTTAAATTTTCTAGCTCTTCCTTCTCCGGAGTATCGGTAGCAATCATGCATCTACCTCTCTTCCTTCTTCTCGAAGCTATTTTTCTCGGGGGAATAAAATACGTCGATGTGCTTTCATCGTTATTTAAATTTGGTAAAGTGCCACTGGTAGAGGGGAACGCCCATATTTGTTGGTGGGGTACTTTGTGTTTCGTTACATACTTCTGGTAAAATGCTACTGGTAGAAGAAACGTCTTTATTTGTTGGTGGGGTACTTTTTGTGTATGATATTTTTAGTTTTTTTTTCATTATTTGGAGCTGGACGGTCAGAGATGGAAGAGCACTAATATTCATGGTCTTGGAATATATTTCTGTCTAGTGGAAAAATTCCAATTTTGTGAAAACCTGACTTGATCTATTCAGGTGTAGCAGCTCGATCCCAGGCTTTGGAGCATAACTCAGGTAATGCATAAATAGAAAGAGTTTCATTAGGATGGGATAACATCCTAGTGTGCACTGCTTCGCTAAAATATTTTTTGAAGGGGCCGAACACAGACCTATCTAGTGGCTGCAATTTATTATACTATATCCATCGAACAAACAGAGCGACCCAAACAACGATAGATGCGTGATCACCATGCGCCTTTGCATCTATTGGGGAAAATAAATATGCCTCCATGCGCTGGCCAATAGGATTTAACTGCAATCGGGCGGCGGAATTCATTGTCCATACAGAGTTGGAGAGATCACGTGCAATATGCATGATACTGTTATGGAACACTCCGTTGCTTGGATGGACAGAGTATAGATGTATGTGGGGGCAGTGTAAGGATTTTTATTCCATTTTGTTTGCAAAAATCAATTCCCTCAATACTAAGGTGTGACTCGTGGTTGTCTAATATTAATAATACTGGGTTTTCCTTCGAGCATCTAAATTTTTTTTTAGAGAACTCCAGAACTTTGAAAAAATTCTCTGATGTCATCCACCCAGATTTGTATACCAGTACCATGGATCCTTGCATTGCCCCGGACATCATACGATGTTCATCGAAACGCACTCCAGGAAAAACCCAAATAGGTGGTAATGCGTTCCCATTGGCACATATAATTCCAACTTGCGTTACCAATTCGCCGCGCTCTCTGGACGTAACTTGGCCAACCTGTTTTTCACCTTTTTTTCCAACAACTTTTTCAACTGGTGGTCCCAGTTTCGTCTAAATTATATATCTGACATGGTTGATAATTGTGTCTTTCGGTCACTTTTTCGAGTTTATCAAAAAATTCACCCACAACGGTTCTGTTGAACGCAGTTATTCGAGCAAGAGATCTGGCTTCTGGTTTTCTCACTGACAAAGTTGGATTTTGCCTCAAAAAAGCCGAGAACCATTCTGAACCTGCCATTTCACTTGTTTTCCTTGAATCTGGGACTTTCAATGAATTTCTTATTGCAAACTGGAAGGCTAATTGTCTGCTTTTTTTGGGCGTGAGTCCATAAAACATACTGGAACTTTTCAGTAGATACTGTGCTGGTATTTTCTCCATAGTATCAGGAAATACCTGTCGATTTTTAAAGTTTGGTTTAAATGAAATATTTTGAATTTCATTTTACTTTGATTTTTTTACGTAAATTGCTAACCGGGACTTTTTAACGTTATGGAGTTCAACCACTTTTCTGACTGCCTACATTGTTTATCACATCTTCGACTGCCTTTCGAATATCGCCTTGAGGATATTCCCTGTTGGTTTTTTTCTTGTAGACTCTGACCATCTGAAAAAAAAGATAATGCACGGACAGTTGTTTGTAGCAGCTTACCTTAAATCTTATAACAAAACCTTTAATAAACGAAAATTCGCTATAAAAACGACAAGCGTCTTCACATGGCAATGAGCATTAGCAAACTGATTCTTCGCCAAAAGAACACTCGAATGCTCGCACTGTGGCAGCAGTATCGCAATTTAGGCGGAAAATTTGAAGGTGTTCATTTTATCCAGTTGTCCAATGTATTGTAACGGATTGAAAATACAACAGCATTCAAAATAAAGTTTAAATCTATTAAAAACTGAATTTGATGAAAAGTATTGATGATTATAAGCATTAAGGATTGTTATCATGAAATAATATAATAGTAAAATACCCATGTATGATTTATTATAAAGTAACTGATAATACTTAAAGTTTATACTAGGTACAATTGTCAAAACTATCTTTTCATATTTTTTAAAAATATTAATTGATGAGAATAGTAAGAAAAAAGGGTGGAAACACATTATTTGGAGTCCTCTCATAAATTACTGAAACAATTCAAAGTCTAAGAAGTCCTACCTCCAACACCAGAATCGAAAATTCTTAACCACCAAGACTTCAGATGTGAACCTAAAAAAATAAACTATAGTAACACTTGTAAATAAAAAAAAAACACATAAACTGCAACTAAAGGGTGCAAGGACATGTTATAAAAGGTTTTGAATAACTAAAATCCCTTAATTTTCGAAAATTTAAAAGAAATCATTTTGACAATGAGAAAATTTTAAAGTGTGATTTCTATGTCTAAAGAGGTTTTAAGATGTAAGATTTGTAAATTTAATATTATGTTTTATGTAGATTATATTTATATGTGTAAAAAAGGTGTGTGTAAGAAAATCAAAAATACCAAAATAACTTTTGACCATCCTCGTATAACAGTTTTGACACAAATTTTATTAAAAAATTTAACATAGTGACCTGTGACTTGTGTGTTTAATAAAAGTAAAAACTCCAAGAGGATGGCTCATTCCAGTTTTTTCACTTGCACAATAAAGTCTAAAAAAAAGTAGTTCCAATATCGATAAAGTAGGGAGTCAACTTACCTTTACTTTTGACAGGAGGACACTTTGAAGTTTGAAAGTTTGGTAAATTTAAATTTCTTCACGTGCTGAGAAATCAACAAGATTTCTTTTAAAAATCTCACCAATTTGTTTATGGACGACAAATTTTTCTTCCTGAAGTGAAAAGGAAAGAAAATAGATTGATATCCGATGCTATTTCCCTGAGCATCTAAAGAAGAAGGATTAACAAGGAAAAAATAAAGGTACCTAATTATTTCTTCCTACAATATAAAAGAAAAAGAAAGTTAATTATTAAATATTAACAATAATATTCTAAAAAGATTTGTTATAGCTAAAGAATGACTCTAGATAGAGACTTAAAGGCCATAAAAATAATAAAAAAGACAAACAAAAACAATAAATGCATTTAAACTAAAAAAAGCAATTAAAGAAGATTTGACATATTCATTATTTACTGTAGTATTTATATTTTTATGTATTATTATTAGATTGTAAAAATCTATCTATTTTTTTTTCTTTTGCTCAAAGACTAAACAAGTTTCTAGTTTTCCTTTATGAACAAATACGTTACTAAAATTAATTTCCACTTACCTTGTTGGTCGATAAGCAATTTTCGTCATTGATTTTGTACTCATATGATAACCATTGTTTTTTTGTAAACACTTCAAACTGATTTCTTGAATTTAGCAATTATTTCACTATTCTTCGAGTGTGGAAGGGATATACATCATACATAATTTGCCACTGTGTTAGATTTTGTTTCTCAATAAAAAATACGATATTTCTTCGTTTTATTCAACAACTTGTCTATTATTGAACAGCCATTTTGGAGATAATTAATGAGAGTGCGTAGAGCGTCGACTCCAAACACAACTAACGAATCCGACTGAGATAGGTAGTTTCGTGCTTTATCAGAGTAAGTTACAGGGTTGTACTGAGAAAGAAAGGTCAGGTAAATTTAATAAAATTTCAATAGGTGGAATTATATAAAAAAATAAAAAGATCATTAACTGTATTCAGTACTTCATATTTATTTTATTTTTAAATAAATATTGGCGCCCCACTATACAATCCAATAAAATCGCAATTCAATAATCAATTTAATAAATAAAAATAATTTACCCCATACACACATTACAGTATCCTTAAATATGCTTCAAATGGTTGTTTTCATACCATATACTTCTTGAAATGACGGCATCATAATTCTAATTCCTGTAGCAGGAATTGAAATACTTAGTTCGCTTTTGAGATTGTATTGAACCTTCGAAGACATTAAAGAGATATAATTTACAAAAAGACAGGTTTTTAAACTAAATTATTGTTTTGTCCCGAAACGACATTGTTGCAATATTATTTTTTTACGATACGTAATTTACTGAAAATACGAAAAATGATTTCAAAACAAAAAATAAAAACGTTATATATATGAGGGATTTCCTGACCCAGATTTTCTTAGTTTTAGAAACCCGTTGTTTTCTGTGACTTTGTTTTGCTCGTATAATTGATTTTCTTAGTGCTCTGAAAGTTTTGCTTTATTTTCGAGGGTAATATATGGTGTATTTCTGCACAGAAGTTGCCACAGCACAAATTTAAACGACTCCAATTAATCCAGATTACGGAATAAGGCTAGTGTATGAAACGATCTAATTATTTCGAGAACGTCAAAATCTATAAAAATTTCTAATTTTTCTACAACACGTGTCACCATAATTTCATAATGCTTGTATAATTTAATCGTATTCAGCATACACAGAAATTGTTGAAATAACCAGATTTCATTTCTACATTCCCTATGCTTCTATGTGAACTGGCATTCAATTTTGACGAAAATTACCATTTCCATAACGAGTCCCTATTTAAAATAACAACCCATTAACACCGCCAACAAAATGAGACAGTCAGTACATGCGACAGCTGTTTTGCTGAATTTATAATATTACGAAACTATTGCGTTGAATAAACGGTTGTCATGACAATGGGCGTAGTTGTAAGCCTATCTTTTTACCGGTAAATGTTTGTTCTGCATTGCACCAACTAGAACAGTTATTTAATTATGCTTGCACCGATAATTTTGAATATTCAATTCCATCAAATCGCATCGGAATTGTTCTATTGACGGTCTTTTAAGTGTAAACTGATACTGATTCACAATGTGCAATGTTTAATGCATTTATTGCAGTGAAATTTTTCGCTGTAAACAATTTATCATCAAAATATAATTCTAAACCAAGTACATACTACACTGATTTCTACAAGCTGTATCTTGTCTGGCTTGATAGTCAATTCTGAGTACAAAAATGTAAAGGATCCATTCAAAAATGATGCTGCTGAAGTTGAAGACAAAACTAAAACCATGCAGTTAGAATTTTGGCTAAGTGCGATTAAGTCACATAATACTTTACAGACGAGTACCCGAGTTATTTTTATTCCTTTGCATGCTGTTTTGTGCCCATAAAATTATATTTTACTTTTTCTGAACCAGAATACATACCAAAATCCGTAGTACTAGGATCTGTGAAGAACTGGATCAGAGAGCAGCATAAAAATTAATGGGAAAACCTCCATAAAAGAAACAATGCAGGAATCAGCTGAGAGTTTCATGAATGGTCTTCCATCAGTAAACGAACACCTGCACAAATTAAATATATACAAGCAGATAATGCGGTATGGAAACGGAGGCAGTAGAACTTATTCGGTACTCATCTTGATCGTAAAAGATAAGGCGACACTCAACTTTGTGGCAAACACCCAGCTAAGAGCTTTTACAAACTGGTACGGGCAAAACAAGTGCTGGACTTGGTACTAAGAAAAAACACAAGCAAAAATAATAATATTCGGCTGCAGTATTAGACGAGCTCGGAAAAAGCAGTATGGACGGATATGCCATCTTGTTTGCTTATCCCATGGTGACGAGTTTACAGATGGTCGTTTTAGCATTCGATGCCGGCATCTCAGTAAAGTTTTTGTAAAAACTACAATCTATACAATGTAGTTTATCAGTTTTATGCGTGTGAGTGAGAGTAGGTATGTCCGTACGCTGATGTCACGTTGCATTTTCGGAGGCGGAGCTGCTTAATTTATTCAAGTGTTTGTTGAAATCAATTCGATTATTTAGTGTCTCCAATTTTATAAAAAGGTTCGTTGTTTCTGGAGTATACTCCTTTCCACTTATAAAAGCCTCCTTATTGCTACAATTTTTCCAGAAATTTAAACTAGCAAAACAATGTGACATTATTTTCCTTCAAAGGCAGGTCAAGTGTATGTTAGCTGATTGGTGAATCAACGAAGGTTAAAATTGTATTAAATAGTTGGGCGGAGACGGAAAGTGTAGATAAAGAAAGGATATTTTGAATGGTAAATCTCCATGTCATAATATTGTATTCTATACAAGGTGATACCAGTAATAATTCCAACCCCTATATATCATTTTATTGAAATATAATATGTGATGGAATAAAATGAGTTGTAAATAATAATACGACCCATTCCCTTAATGATTAAATTTATGAAACCTATTTTTGTCGATCCCCAAATATCGCCAAATATAGCAGATATGTGCTGAAGATGATTCAAACTATGCTTCGGCTGTCCAACATGAGGCCCGCGACGTTATTTTTTGCGGCCCGCGGAGGGGGTCTTTAAATGTATAAATTGCTCTCAAATTCTAAATATGCGCAATTCTACATTAACGATAAAATACAAATACAAATTAAATAACGTGTGACGCCACTGGCGACGGATAGAAGGTCGCAGCGAAGATACTGGAAATCGCACCGATCTTACTCGATCACCCTCGAATATTCGACTAGCTGCGCGCACGTATATAAGAAAATAATATACATAAATATATATATTTATTTCAAAACAACGGATCAACTTTGTCAAAAATTGTCAGAAAATATTGAAAAATTGTCAATAATTGTCAAAAATGGTCAATAATTGTCAAAAATGGTCAATAATTGTTAATAATGGTCAAAATCTGTCAGAAAAGGTCAATAATTTTGGAAAATTGTCAAAAATTTTGAAAAATTGTCAAGAATAGTCAAAAACTGTCAAAAATAGTCAAGAATTGTTAAGAATTGTCAAAAATTGTCAAAAATTGTCAAAAATTGTCAAAAATTGTCAAAAATTGTCAAAAATTGTCAAAATTTTTCAAAAACTGTCAAAAACTTTCAAAATTTTCAATAATAATTGTCAAAAACTGTCAAAAATGATCAATAATTGTCAAATATCTTGTAAATTTGTTAAAAATGGTCAATAATTGTCAAAAACTGTCAAAAACTGTCAAAATTTTCAATAATAATTGTCAAAAATGATCAATAATTGTCAAACATCTTGAAAATTTGTTAAAAATGGTCAATAATTGTCAAAATTTTGAAAAATGATCAATAATTTAGAAGAATGGTCAAAAACTGTCAATAATTGTCGAAATTGGTCAATAATTGTCGAAATTTTGAAAAATGGTCAATAATTGTCAGAAACTGAAAAAAAAGTCGGTTTTTTAGTACTTTTAATAGCAATTTTCTCTTCCAAAAGTTACTTTTTTTCTTTTAAAATGTTCTATAAATAATTATCGAAAATGGTCAATAATTGTCAAAAATGGTCAATAATTGTCAAAAATGGTCAATAATTGTTATTAATTGTCAAAAACTGTCAGAAATGGTCAATAATTTTGAAAAATGGTCAAAAATTTTGAAAAATTGTCAAAAATGGTCAATGATTGTAATAAACTGACAAAAATAGTCAATAATTGTCAAAAATGGTTTATAATTGTTGAAATTTTGAAAGTCAATAATTGTCAAAATCTTGGAAAATGGTCAATAATTGTCAAAAATTTGAAAAATGGTCAATAATTTTCAAAAATTGTCAAAAATTGCAAAAAAATGGCGGATTTTTATTACTTTTAATAGCAATTTTCTCTTCCAAAAATGAATTTTTTTCTTTTAAAATGTTCTATAAACAATGGGGGGCTTTCTAATAAAAAAGAAAAGCGTTTCAAAATTCCGAAGGTCGCGAACCTTACCGAATCCGTCTTAGATGCTGACAGTTTAAAATAATGATTGTACTCACACGCACTACACGCTCTTTCTCTCCCGTCTTTCTCTCTTGCTTTCCCATCTCTCTCTTCCATATCTGTCTCTGCCATCTCTTTCTCTCTGTCTCTCATCTTTCTTTGTTTCTCCCATCTCTCTCTCTCTCTCCCATCTTTCTCTCTCTCCCATACCTTTCTCTCCAATCCCTCTCCCTCCCATCCCTCCCTCTCTCATCTTTCTTTCTTTCTCTCTCTCTCTCTCTCATCTCTCACTCTCTCTGGCCCATTTTTTGATAGCATTTTTACTCCATGTCATCTTTCAAAATATATTTATATTGTTGCGAGGTCACCAACTCAAAGCCGGTCCTGTCCCTCGATTATAAATTTTGGTGAATGCGCTTTCTAGAACCTTCTGGTCTATTGCAGTATTTACGCATATGAGGAGCGTCATAAAATACTAGAACTTTCCAGAACCGATAAGGACTATATATACGCGGGTTTTCGAGTGCGTAGACAGTTAGTTAGTTAGTTCGAAATTAGTGAACGGAAGTAAAGAGTTAGTTACAGTGAATTAAATATTGCAGATAAATAGTGTAAAAATCCAAGTGGTGAAAATAAATTAGAACTAATATACCGAGTGTAAATAAATTAGTAGACATTAACTAAAGTGTGTATATGAATTAAGTTCAATACAGTGTGTGTGTTTCTTTAAATAAATAGATAGTAATTAGCCATAGTGTATATAATTTTATCCTACCGGTAAAAACTGTTTAAATAAATAAAAAAAACATTACAATATTCTTCACCTAAACATCTCTATGGATAGCACCGAAAACTATCGATTTTTTTCGATAGTCAAAAATATCGATAGTTATCGATAAATCATCGATAGTTCTCCATTTCTACCCACGAGTAGAGTTAGTTAATAATTGTTCTAGTGTGCGTTACGCACCAATTCCAAAACCTTTTTAAGTGAAAGACTCGGTGAAATATATCTTCGCAAAAAAGAAAAATAACGAACGAACATCGAGTTTATAATGACCGCTGGGAATCAGACTATATAATCACGAACAACAATAATAAACTTCAGTGCATTGTTTGTATGCAAGTACTATCAGTTTCCAAAGAATGTAATATGAAACGACATTACACTACGTTACACGAGAAATCATTTCTGCGATATATAGGGGAGTCAAGAATGGCTATCATTACGGATTATATGAAAAAAATAAAACAACAAACAACGTATTTTAAAAATCTGACACTGGTACCAAGTACAGTATTGCCGCTTCTTATGAAGTAACGCTGGAAATTGTCAAAGCGAAGAAACCTCTTAGTGATGGAGTGCTTATTAAAAATTGTGCAATCAAAATGACAAAACAATTAAATGAATCAAATATTGCCGAAACATTCGAAACAGTCTCAGTGTCGCGTCAAACAATTGCAAGACGGGTGGACCATATTAATCAATATGTATCCAAAAAACTGCATCATGACACGGTTGAAAGATGTAAATATTTTTCGCTGTGCCTGGATGAAAGCACTGATCTGTCCGACATTAGCCAGCTTGTAATTTTCATCCGAACTATTCAAAACGACTTCAGTGTAGCTGAAGTGATGCTTGATCTTAGTCCTCACCATGGTATTGTCAACTTATTTGGACACACAAATGGATTTAAAAGTAAAATAAAGCTTTTCAAGTCTTCATTAGAAAAAGTAAGTAAAGTTGTAAAGAGCATTTTGAAGAAATGAAGGATTTGGAGGAAGTTTCAAATTTACCTCATATAAAATACATTGACACAATTGCAGAAAAATTCGAAAATCGATTTAGCGACTTTAAAAAACTTGAAAGAGAGATTTCAGTTTTTACTTAGCCCCTTACAATTTCAGTTGAGAATGTAAGCAGAGCAGACCTTCAACTGGAATTGTGATTTGCAATCAGATCCTTTTCACTAAGGAAGAACTGAAACTGGATTGGACTTTTTCAAGTTGCTGCAAGAAGAACGATACCCCAAATTGCGGAAATTGGGACTTACACTGGGCTCAATGCTGGGAAGCACGTATCTCTGCGAAAGCAGCTTTTCCAACATGAAATTTATAAAATCAAAATATAGATGTTCCATCTCTGATGAGTCACTTACTCAGTTGCTTCGTTATTGGTTGGTATTGTTATTAGTTAGTGAAAACCAACGTCCTCAAACTCCCCACAAATTTTTTTGTAACTTGAAATTTTTTTAATAAATTAAAATAATAATACAAACGCGTTTTTGAAGCTTGCTTCTTATTGCACGATATAAGACTTTTGGGAAGGCTAGTGAACTCGTGAAACGTGTGATGTTACGAAAAAGCGTTCGTCACGCGATAACTCATTCAAGCGACTGTGCGCAATCTCTCTTGCCGCACTGAGCTCGCACACCTGTAGGTGTGAAAAATTGTCAAAAATGGTCAAAAATTGTCAAAATTTTGAAAAATGGTTAATAATTGCCAAATATGTTAAAATTTTTGAAAAATTGTCAAAAGTTTTTAAATATGGTCAAAAATTGTCAAAATTTTGGAAAAATGATCAAAAATAGTCAAAAACTGTCAAAATTTTGAAAAAATGGTTGGTAATTGCCAAATATTTACAAAAATTGTCAGAAACTGGTCAATAATTGTCAAAAATTTTGAAAAATGTTCAAAATTTTTGAAAAATTGTCAAAAATTGTCAAAGACGGTCAATATTTGTCAAAACCAATCAAAATTCGTCAAAAATAATCAAAAATGGTCCAAAAGGATCAATAATTGTTAAAATTTTGAAAAATGGTCAAAAATGGTCAATAATTGCCAAGTATGTTAAATTGTTTTAAAAATTGTCAAAAATGGTCAATAATTGTCAAAGACGGTCAATAATTGTCAAAATTCGTCAAAAATGGTCAATAATTGTTAAAATGTTTGAAACATTGTCAAAAATTTATAAATATGGTCTAAAATTGTCAAGAATTTGAAAAAATCGTCAAAAATTGTCAAAATTTTGAACAAATGGTTAATAATTGCCAAATATTTTCAAAAATTGTCAAAAATTTGGAAAAATGGTCAATAATTGTCAAATTTTTCGAAAAATTGTCAAAAATTGTCAAAATTCTGAAAAAATGGTCAATAATTATAAGAAACTGTCAAAAATGGTCAATAATTATTAAAAATTGTCAAAAATGGTCAATAATTGTCAGAACCTGTCAAAAATGGTCAATAATTGTTAAAATTTGGAAAAATGGTCAAAATTTTTGAAAAATTGTTAAAAATGATCAATAATTGTCAAAAGTGGTCAATAATCATTAAAATTTGAAAAAATTGACAAAATTTTGAAAAAATGGTCAATAATTGACAAAATTTTGAAAAAATGGTCAATAATTGCCAAATATGTTAAAATTTTTGAAAAATTGTCAAAAATGGTCAATAATTGTCAGAGACGGTCAATAATTGTCAAAATTCGTCAAACGGTCAAAAATTGTCAAAATTTTTGAAAAATTCACGAAAAATGGTCATTCTATTGTGCATAAGAAGCAAGCTTCTGTCGGGGGTCCGACGACCGCTCACCTTTTTTTTTTTTTTTTTTTTTCGTATACCATACCCATTAAAACTCACTGAGAAAATACGAAGTATTTTATAATGCGGCCCTCCAAACCGCATATTTTTTTAAAGCGGCCTTTGGGGCACTTGCAGTTGGACAGCCCTGTTTTAAATGAATATTAGAAAAAGATGATCCTTAACTTTTAATTTCGGTCCAGGTACATCATCTTCCGTTAATTCAATCTTTATTCGTCATCAATAAATATAAATTTATCAATATTAACGTATTCAACGTCTCCCATAGAGATATGGTGAAAAATTTGTCGCTCTTGGCTTTAAACAAATGCATCCTGGGATATTCCTAAATTGAATGCAACATGCGCCCACAGCATGAAATAATAACGAGAAATTTTAAATAAAATTCAACTTGAACTCAAATTTTATTCATATTCTAACGAAGGCACTCTTAAAACAATCTTTCATTATGCATATCTTCATTCTGTTCGCAGTCTTCCTTAAGCTTCAGTGAGACGTCAGAGTTTTTATGAATAAAAAAATCATAAAAGACTTGTTTGTACAAAGGAATTTTATGTTCTTACTGTGTACGACGCAGAATTGGTAACTCAATCTTTTATTACATTTTTTATGGACAGTTCTCTTTCAGTTCTAAAACTTTTATTGAATTGCAAACTTAAACTTCCCTTTTCCTTATGGTAACTAATTATAACTTAATATTCATTATTATTATTGAAGGATGCGCCATTCATTGGATTTTAAACGGCAATGACAGTTTCATGGAGTTTTCACAAATCTTACTTCCAGATTTAATTAAGTGCCACTTAGATGGATTTTAAATAACTTTTAATTAAGAATTGTTGAGTAGAATCTATTAACTGTCGTTTCGAAGTGACACACAAAGAAAAAACTTTATAATAAAACGATGTATTGAAATAGATATTTGTAAAAATAATGGACAAAAATTGTAATTGTAATACAAGTAAAAAGTCTGATTTTTGTCATATATCGAAGAAAAAAACTGATATTATCCATTTTGGTAAGAATATACGAAGCTAGTTTATTAAGTCAGTGTCTTTTACAGTTACAGTTTTCGAGATGCAGCATCTTTCGCATCTGGGAGATTTTGATGATAGCTGGTGCTATCATCAAGTATCAAATCCCTATCGTCGTGGAAAGAGCCCATGTCGAGATGGCCCAGCGGTGAGAAGGCAAAGGAACCATATATCGTCCAAGGTGGATACCTGGAATGCTCATATATGGGTTGTACAGTTCAGTAATTCCATTGTGAATATTTTCACTTTCTGCACATGTGACTTGGCTGATCCACGAATTTCAGGATTCGCACCAACATTGTGGTCCACCAACCATACCACGATCATCTAAATAAAGTTTTGAAATCTAATTCACAGGGCGTGTGACTTGGCTTGAAATATTATTTCTACATAAAAACAAACACTAAACTGGTTCCACACAATCAAAGATCACTTATATAAGCCCTTTCTGATTTGAAGATGTCAAAACACTCCTGAAAATACAAAAATTTTATGCTGCAAGCATAACAACTGAAATACGAGAGAAAATTAATGTGAACTTTTTTAGAAGCAAATACTTCTTTTTATACATACGTAAAACCTTTCATTCTAAAACTTAATTCCTCGAAGAAAAACCTTTTTACCAAGTATTTATTAACTCGCTTTCTTGTCCGGGTGGAACTTTGTACATGATTTTAAACTTATTTTCCGATGGGTTAGAGACTTGAAATTTTCAACATAATTCAGAATTGGATGACAATTACAGAAAATATAGAAAGAATTCCCTTTTTTAGGTTTGACATACATCATATGGTCTATATACAACATAAATTATTATGTCTTGATAGCCGAACGGTATATAGAGCTTTGCATGCCGAAAATTATGAATTGTAGGCAAAACCTTCAATATAGTTCTTATTAATCCGTAAACATAACTTACAGTAAATCGAATTAGGTAGGTTCCAGTTTCCCCATATTTCCAATATTGGGTTTTTGTTTCATTTTCACTTATCTTGAGTTTTTTTATTGCAGAAATGGTTCTCCATTACATGCGCAAGAAAGCTGGTCCTTTATATTCTAAAGAGGATCTGGACAACGCAATAGAAGCCGTAAGGAGAGTTCAATGTGTTGAAGTCGAGTGAAAAAGGAGCATCGGCCCATTTATTATTTCTGATTATTTTAGTCTTCTTAAAGATGTTTCTCATGATATTCCTTCAAATCGTCTATGGAATGTAGATGAAACCAGTTTTTGTTTGGACCCCAGCAGAATAAGGGTTGTTGGGAAAAACGGTACTGCTGCTCACAGGGGGAGAGTGGGAGGGAAAACATTACTGTTTTGATGGGAGTTAATGCTGCAGGGGAGAAACTATCCCCCTTGATAGTTTTCAAAGGCAAAAACTTGTAGGACTCCTGGATCCTACTCAAAGCAGAAAAATATCCTGGAACAACATATCCAGCCACCAAAAACGTTTCAGAGCTTCTTGATGAACAATTTTTAAAGAATATTCCTCCTGAAAGGCCAGCCGCTTTAATCTACGACAGACACGTTTCGCATATCAGTATTTCAATAATTGAGAAAGCTAAAGAAGAGAATATAGTTATTTTAAAGCTGCCCCCACATACTATAGTCACGTTCTACAGCCCATGGACTTGAGTGTTTTCAGGCCCTTGAATTTATTGTGAGATGAAGAGGTGATCAAATGGCAAAGAAAAAACTAAGGCTATAAGTTGCCAAAAGCAACTTATTTTCAAGAATTTGGTCGAAATTGAACCCAGTTATATTTCAGCATGGATTTCAAAAAGCTGGTATTTTTCCCTTTTCCAACACAATTGTTTCAGTAGAAAACTTTGACCCAGCAGCTTATCAGAGATGGCCCCGCTCATTTAGAAAAATAAAAATTCACTCAAGATTTTGTCCAGACTCCACAGCAAATTTCAAAGCCTCAGCCTTCAGCATCAAGAGCAGATGCCACCAATTACTTGCTCAACTTCAGATGGCCTATTCTCATATTCCTGAAGAATCTGAGGCAGTGGCATTGCCTTCTGCTTTAGACAATATCCTCACGGCTCCAGATGCTCGAAAGAGAACATTTGAAGAACTACTCTTGGAGCAAGTAAAAGAATCTCAAAAGCTGCAGACCAAAAGAAAACGAATATGCGGTGGAGCTGAGGATATAACATCGTTAGACGCACTCCAGAAACTAAAATACGATGACATGAAAGGTAATAAACCCGAGAAAAAACGTCAAGAGATAGTCTCAGACGAAGAGATTAGCGATGAAGGTAGTTTTGAAGATAAAATAAAAACTAAGAAACCAGCAAAAAAACGTAAAAAGACCGTTTCAAACGATGACACGAGTGATGAAGATTTGCTAAATAAATCGGATGAGTATGACAGAAGAAAATGACTTTATAAATATTATTAGCAGTGATGTGTTGGCTTTACAAGTGGGTGACTTGATAATTGCTGAATTTTGCACCAGGAAAAAAACTTTAATGTACGTTGCACAAATAACTGAGATTACACCATGTATTGAAGTGAAATTCGCCCGACGTATTGGAGCAACTTCAACATTTTACTGGACGTATGTTGAGGATAAGAGCGTATTGAATCCCGAGGAAGTTTTCAAGCAATTACCCGCGCCAACTGTTGATAAAAGAGGAAAATTCCAATTCGACATTTCATTACATTCTTAAAATCTAACGTCTTAATGTTATAAATGCGTTTTATATTTTGGCAAATGTATTTTTTCACAGAATAAATCGCTACTTTTTGAATACACCAACCCCGGATTTAATTAAATACTTCCTAAAGCTGAAACAAGCAGTAGGTTCCAATTACCCCGAATATTGGGACAAGTGGAACCTACTGCTCCTTTATCCTATAGTTTGTGATCCTGGACCAAAATTATTCATTTCATTCATTATTAAAGGTAGAAAAATTGAATTTAATTGAACATCAACGAACATTTTTATAACTATTGAAAATCGCGGTTCCACTTATCCCGGTGTACTAATCTTATATTAATTTTTTTTATTCTTCATTTATTTATGAATATAACTTGAAGGAGTTGCTTTATTTTTTCGAAGCATAAAGTAGGGCTCCTTTTTATAAATACGGCTTACTATTTATATAGAACTAACCTGTACTCGGCAGTAGAGACAATACTATCAACCATCACTATTTGTACTATGTTTTTACTGGTGATATCAGTTACTGATCTATTCTATTAATAGATAAGCTACATACAATTATTACTCATAGAATTTCTCCTTTATCAACTGTCTAAATTAATTGAACTAGAAGCTGAGATAATCCTCAGATGATCCGCAAATAATATACGTAATTTAAAGTTTTATTGCTTTGTTATGTTTTGGAAAAATATATTATGTACAGAGAGTGCTAAAAATATGAGTTCATATAGATTGTACATATCTTCAAAATCACCTGAAATTAATTTGATAAAATTATGGTCTTCAAGGCTTTAGCTGTCACATTAGAGCAAATGCTGTACTTTCGCGTTATTTTATTTTAAATTTATTGTCGTGACATAAGCAATTCTAATTCTTGAAAAAGTCCTTATCTATTTGAATAGGTAGTGAGGAAAACAGGAAGTTCTGAATAATGTACGTAATTCTATTAACTATTTTATTCCTTATCTCCTGTCGGCAGAAAATTGACGGTCATATTCCCATATCATCTGTTTAACCAGTTTGCTCATCAAGTTTATTTACAACGATATGAAGAATATTTCACAATATTTCGTTGACTCGGCATCTGGCCTTAAAGATTTAATAATAAAAGTTTATAAATTCCTCATTGTACAGTAAAGAGTAACAGATCCGTAGTCGGTAAAATTTAGATACTAAAACATAAATTCAATTTATTATCTCGTCGAGGTAGATAATTGAACGATTTTCACATCTATATCTGCGAATATCTTGTAAGTAATCATGACGCCACATTCGTAAACGATATGACCAGTGGCGGCTCGTGAACTTGTTAATAGAGGAGGCTGGACATAAAACGTTTTTGTAAAAAATATACTCTATTCACACAATTAATTTAACCTTTGCGCAGCGACCGTACCAGCTACTTCAGTCACAAAATTAATCGTTGCCCAGCAAGAGTTATATATAGAGTTATAGATTTTTTTCGTTTTTCGATTTTTATTTTATTTTTGATTTTTAATATTTTTTCTTTTTTTTGGAATTTTTCATATTTTTTTTTTAATTAATTTCAATACCTATTTTTATATATTAACGGAATTTTTCGGTCTTTAGTTTGCGAAAAATGATCAATAATATTATTATAAATTGCATCATTTTGTTTTAAGTGTTTTAAGTGTAAATCTTTTTCAATAGATATTAAACTAACATTGTATAAACGATTTTGTCCCATTGTATTTCGCAGGAAAGTTTTAATTCGTTTGAGAGAAGAAAATGATCTCTCCACCGATGACGAGGTGACAGGAATGGTGCGACTGTCAAACAAAGTAGTTTATGAAACTGAGGTAAAACTTGTTGCAAATCATTGTCTATCATATATTTTATCATAATACCGGCGTGACTGTCATACTGACCTAAAATATATTTATCCGAGTATGCAACGCATAATTCATTGTGCAGTGCTATTTATCGAAAAGTGTATTGGGAAACTCTTTTGAAAAAGATTCGAATAAGCTCGTGTATCACCGCGACCGCTAGAGGCAAGCCCCCTGAGAGTGTTGCCATTTCAGCTATTTTTACGGTATTAAGCAATTGGACTGGTCGAAAAAACGGCAACTTTGTTGAGCAGCACGTGTTTAGGTATTGAGATGTTTGAGGATGCTGAGCCTCCTTCGAGGAGCCGCCACTGGATATGACTTCATTATCGCTTTCCTCTTATTGATGGTACAATATTTAAATCCCATTTGAGAAATAGCTCTACACAAACTTGTTTGGCTACAAACAATTTCCGTTTCGTCTTTAATTAACTGCTTTTTTATACAATCTAGGGTTGGTATCGTTTATTCTTGGTATAGGACGTTCTTCGGATTTTTCAATTTGGTCAACACATTTGGTTTTATTAGCGTCACTTCGCATTTTTCGTTTATGTATTGGCTTATTGATAATGTCTTTTATTGTAAATATTCTGGTCAACTTACATGCTTCTTTTGCTGCATCGGTTTTACTATAAACTCGAAGTTTCAATGATTCAAACAAATTTTTCACAAGTCACTTCGCACTTTCTTTGCTCTAGGACGCAACATACTTAGTTTTAAACACAAGATTACTTTCGGAGTGAAATATTTATTACAAAGTAAAATTCGGAGACAATATTAAAAATAATTATCCCGAAATCCCCACTTTCTATTTTATCTATGAATCTTTTAATCCCATTATGTAAATATAAAAAGGGCATTGGAAATAAAGTAGGTAGGTGCAGTGCAGGTCAGACAAAGGATAACAAGCAATAAAAGCTCTTTTTATATTTCCACAATCAGATTAAAATATTTATAGATAAGGTGGTCAACCATTTATCCTGAAAAATACTCTTATCTTGAAAAATAAAATTCGGAAATATATCTTCCCAAGCACAAATTAATAATAGAATGATTAAATGAATAAAAATTAGTCTATTTTACTAGCCAAATATTTCAGTTGTAAAATAATCATACTATTAGGCATTATCTTTTCGCTTTATGAAGAAACGGGTACGATACTGTGCTATTGTTATCGGATTAACGACTATCTGCTGTGGGTTTTGGTCTCAAATACTATTTTACCAGCCAAACACTTCAGTTGTAAAATAATCATACTATTAGGCATTATCTTTTCGCTTTTCGAAGAAACGTTATTGTTATCGGATTAACGACTATCTGCTGTGGATTTTGGTCTTGAATCATCAAGTCAAAACGAAATATCTTGGAATGGAGTATACATGGTTGTCCAAAAGTATATAGCCAAGTAAATATCTTTAAAACGAAAAGGATGATAATTATGAAAATTTTGCAGGCAACCATAATGACGTATAACGTATCTGATGTTTAACCGGAAATGCTCTCAACTTTTATTATGTAAATGGAGCATCCTGTATATTTTTGCACATTTTAATAGAACCTGTCTTTTTAACCGTAGATACTGGGTTCAGGGTGAATACAAACATGCAAATGTTTTAAGAAAATATCTGGTAAAACCGCCTCTGTACTTTAGATAAATCAAGATGTTGAACTGCTTGCCCTCTTGTGTTGTATCTTTTACCTCTTGAAGTCTGTCTGTTCTTGAGTGTCAAGTTCTACTTTCGTCAATGGACTGTAGTGTTTTCATTCTCTCTTCAACTCGTTTTTAGTGTCCAAGTTACGTAGTTAAAGCTTGAAGGTCGGTCGGATGTAGTGAAAAAAAGAAGTCGACTCTTTATTTTTTAATATCAAGAAAATTATATGGTATTAAATGTTTTTACTGTTAAAATAATGATATTATTTTTAAACAAAACCGACTAGATCATTTTTTAATTCAAATAAATTAAAAGTCACGTAACAGCTATTTGTATTTCTAGGGAGTAAAGTGCCACTCTCTTTCAGGAAGTAATTAAACATCTAAGAGAGATGAAGGCGCTTTACTCCGATGTTATACATATGCTTTTTTCTCCTACCCACTTATGAAACCTGTTATCTTGTCTTCAGACCATTATTCATATTCTGTATATTGTTTTTCATATAAAGGGTGTCATAAGGAACTGTACGTGCTCCTACCTCGTGAGGCTCTGATTTTTGTATTGTATTGTTAATTATTTGTTGCGGAATTTAAAACGACATCTTTTAAAAAAAGAACAATCTGGACATATTAGACAAATTTTCAAAAAATGTATGGCTATTTTTACTGAGTATACAGAAATAGAACGTATTTTTCAAATTACGCAAATTAACATGTCTAAAATGAGTCGGCTGTTTTATTCATATTCCGGAAATAATGAACTAAAGTATGTTTCTCGTTTTAAATAATTCTACATACGTTTGAATCACTTTTCTACGTCGATTGAGATACATCTAAAGCAGACTATCCGTACATATCAACAGCTTTTAAAAGCTTCAAAAAACCTCAAACATGCTAAACAGTGTCATGTATCCAAGTAATTCTGTGAGTACATGGTGAATGGACATGTTAACACCCGATATTGGTATGATGAGAATCCAAATTGGATACAAGAATGCCTTGGGTAAAGGCCACAAAATATCAACGTATAGGCTGTATATATATAGAATTTTAGAATTAGAATTTTACCATACAAATCCCCTAAAATATAGAAATAAAATTGGGTATAGAGATATTCATTTATGTTAGGTTGCCCTAAATACAAAAATAAAAAGTATCCTATATATATACACTGTGTTCATTTGAAAAGGACCCACCCTTAATATTTCAAAAATGGGACATATTAGAAAGAAATGCCGAAACACGTCAACTTTTAACTTGAGGGGCACAGTTTTTGGCGCTAATGTCATAAACGTCAGATTCATCCCCTCCCTACTTGGGACACACTTTACATTTTTTCAAATGGCATCAGGTATCAAGTCACACCTCATTTAAAAGGTCTGGTAAATCTCTATCCAATCATTTTGTTTTGCCTTTGATACCAGCCTTCCATTGTTATTTAATAGTTGTTTAAAATTGGCTCTTTTTCAACTTTTATTGCCTGAATGTTAACGGTGGTCACTTTAAACACATGATTAAATAGCAGTTTTTTCTTGTTAACAGTTGTCTTTTTACTATTTGTGAATTTTTTATTATTCAAAGAGTCTCCTCCATTATAACACAATACGGGGGCATACGAAAAGTTGAAAAAGAGCCAATTTTAAACAACGATTAAAGAATAAGAATGGAAGGCTGGTATCAAAGGCAAAACAAAATGATGGAATAGAGATTTACCAGACCTTTTAAATGAGGTATGACTTGATACCTAATGCCATTTGAAAAAATGTAAGGTGTGTCCCGAGTAGGGAGGGGATGAATCTGACGTTTATGACATTAGCGCCAAAAAGTGTGCCCCTCAAGTTAAAAGTTGACGTGTTTCGGCATTTCTTTCTAATATGTTCCATTTTTGAAATATTAAGGGTGGGTCCTTTTCAAATGAACACAGTGTATATATATATAGGATACTTTTTAGTTTAGTAACCTAAATAAATAAATAAATATCTGTATACCCAATTTTATTTCTATATTTTAGGGGATTTGTATGGTAAAATTCTAAGATGGACAATTGGATGAAATCAGAAAAGAGGCATTTATGTAATACTTCCAAAAGACAAGAAAATTCTGTTCCATTTGTATTTTTCACCATTTTTATACCCGTCGTAAGTTCTAAACGAAAGGTCCGATTCGAATAATTCAAAGAATAATTTACTTATACACATTTAAGTTAGATACTGAAAATATTTTGTTGGATAAGGATTATTAACATCACGATTTTACCCGTGTTTCGATTGACCAATTTGAAAAAAAAACAGTTAGACAAATATTCTCGCGCACTCTTATAATTTTGACAATATTATAATTTTTGTAGAAAAATGAAGTTTTTTTGTAAAAAAAATATGGCCTATGCTACTCGCTGATAATGTAGCTTTCTACATTCATTCGTTTGGGTTTGGGTTTGGCCCAGGCACTTGAACTGAATCTTTGTACCATTTTCCGCAGAAGCAGAGTATGTGAGTAGGTGTTTCATCATCAAGTTCACATTTTCTGCACATAGGTTCACTAACTTTGCCCATTTTGTCCAGATGTTTCCTCGGGGTGCAGTGTCCAGTCACCAGGTCGGTAACAGTCTTCAAATGTCTCTTACCCAGTTTCAATAGCCTGATTGAGAGTTCCTTGTCTACCTTGTTCAGTAAACTCTTTGTATGGAGGTGCCCTTGTGTGCCCTTGAGTTGGTGTTTCCTATCTAGCCAGTTTCCGATTTCCCCTCTTATGCAATATTTTGTGATTCCACAAAATGGTTCCGGGCCTATGAAGTCTCCTTTAGAGCCTTCTTTAGCTAACTGGTCCGCCATTTCATTACCTGCAATCCCCTCATGTGCCGGGACCCTTATTAGAGACACCTTATTGTCTCTTGCTAGCCTGTTAAAGGATTTTTTGCAGTTTTTCACCAGTCTAGACCTAGTTGTTGGATTACTGATAGCTTTAAGCAGAGTGAATATTTTAATTTTTTGTCCGGTATATTCTCTTCTAATGTTTTCATCAATACAGGCTATAGCTGCAATCGTCTCTGCTTAAAACACAGTCACTTTCTACAGTGTGATCCACTAAAGATCGCAACACCCAGTTATAGCTTTTAATTGACATTTGATGAACTTCAAATTTTGGTGGTATAAGAAGGTCAGCAAAGGGACTATTTTCATTCAACCACTTCACTCAACCACTCAACTAATTGTCTTTTACTGACCACCAAAATTTGGAGTTTATAAAGCGTCAATTAGCGTGTATAAAGGGATGTGCAAAAATAAAAAAAAACAATTTTTGACGTCGGACATCTCGGACACCGGTGAAGTTACAATACTCAAACTTCACCTTGGTGGAAATAGGAGCGAGGAGCTAGAGGAAGATTGGGAGAAGGAGGTTATAGGCAAATTGTTCACAGGGGGAGAAGGAGTTGGAGGCAGGATTCGAGAAGTCCAGGATACTAGGGGGGTAGGAAAAATGAGGGGGATACGGCCGGTGGAGAAGTGGGAAGTACAAGAGGGGGGAAGGAACATTAAAGTAAGGAAAGCCCCGGGGATAGATGGCCTGAGGGGTGATATGTTGAAGAGGATGTTGGATGACAATGGGGAGTACTTCTGCGAGCTTTTCAACAGGGTGCTAAGGGAGGAAGAGTTTCCAGAAGGATGGAAGGTGGCTAGGGTGATATTACTTAAGAAGGCGGGTAGAGAGGGGAAGAGGGCGGGGGACTACAGGCCCATCAGTCTGCTGTGTGGTATGGGTAAATTGATGGAGGGGATAATAAAGGATAGGATTGAGGAGGAAGTTGGTAGGAATGGGGTTTTTAGGGAAAACCAGCACGGGTTTGCGAAGGGAAAATCATGCATCTCGGCGCTGGGCAGGGTGATGGGCTTGGTTGAAAAGGCTAGGGAGGGCAGCTGGAGGAACAAGAAATTGGCCCTACTCGTGTTCTTCGACGCCGGAAACGCGTTCAACAGTGTCAGCAAACGGGCAGTGTTGAGCGCGTTGCTGGGGCTAAGAGTGGGGGAGGGTTTGGTTAACCTAGTGGAAGACTACCTGACGGGACGTGTGATAGTAGACACTAGAGGGAGGAGGTATGATACGGAGGCTGGAGTGCCCCAGGGCTCGGTTCTTGGACCGACGCTATGGTGTGTGTTTTTTATGAGGTTTGTGGGATAGTATGTGAAGAGGGATGTGAGATTACGGTGTATGCGGACGATGTGTGTCTGGTATGTACGGCAAAAGGAGAGGCGGAGATAGAAAGAAAGGCGGAGAGAATGTGTAGGAAGATTGTGGAGAAGATAGAGCGGTGCGGACTAGAAGTGGCGGAAGATAAGACGGTGGGGTTGCTAGTGAAGGGTCGGAGCAAGACAAGGGAAGTGGGGGTGATGGTGAAGGGAAGGAGAATTCGCATGGAGGAGTGTGTGCAATACCTAGGGGTGTGGTTGGATAGTCAGTTATCCTTCCGAACACACATGTTGAAGGCGGCAGAGAAGGGGAAAGTGAGGGCAGCATGGCTGGGGAGATTGATGAGTAATGTGAAGGGGCCGGGAGAGTGGAAGAGGAGGATCATTGGTAGGACGGTAGAGCAGAGTTTGCTGTACGGTGCGGAGGTGTGGGGTGAAAGAGCCGGAGTGAATGCGAAGGTTAGGCCACTCCTGCGGGTGCAGAGAGGTATATTGCTAAGGGTAGTGCAGGGGTACAGGACAGTGGGTGGACTGGCAGCAGCGGTGCTGGCAAGGACCTACCCATTGGACGTGATGGCTAGAGCCAGGAATAAACGCTGGAGGGGTGCGACCAGAGAGGGAGTACAAGAATGGATGGAGGAGGAAATGGAGAGAAGGTGGGAGAAGTATGAGGGCGCGCTAAAAGGAGCGATTGGGAATTGGAGAGATTGGATGGATCGGAAATTCGGAGAGGTGAACTACTTCTTGACACAGGTGTTCACTGGACATGGGTCGAGAGTAGGGTACCTCCACAAGATTGGAAAAAGAGAGACTGGAGTGTGCGAGAGGTGTGGAGTGGAGGATGATGTGGGGCATGTGTTCAGATGCTGGCGGAGCGAGGAAGTGCTGAAGAAGTTGGAGAGGAAACTAGGGGAGGCGGTGTATTGGGAGAAAATGGTGGAGATAATGTTGAAGGGGCAGGAGGAATGGATGGAGGTACGTGGCGTAGTAGAGAGCATGGTCAGGGGGAGAGAACGACTCGATATGGCATGAGAGGTAGGAGTGGAAGTTAGGGAGAAGACGACGATATGAGCGGAGAGTGTGCGAGGGACCGCCGCCCGTCTCGAAGTATGCTAGGGTAGTGATTCGGAGGCGGGGGTAACGGCGAGTTTGAGGTGGGTTTGGTTGGTAGGCATCTCCTTGGGGATGAGTCCAACACTGTTTGGGTCCTGGACCCATTCGAACATGAGTTTCCCATCTCGGCTCGAAAAAAAAAACTTCACCTTTAGACGTTTCAAGGGATAATCTTCACAGTGTAATAACCAAAAGTCCAATAAAAAAATCGCTAATAATTTTTTTTTAAACATCGACGTTTTGAAGCTTCCTAAAAATGTACGCTTCTGACGTATATCAAATGTTAATAAGTCGCCGACTTTTTTAAGCCACCAAAATTTAAAGTTCATCAAATATCAATTAAAAGCTGTAACTGGGTGTTGCAGTGTTAAGTGGGTCACATTGTATATGTAAGAGAATTATTGAAAGCAGTTGAGTTTTTTAGTTTATTAAAAATAAACAAACATACTCATCTTTTCTATTTATAATGTTAATATAGATAATTTTTCGTTCAATAAGATCTAGCCATTATAGTAACATAGGCCAAAATTCAATTAAACTAGCCTGTAAATAGCGCTAGAAGTCAAAAGTTTTGCGTGTTTCTGGGACTCAATTCTTGAACCTATACGGATGATTGTAGCATACGAAATAAATTCGAACGAAAGACTCGAATACGAACGTCAATCTCAATTCTTGGAAAAATTTCCGTATACGGATCTTTTATTCGAATAAACAGTTTGAGAACTTCTCTTTTCTTCTCGTTTCTGACTCCTTTTTTTGGTAATATCCCGGCGGATAATTTTCTCTGCATATTCTCTACTTTTTTGTACGTGTGCCGAAACAAATGTAAAATGTGTCAAAAAACAAGAGCCTGCTTACAAAATAAATCGAAATCTATTTCCCAAACGTAGAACGATCAAAAGTATACAAAAGAGCGAGTAAAAATAATAAAAATAAACAAACATCTTCAAAAGTGTGGTTAGGAGGTTATAGAATATCTCAATTCGTATAAAGAAAATTATATTCGCCTAGCATGACGCATTCGATATCAAATTCGTATAACAAAAGTAACATACTGATTTCAAGAATACAAAAACTCGATTTCATTCGAATTTTTTCCGAATATCGCCAAATCCGTATACGGATTTATTTCAAGAATTGGGTCTCTGGTCCGATTCTCATAAAGAAATTACTAACTTTCACGTACCATTGATATTCAAAAGAAAACATTGAAATATAATCCAAGTATATATTTTTTAACATTTTAATAAACCTAGGTTATGTTTGAACAAAGTTCCACAATAAAAATACACCAAACAATATTTATTATTTTTGGAGAAAAGATCAATTTTAAAAATAGCATTTCTGAATATATGTATCTATCTGCTTAGCCTTTTTATTATAAAATAACCTCAACCCTAAAAAAAAGCGAAAATTTGTAATAAACAATGTAAATCCCGGTTAAATTTAGATTTTCATTGAATGTTAAACCCAGTTTATAGACCTACCGTTCATATTCAGGTTATTATTGACACAAGACGTCTATTTTTAACGTGCATGTTTTCACTTTAACAGTTACTTGTTTTTTAGTTTACATCAGAAAGTAATATTATAAATTTAGTAGATAATATTAATTTGTGTCATAAATATCGTTCACCGAAAATATTTTACAAAAAATGTGCTACTCAACAACTAATATTTTTCAGTATTACTTTTAAACAATTCATGGTATATTATTTAAAGGAAGTATCTGCATATTGGAATTTCAACAGTTTATAGAAAAAATAACTCAAGAACTTCATTATTTAAAGTAAAACGTGTAAGCACGAAAATAAACAGCTGACCTCACCTCCCAGGTTTACTTCTATTCAGGAACAGCATATATCATCCTATTTATCCTTTTTTTACATCCTGTGAAGTTAAAAGGACACTGCACGATATCCGAAAAACACCACCGAATAAAGCGCTATGTCTTTCAGCACGCTTTCCATTTTTAACTGAATACCTAACACTGACACTCAAAAATAGATCATTTGATTATGCAATTGGAATACTTGGCAAATGACATCGTCTAAATGACCACTGTATGTTTATATAATAGTCAAGGCGATTTTTTAGTATTTCTGGAAAGCGAAAAATAATATAGACGAATAAAATATATTTTTTGCTTTGGATTTCGCGCCGTTTAAATTGAACGGTGAATGTTATAATAATTTCAGGTTTTCAAGGAAAATGTCGAGGATTATCAATTATAAAATTGTCATAATTTTACTAGCCAATAACAAACTTCTTCAATAGTCATTCAACCAACAAGTGTATTAAAGGCTGGTGCACACATAACCGCACCGTCCCCGATCCGAGTGTTGAAGATCACGTTGAAGAACAGCAAAATGCGATGTAAAATTGGGCTCAACATTCGGCCGACACTCGGATTGGGCACGACGTAGTTGTCTGTCCTGGCCTCGATAAATGCTTTACACGTGTTAGTTACAAAACTTTTCCGTCGGCAGTACAAGGTGTATCATTTGTTCTCAGTCTTTTAAAACTAGGAATATTTGTTCGTTTCATAGGTACCTGTCATACAGGGCTGTAAAAGAAAGGGAAAGGGGGGCAATATGCGTGAGCGGAGGACTAATTACTGGTGGAATGAGGAAATAGAGGAGTTGTGGAGGGAGTGTAAGAAAGAACGAAGACGGAAGCTGAGGGGAAGAGGAAGGATTGAGGGAAAAGAGGGATAAAAAGAGAAGAAGAAGGAACTGGAGCGTAGGGTGGAGAGGGTAAAAAGAGGGAAATGGGAAGAGTTACTGTGGGAATTGGAAAACAATCCATGGGGAAAGGCGTATGGGATAGCGGTGAAGAGGATGGGTGGAAATAGGAACGAGGTGCTAGAGAAAGATTGGGAGGAGGAGATTATAGGGAAATTGATCACAGGCGGGAATGGAGGAGTGGGGGGCAGGATTCGAGAAGTCCAGGATACTAGGGGGTAGGGGATAAGGCCGGTAGAGAAGTGAGAAGTAGAGGAGGGGGGGAGAAACATTAAAGTAAGGAAAGTCCCAGGGATAGATGGCCTGAGGGGTGATATGATGAAGAGGCTGGGGAGTACTTCTGGGAGCTATTCAACAGGGTGGAAGAGTTTCCAGAAGGATGAAAGGTGGCCAGGGTGATACTGCTGAAGAAGGCAGGTAGAGAGGAGAAGCGAGCGAAGGACTACAGGCCCATCAGCCTGCTGTGTTATATGGGTAAATTGATGGAGGGGATAATAAAGGATATGATTGAGGAGGAAGTTGGTAGGAATGGGGGTTTTAGGGTAAACCAGCACGGGTTTGCGAAGGGAAAATCAAGTATCGCGGCACTGGGCAGGGTAATGGGCTTGGCGGAGAGGGCTAGGGAGGGCAGCTGGAGGAACAAGAAATTAGCCCTGCTCGTGTTCTTTGACGTCGCGTCGCAAACGGGCAGTATTGTGCGCGTTGCTGAGGCTTGGAGTGGGGAAGGGTTGGGTTAACCTGGTGGAGGACTACCTGATGGGACGTGTGATAGTAGACACTAGAGGGAGGATGCTGGAGTGACCCAGGAATCGGTTCTTGGACCGACGCTATGGAAGTGAGTGTTTGATGAGGTTTGTGGGATAGTATGTGAAGAGGGATGTGAGATTACGGTGTATTCGGACGATGTGTGTCTGGTATGTATGGCAAGGGAGAGGCGGAGATAGAAAGGAAGGCGGAGATAATGTGTAGGAAGATTGTGGAGAAGATAGAGCGGTGCGGACTAGAAGAGGCGGAAGATAAGACGGTGGGGTTGCTAGTGAAGGGACGGAGCAAGACGAGGTGATGGATGGATGTCACTGTTTTTTTTTCTATTTTTTGTTTCAACATTTATACTCAACGTATTTTTGTAGAACAATATAAGAAAAACGATAGGTGGGTCAAAAAGTGGAAGAATTCTGTTATAGAAAAAAATTCTTAATTCTTAGGGTCATTAACGAATGACTTTCGGGATTAGCTCAAAAATTCACGGTCGATGGAAAAATACTTTGCCTAGCAAAATGACTGCCAATGTCATAATCAGAGATAAAATTTTCAAATGTCTGTATAAGTACTTCCCAAAAATCTAACAAACTTCCTTTTCCGCACTAAGTGACTAGTGCGGAAAAGTGACTCTTTCAACACTAAAATTCTAAAATGAGTGCGGAGAAGTGGACTTTTCCGTACGCCAGTAGAAAAAAAATTATTCGCCCGATTAGCGGCCGACTAGCGACACCCTAAAAACGAATAGAGAACAAAGTTAAAAATTTACTCAAATCCAATTTTAATTTATATAAAAATTTCAATTGAGTTTAACGACTCCTTAAATATAATTTTTATTGCTACTAGTTTTTTTACGATAAGTCTTCATTAGTCACTTCTGTTGACATGTTCTACCTACATAAATAAAATATTTTCGACAATGCAACGTTGCCGCTTCAACTGGAAACTGGTAGAAATTTAGATATTTTAAATAGAACGACCTCGAAGTCCCTAAAGTGTGAATTTTTACGAATCTATTAAAAAATTTCCAGGACTGTCTATTTTATCTGTATAAAATTATCAATATGCTTAAAACGGTTTTGTACGTTCATTTCAGAAGTTGAAAGAAATCTGCATCAGTATTACCTTGAAGCCAGGAACGTACTACTTACTCTAGCATTATTTTTGGTACTGGTACCTTTTTACCAAAAACTTTTTTCATATGGCGTTCACTGTATATTTTGACACTATATCTTATACTATTATGCTGAAGTTTTCTTTTTTTTTATTGCTTCTGTTTCAATGCTAAGCCGTTCTTGAAATAAAATGTTAAAAATAAAATAAAAATATTTTGGTTAGATAGACCATATCCACTTAACGTTAATGAAGTGAACAAATTAACCTAAAAATAATTCATATTATCCATTTTCAGTTACCTGAATATTTTCAAGTAGTTTCAAATGCAGTAGTCTAATATTCAACCGTAATTTTTGAGTATTTAGTTTTCTAGTGCCAAATTTTATCACATGAACAAGTTGATGAAGGTATTAAGTGCAGCTTAATAAGGTGTGATGGAATTATTTTAGGATTACACTATAATCGACAAATCGTTGTAGATGACGTTTTATACATTTCATACTCGTAAATATATGGGATCTTGAGAGGTGAAGCTGATAAGATGGTTTTTTTAAATACTTGCCATATTTGTTTTCACTTGATTAGGTATACATAAAGGTATGATAAGGTAGTGATAAGAAAAAGAAAAATAGTCATCCGTATAAGTGTTAAGGAAAAAAAGTCCTTAGATGAATGATTCATTTGTTGTATAGAAATTATAAAAATGAATCAAATTAAATTAAATATATTAGAAATCTACACTTACGAATGTTTTCTAGGATCATCGTAACTTACCTAAAACAAAAAAGAATGGTTATTAAGGCATTTACTACAACACTCAATAAGTTTATATGGAGACAATTGATAGTAATAATAAATTGTTTATAACACAATTAAAATGAAAGTACAATAATTCTGTGCTTGCTGATCAAAACTCGTAGACACTTGTTTAAAAATAATAAAAAATCTGCTGGCATATATAAACCAAATATAATATAAATATAATACAATTAAAAGAATAGTTATTTATACTATAAGGGTGTAAGTAGCATTTACTAGTCGAGAACGATTTTGCGCCCCAGCGATAGCGAGGGCTTGCAATAAAGTTCGAGTTATAATTGTTACTATTCCTGATTCCAAAAATGGAATGGCACGTAAATTTACAGTGACTAAAAGTGACGATGGAAAGGTTTGTTATTTCAAAATAGTTCGAAATTACATTGTTACGAGATCCCACATGGCGAATTTTAATCCTCGCTTCTTCATGCGATGTCAAAATGGAAAGTGCTCAAACCAGCCTGTCGGAAAAAACTCGATTTCTTCAATTCCAAGTAAATTTCTGAACTTTGAGGAGTATACTGGACACTCCCTTAGAAGAACGTCGTCCACTTTATTAGCGAATAATGGAGTTGATGTCTTAGCTCTCAAGAGCCATGGCGGATGGAAATCTGCAACTATCGCGGAAAGTTATGTAGCAGAGAGCGTCAACAATAAAAAGGAAGTTGCAAAAGAAATGTTATACAATATAACGAAGCCAAAAGTCTCCTGAAGTACTTCAAGAGTAACGAAAACTTGGTTAGAGATGGAGAAATTATGGAGTCAGAACATTTCATACAAATTGTGAGAAAAAACGAGAAAACATTTTTCCAAATTTTGTAAATGACGCAATTGTAATAATTTTACTATTAATATTCATATAAATAAATAAGATACACGTTTTATATATGGTATTATTATTATTATTATTACCACCCAGGGGTGGTAAGTTGACAAGGACAATCGATACATTTTTGGTAATTGTTACTTACGTCTTTCGAAACAGTGTCAAAATGCGTTGTTTACAATATAGGTAGGAGAAAAAAAACATTATGTAACCAGCAAATTAAAAAAAAAACAATACTATAATGTGAAATATCAAATAATAATTCATGAGAAATAGTATCAAAGGACCGAGAAAAATAAAGAAGAAATTAAAACAGTACATTTATCAGAGCTGCTGCTTTTAGAATATCATCCACAATATTTAACAAAGCAGTAGCCACTCCTAAATCCAGATTGGAAAGAAGAAATTATTTTATATTCATCGAAGTCTCTTTCAGTTTGGAAATAAATATTTTGTTCTAAAACCTATGATAGAACTGATAATATTGTATAAGGTCGCAAGCTAACAAACCAATATTCCTGGTAAACTTCTATCGTATGATGAATATTAAATTAAAGTGAACACCTTATATCTTTTTTCTAAATTTCCTTGACGTGCTGATTTCAGAAATACTGCATTTATAAGGTCTTAAGAGAATATTTTAAGAGTTATAGGTTGTTAAGGAGCACATTTTGTCAACTTTTACTGTTATTGGTAAAGTTATTCGATCACAACCCTGAAAATAGTAAAATATTGATTTCAGCTATACACTATATCTCATTGGATTTATTTACAGTTTAACGTTATCTAGACCATAACATGTCCAGAGGATGATTTCTACTTGTACGGTTCAATGTTGGATTGAGCTAAAATTAGTTACAGACTGTGATTAATCTTCTTCAAGCTTCACTTCACTAATTACGAATTATCGGGAATACGTAATTCGACTGTAAAACAAGCAGTGGTATGACAGTTCTCGTTTTACCTATAATTTTAGTGGTGGGTATATTTTGCAATTTAATGGATAAAACATAATAGATATAGTACAAGCTTTGGTAGTAATTAAATAATCTACTAACAAGAAGCGACCAACATGTTACTATATGTGTCGTAATCATAGTCCGTACTTTAGTAGCTAATTGTTAATATTATATTAGTAGAGAAATATGCATGGCAACAGCGCAAATTTTCATTAACAAACCTGCAAATGTCGGGTTTAATTGGTCCTTATGTATTTTGTGCTGTTTGTTAATTGGTAAAATGAGAGATCCAAACTAGAGTTGAGGTGCTTGTAGATGAAAGGGTAATATATCGGAATCCAAAAGTGTATTAGAAACGACAAAATAGTTTCGAGAATTTGTTATTCAATTCATTAAAAAACAGATGTATGTATGTAAATTGGGGTGACATTCACTGAGACCTAAAAGATCTATTGTGCCCCCTTACTTCTACTTAGTTCCTGAGGAACGTCTCAGAGACTAGTATCTCCTTTAGTCCTATTTCCCGGAGGAATTTTAGGATATCTGCAGGCTGTAACTTAAGTAAGTGTCCCTCTTCTATCCAGTAATCTCCTAGGATTCTGGACTGCTGTGTAATTCGCAAGTATGTGGATGGAGGTTTCTTTTTCCATGCCACAGAATCTACATTCTTCTTCCTCCACTATTTTGAGCTTTTTCAGGTGCCCATTCAGGCGACAATGTCCCGTTAGGATCCCTGTTAAAACTCTTTGTGCAGTTTTACTTTGACTTAGGCATTCATTTGATCTCAACAGGTTGAAGAATCTTTGATTGTCATTCCAATGGTCAGATCTTCGAGATCTTCCACTCTCTCTTTCCTCGCCTCGTTTTCCCAGTCCCTTACTCCCACTGTTCTCAGGTCTCTCCTAACCTCCTCCAACCATTTTTTCCTTGTTCTTCCTCTCCATTTTTTACCACATTTTCCACCTTTTAGCACATGTTTTACCCATCTATCTTCTGTCATTCTACCTATATGTCCCAACCATCTCGCTCTCTGTGCTTTAATTATATTGGTTATACTTGGGTGCTTATACAATTCTGATTCTCTGTTTGTTCTTCTTCTGTACATTCCATCTTCTTTAATTCCACCATAAATCTTTCTGAGCATTTTACGTTCCCATATTTCTAGTTTATTCTGCTCTTTTTTGTTCATTGTCCAAGTTTCACAAGCGTAGGTAACTGACGGTGTTATTATTGTTTGGCACATTCTTATTTCATCTGTTCGTGTTATTTCTTTTGAGTTTAACATCTTTGATACCATTCCTGCTGCTTTACTGCCTTTTGTTAACCTTTTTTCTATTTCTCTTTCTTTGTCTCCATTATTTGTGATAGTGACTCCCAAATATTCGATTTGTTCCACTTTTTCTATTCTGTAGCTATTATTTCCATTACAATTTATAATAATATCGGTTACTTCATTGTCCTTCATTACCATGTATTTTGTTTTTTTCAACATTCTGTCACCTCCTTTTTTTTTTTGGGACCGTTATGACTAGATCTTCCACTTCACAATTTTCTTCCTCTGCTTCATTATCATTTTCACTTAGTTCTTCCTCGCCATCATTTAGTAATTTTTCAAAATACTGTGCAAATCTATTTATTTTTCCTTCCTTATCCCCTATTAGATATCCCTCTTTGCTTTTCAAAAAATAAGCACCTTTTTGGTTTTGGCCTTTCCCTTTCCTTATTTCTTGATAAAAATTTCTCACTTCTTTATTTTTATAAGTCTTGACAATATTATAGGCAACGTAATAAAAGTTTTATTATTTTAAAATTACAACATAGTAACAATCCTGGAATATGATAAAACACTCAGACACTAACATAAAACTCAAGGAAATTGTAAGTTTCTCGAAAAGTTTCTACGACTTGGCAACAATCTAATTTAGATAATAGGTAATGATGTCACTTCTCACTTCTAAATGTAATTCAAGTTTACTCAATAGAGGCTGGAATCTCAATTGGAAGCAAAGTAAACCCCAATATAACGCGTTACAGACAATTAAGTACCCATTGTATATTGTCTAATTTGAGTTTCCCATGTTTTTGAAATAATACGACTCAAATTTCCGCTTTTATAAGCCAGGCGTTAACATAGCTAACAAAGCTCGTCAAAGTTCGTTACAGCAATAAATCTAATCGTTTAATTGATATTTGATAGAATGCCAATTTCCTACATCCGGATGGCTGTTAATTGCTAATTATGAATCAAAATGTTGACATTTCACATCAAACGATGACAGTCACAATACTGTTAAACGCATATGTATGAATGGAATTGATCCTTATCTGTGATTTCCTATAAGGTATCTAGAGTTGAAAGTCGAAACAGAAGTAATGTTAGTACTTTTTTCTCTGATCTTTGCTTATAAAATTCAAATTATTTATAATTCGTTATTGGATGTTTTGTATCGGACAAACTTAGAGAAGCGTTGGTAGAAGAGTAGCTGAACACGAACGAAGTTGTCGTCTGGGACTAAACGGAAAAATCGGCATTCGCCGAACATGGGTTGGGAGATCACAATTTTTTGTTTGAAAATATCAAACTGATAGCCACGTCAAGACGTTATTCGACAAGACGAAGAAGCTAAAGAAATATATAAACAGCAAGAGAACTTCAACAAGGATTTTCGGCCATTAGACTTCTGACAGACACGTCACCATTCCTAAGTAGACATATAGACAAGCATTTATTCTATCAAGAATATCATCATGTGCTACTCTTCTAATTATGCATTTATAGCGGCTCTAGCTATTTCTTTCATGTCGTCTTTGGTTGTGATGGGATCTGAATACACAAAGTTTTTTAACTAGACCCAAAAGAAATAATCTAGTGGATTACTATTGTTGCGAGGTCACCAACTCAAAGCCGGCCCTGTCTCTCGACTATAAATTTTGGCGAATGCGCTTTCTAGAATGTTCTGGTTACTGCAGTCTTTACGCATATGAGGAGCGTCATAAACTAATAGAACCTTCCAGAACTGATAAAGACTATACATATGCAGGTTTTTGAGTGAGTTGTCAGTTAATTAAACGAAGACAAAGAGTTAGTTAACAGACAGTTTACAGAAGTTCTTAGTAATCGGACAGTGAATGAAATAGTGAAAATAAATAGTGTAACATTCAAGTGATGAAAATAAATTAGAACTATTATACCGAGTGTAAATAAATTAATTAGTAGACATTATGTAAAGTCTGTATATAAATTAAGTTTAATACAATGTGCGTTTCTTTAAATAAATAAATAGTAATAAGCCATAGTAGTGTGTATAATTTTATGCCACAATTAAAAAAACTATTTAAATAAATAACAAAAACATTACACTATTCAGGGTTCTTGGGGGGCCATCGAAAAATACCATAATTTGCGATCCACCGATCTTAAAACATTTCTGTTAATAAATCACTAATCAAATGGTAAGAGATTTGGAACTTCTTGAGAAGTTATCCAAAAACTCGACCCTTCTAGTCTGCATACGGACGCCATTTATGTTTGTTAAGTTCTCTTCCAGCTTTATGTTATGAATCAGTTGGAAAAGGAGAGAAATGTCCTAAAACGGTAATTTCGTTGTTTTCATTATCAACTTTAGGCTTTATGGGTTTACATTAATGATCCGTTTGCTCTACAATTTTTGAGTAAACGATTCTTATTGGGTGTTGGAAGATGTGGATATTTGTAGATTTTATTAAGTTCTTGTTCAAGAGGATGTGAAATTCCTCTGTAAGAAAAAAATATAGTTTTTTAAGTGTTAAAACAAAGTCCATTCGAGTCAGACCAAGACCTAATAGTAACAAAATCTTAGGATATGATAAAGTGTGAAATTTTAATTCTGAACTACTGCAGGTTACACTAGTGTCATCAGCAAATAAAGTGAATTCACCATTTATTCGTAATATTTGAATCGCACAAAATTTATCGAATATCAATCAAAAATAATAAAACCGTAGCTTAGTAGTGTATTGATTCAATAAACTAGAAGAATTCGATCTATCGATACAATTATTTGAAATAGAAACTATTTTCACCATCAATCCGATTAGTGGTCTTAGGTAGAAGTTATTAAATATAAAATCATTAACTTGATGGATAGTGCTAATTTATTTGTATACCAGTATTCAAACTGCTCCGTCAATCACACCCTTTGCATGATAAATTGTTACCGAAGTTTCTACTCTGTTGAGTTTTTTTAACAACAGAAGTTCGTTTATTTGAGAATAAATTTTAACAGACTTTTAACAGCTTTTCGTCGATAATTTGTTTAATCACACCTTTATGGGTGTACAATTATTTCAAGGACGAATATAGTTGAACCGTGAGACAATTTTTTTACTACAAAAGATGTAAAGATGAACTTATCTCTGAGAGACTACTGAATTCATTACGGTAGATTACACATGTATTGAAGAGTATTGGGTGGACCAATGATCCGAACTCCTCGGCTGTCTATCAGAAACTATCCATCTAATAATTTTAGAAAAAAAAAATTCTTAGAACTATAAAAATATCAGATTGGTACGTATTTCGAGTCAAAATAATAGTTATTTGTGTATTTAGAGCGTAAAGTAACAGATTGCCGCTTGAGAAAGAATGTTGACCATTTTTGACCATATTTCAAAATTCTTGACAATTTTTAAAAAAATTTAACAATTTTTGACAATTATCAACTATTTTTCAAAATTTTGACAATTTTTAACAATAATTGTCCATTTTTGACAGTTTTTGACAATTTTTGATAGTTTTTGATAATTATTGGCCATTTTTGACAATGTTTCAAAATTTTTGATAGTTTTTGACAATTATCGACCATTTTTCAAAATTTTAACAATTTTTGACAATTATTGACCAATCTTGACAATAATTGTCCATTTTTAACAGTTTTTAAAAATAATTGAAAATTTTTAACCATTTTTGATAGTTTTCTACCATTTTTGACAATTTTTCAAAATTTTAGACCATTTTTCCAGATTTTTGATCAATTTTGACAATAATTGACCATTTTTGACCATATTTCAAAAACTTTAACAATTTTTGACAAGTTTTAACAATAATTGTCCATTTTTGGCTATTTTTGATAGTTTTTGACAATTATTGGCCATTTTTGACAATTTTTCAAAAATTTTAACAATTTTTCCAAATTTTTGACCATTTTTCAAAATTATTGACCATTTTTGACAATTATCGACCATTTTTCAAAATTTTAACAATTTTTGACAAATATTGACCAATTTTCACGATAATTGTCCATTTTTGACCATTTTTGATAGTTTTTGACAATTATTGACCATTTTTGACAGTTTCTGAAATTTTTTGACCATTTTTCAAATTTTTTTGAAAATTTCCGACAATTGACCATTTTTGAAAATGTTTGATCATTTTTCAAATTTTTTCAAAAGTTTTTGACAATTATCGACCATTTTTGACAATTATTGACCATTTTTCAAAATTTTTTTAAAATTTTTGACAATTATCGACCATTTTTCAAAATTTTAACAATTATTGACAGTTTTTGACAATTTTTGACAATTTTTTCAAGTTTTTGACAATTGTCGACCATTTTTGACAATTATTGACCATTTTGACAATTCTTGAAAATTTTTGACCATTTTTCAAAAAAAATTTAAAATTTTTGACAATTGACCATTTTTGAAAATGTTTGACCATTTTTTAATATTTTCTTAAAGTTTTTGACAATTGTCGACCATTTCTGACAATTATTGACCATTTTTCAATTTTTTTTTTAAATTCTTGACAATTATTGACCATTTTTCAAAATTTTAACAATTATTGACAATTTTTGACAGTTTTTGACAAAAATTGTCCATTTTTAACAGTTTTTGACAATAATTGAAAATGTTTGACAATAATTGAAAATTTTTGACAATTATTGACCATTTTTGACCATATTTCAAAATTTTTGACCATTTTCATATAATTTTGTTTGATTTTCAATCTGATAAATTGTTAAATATTCACCAATTGAGTAAATTCGGAGGGCGTGGTTTGATTAAATAAGCGAGCGAAAAAGATTCCTTCTTTGCGCTAGAGCGTAAATTAACAATCCTCGGCATTTGTCGACTTTACGATTTCATTTGAATACAGTAATCAGTCATTTTACGCGCGACTGTAGAAAAATATCTTTTCTGAAATTTTTTGAGAATTTGACTCATTTTTTGAAACATTTTTATGCAAAATTTTATCAAAATCTTTCCAGCCGTTTGGGATGAGTTCAGTGTGAGCCTGATTGCAGCGCCACGCGGCTGTTGGGGAGAAAACGGTAGTTTTATGTTCTGAGGGCCGAATGGGGTGTCAAAGTATAATACGACCAGAACAGCTAGAGTGTTGAGAAAGAGAATGAAAGATGCAGAAATGGAATATAGAACATTAATGCGTTACATAATACCCTCTCTATTGTAATATCTCAGAAACAGCCTATTATACCTAATAATAATATTTATTTTTAATTCAAAATTAATCTATTAGTCTTTTTATTCTGAGAATATATCTTATCACAAGAACTGGTGTTGATATTGAAATTTAAATTAAGTATTACTAATTCTGAAAAATATTTATAAATGAAAATGTTAATAATAGTTAATCTCCTTCCTAAAATGATCATTAATTCTAGAAAGTACCTAACCGGACAAGAAATCATACAATAGGCTAAACATGTTTAATGTGCTATACCTAGAATTAGATACATTTAAATAGGAAGAAATGTTTCCTAAAATCGGATAATACTGATAGTGCAACTAATCTTAATATAATCAATTATTTCTCTAAATGTAAAATATTTATTCTATTTTTATCATAAAATGAAATAATAAGTAACACTTTTGAATGATCAAAAGTTTTATTCTATATATTAACAAATCTGTCTAGTTTATTTCTGATGAAGGACCGGCGCGTATTTCTTCCAAATTTAAAAAAAAATTCGGTGGTTTCGTAATGCTGATTGTCATATTCCTCCTCCGAATCCGAATGATCGTTTCCTTTGCTGGAATCATCTGCTAAATTTATTATACATTTTTCGACGATTTGAACAATCATACTAGGCTCTTTCTGCAATCCTCTACAAAAAAGTTTCATCCCAAAATTCTGCAACCTTGTCAAATTTAAACGTTACCTTCCTGTCAGCAACATATTTTTTCACTGCACCCCAAACTAATTCTATTGGATTCAGTTCGGGATGATAAGGAGGTAATCTTACAACTTCAAAACAAATTAAAATGTCATCGAAGGCATATATAGTTGATATTTTGGCTTATGAACTTTGATTATTGCATATAATTCTGGCTTACAAAAATCATTATTGAATGCAATAACCAATTTTGCATTAGTCCTTCTTTTTTGTGGACGAAGTTGGCATTTCCTCCACCAATTTATTGTGATAAGATGCATTATCTAATACCACAACACTTCGATTCGGCAAATTTATTATAAAGCTTTCCTTGATCAATTTTTCGTAATTGATCGTAATAATCACCTGTTTTTCACTCTGTTTTCCAACGAAGGTAAGTGTTAGGAACAAATGCGTGAGTAGAGTGAATATAGGTTTCTTCAGTATAAGCAATCGGCCTTTTTTCTTCTTTGAATGTTTTCAATCTCTAATGCCGGATTGAATCACGCTCTACTAACATTGCTCTATCGCTTTCAGTTTTTCTCCAGCGAAATCCCAGTGCTCGTTTATCTTGTCGCAGAAACTCCCTTCCTCCCTCATAATCATCTGTTTTCACTTTACTCTTAAATGTCATTCTAAATACTGTTCAAACATTAAACCTAATAATTAATTAAACAGAATATTGAAAATATAATACTAATACCTAATCAAACCGTATCTTGAAGTTGTAAATACTAATAAAATAATTAACTAAAAAAATTTAACTATAGTCCAGTAAATGAAGGATGAAAAGTAGGCAAAGTGTACAAAACTCCTGCCGGTCCATGAATTTTCCGTGAAGTGTAGGGTTTGACTAGTAATTGAACATCCAGAAATTTCACACACCTCATCGCCATTTTTGGGGGGTATTCCCGGCTCCAAAGTTCCAAAAATTGGTTTTCCGCCAATATCTCCTAAAATATGGCATTTAGAGAATTTTTATATAGGAGAAAAATTAAGAGTAGTTCATTATCTACAAAAATGGTTCCTATGATTTTTTTCGTAACATTTTTCGCAAAAACCGATGTTGAAAAATCCATAATTTTGGATTTTGGATTAGGTTTCTCTATGGTAGTATTCGGTACTGAAGTTGAGGAAGTGTCAGTCGCCCTTCTTTCCGGTGTGTGCTCCTACTTGATGGTTGGTTCCCAAAAGTGCATCGAACGAGAATCTGAATTTTGTTAATGACTGGGTAGTCATCCCCTGCTGGGTTTTATAGGTTCTCGTTCTGAATCAGTTGTGGAATATACGGTTTAGTATTTTGGTTCTACGGGAGTTCGTATTGTTGAAGAATTCCGTCCTGTTCTGGAAGCCGTTTTCACAAACCCTTATAGGGGATATATTGCACTAAAACGATTGTTAGTATATTCTCTACTCACTGATTTCGCATCACTATGTATTCATCACTATTTAAAGGAAATCGCCAACGTTGAAGTTTTGGAATTGGAGGTGTGCCACATGTCGTTGTTGGTTCGTTATTTGTTGGTAGCCGTCCAGTAAGAGGAAAATTTTGAGTATTGGACCCTTTTTGGAAAAGGTATGTCTCATAGATTTGCATTTTGTAGTTAGAACAGTTGGTGGTAAAATACTACCTGTTGATTTCAACTTGTTGATTAAGAAGGCTGTAAGACAGTCTATTCTGTTACCCTGTGTATATTTTGTACCATGTTATGTAGAGTATTGAAAATATAATGGTACATAAAATAAGGTGTAATTTGTTTCAGGGAATACTTGGTTTCGTCTAAGGAAATGCCGATTGCGCGATAATGTAAATGTAACCCTATGCCAGTAACGCGCCTGGCGCGTTCCCAATTTATTTATTCCGATTTTCCTGAAACGAAAATTGGCAGTCAGTAGCATGTTTATTATACTAATACAGGGTGTTAATTAATGTTATGTACTTATTTTAATGGAAGATTCTTGGGCTAAGTACATAACATTAATTAACACTCTGTATAATCCACATCATCATCACGAGATATTCCTATAATACTGATTGATATCAACTTGGTACTGCTCATTGCAGGTTCATAATCATATCTTTCATTTTTTGACCGGCAACGACGTTGAATATCCAATAAAAAATCTGAAAACCTATGTATTTACCATTTTTTCTAAAACACTCTAACGCCGAGTAATTCTGCTGTTTCGAGTAGTTGGCGTGCATAGCGAACCATCAAGAAAAATAACAATAATTAGAGGCGGCCGTGAAATATAAATGTTTAGAGTTGCTATATGTTACAAAAATTAATAATGCCAGTGACAGATTCACAGTTCAATAGAGATAAAGAATTTTTTATTTATTCATTTGATAATTCGAAGTTGCATAAATTTGAAGGTTTCATTTGCCAGTTTTAAATTCAAAATGAATACCGATAGTACACCGTCAACGTCAAAAAAAGGAAGATATGATGAGTACTATAAACCTCCAATGAGCAGAACTGAGTTGATATCAGTATTAGAGGATTCTAGTGATGATGAAGTGGATTATATACATGATTCTGACTGGCAAAATGAAAGTGAATATAGTGGTAGTAATGGTAATTCTGAAGGTGAGGATTTATCTGAAATCCAGCAGTTTCTTCAAGGAGATAATCAATATCAAAATGAAAATAAACAGCAGCTTCCACAAGCAAATGACTTTACTTGGTCTGCACGAGTAATTCAACCCGATAGAATACCATTTACAGGTCAACCTGGTTTCAGGATAAATCCAAATGGAAATGGTCCTATAGATTACTTCAACCTGATAGCCAATAATGATTTTTAAGAACTTGTTATTTCAAACACAAATTACTATGCTAATGAAATACGTTAAAAAAGTGAAACAGAATCAAGCAGGATTTCTTTCTGGAAAGACTTAACTGTAGGTCTTTTATTTTATATGGGAACAATAAAGCTAATCCGCATAAATGATTATTGGAAAACTAATCCGTTATTTAGTCTGCCAGTTTTTGCGAATTATATGAGTAGCAATATTTATTTTAATTTTACGTGCTTTGCATTTTTGTGTGAATACAGATGAAGCCGTGAGTAAGCTGTATAAAATATCTCAACAACAAAATAAAAAGAAGACGTTGTAAATATTGTTGGGACACCAGCAAAATACGAAAGGATTCAATTTTTTACTGTCCTCAGTGTTCAAATGAACCTTACTGTTGGATTTAGTTTTAATTTCTTGTATTTAATTCATTTGTTCCATTCATGTTATATGCATTTCGAGTTTTTGTTCTTTTTTAAAAATAATCGAAAATCGAAACGCGCCCAGTGCGGTGGCGGCACATGGAACAAAATTTCAAACCATAAGCCAGCGCCGCGTCAGGCGCGGTCATTTTTTATTTCCATTTTACACGAAAAAAAAATTCATAATCTGCTTATCTAGATACAGTTTAACAACTATTTAAACCAGTTTAGTTAATCGGGTTTAGTGCATAAGTTATAGAAATTTAAATATTTGGTGACCGCGCAGCACCTTCGCCAAAAAATTCAATTGACAGTTTTGTAGACATTGGTTAGTTATGTTACTACCCCTTAAAGATTATTCGCTTATGTTATTGAATACGAAGCTACTATTTCGACTGATTTTTGCTAAATTGTTTCAAGACTTATTGGTTAGTTGAATACTAGTTTCCTTCATATTACTCTACCACGATATCTTCTTCAATATCCGTTAGGACAATTGAGTTTAATTTGAACGTACTACGTTTGGAAACAGTTTCTAGTATAATTGAAGTGACTTTCGGGATTGTTGAAGGTAAAGTTTTGTTAAAAATGCGGTTCAAGGTTCAAGGAGTTCAAAAGGAAATTTGGTATTTTCTAAAGTGCGGAGATAATTTCAACTGTTTGAATAGATCCTGCTGTTGGTTAGACTTCGAGAATAATTGTGCTACTGAAATATTGGTGGTTCTCAGAATACAAGGTGTTCAATTTAAAAAAACTAAATTAATTTTTGTGCCACAAACACCGACACCCTATATATTTTGAAATATTTCAAAATTGTTGCCACTGTAAAATATGTTTTTTCTACAGTCGCGCGTAAAATGACTAATTACTATATTCAAATGAAATCGTAAAGTCGACAAATGCCGAGGATTGTTACTTTACGCTCTAGCGCAAAAAAGGAATCTTTTTCACTCGCTTATTTAATCAAACCACGCCCTCCGAATTAACTCAATTGGTGAATATTCAACAATTTATCAGATTAAAAATAAAATAAAATTATATGAAAATTGTCAAAAATTTTGAAATATGGTCAAAAATGGTCAAAAATTGTCAAAAATGGTCAATAATTGTCAAAAATGGTCGATAATTGTCAAAAACTTTAAAAAATTCTTGAAAAATGGTCAAACATTTTCAAAAATTGTCAAAAATGGTCAATTGTCAAAAATATGAAAAAAAAATTTTAAAATGGTCAAAAATTTTCAAAAATTGTCAATAATTGTCAAAAACTATCAAAAATGGTCAAAAATTGTCAAAAACTGTCAGAAATGGAGAATTATTTTCAAAATTGGTCAAAAATTGTTAAAATTTTGAAAAATGGTCGATAATTGTCAAAAACTGTCAAAAATGGACAATTATTGTTAAAAATTGTCAAAATTTTGAAAAATAGTTGTCAATAATTTTGAAAAATGGTCAATAATTTTGAAAAATGGTCAATAATTTTGAAATAGTCTAAAATTGTCAAAAATTGTCAAAAACTATCAAAAATTGTCAAAAATTGTCAAAAACTGTCAAAAATGGACAATTATTGTTAAAAATTGTCAAAATTTTGAAAAATAGTTGATATTTGTCAAAAATTTTGAATTATGGTCAAAAATGGTCAATAAACGTCAAAAATGGTCAAAAATTTGGAAAAATGGTCCATAATTGTCAATAATTATCAAAAATGGTCAATAATTTTGAAATAGTCTAAAATTGTCAAAAATTGTCAAAAATTGTCAAAAACGGTCAAAAATGGTCAAAAATGATTAAAAATCATCAATTATTGTTAAAAGCTGTTAAAAATGGACAAATATTGTCAAAAATGGTTAAAAATTTTCATCATTTCGAAAAATGGTCAAAAATTTGGAAAAAAGGTAACTAATTTTGAAAAACAGGCGAAATGGTCAATAATTGTCAAAAATGGTCAATAATTGTTGAAATTTTGTAAAATGGTCAATAATTGCAAAAATTTTGAGAAATGGTCAATAATAGTCAAAAGTTGTCAAAATTTTGAAAAATAGTCAATAAATAATACGAGCCGTTTCCGAAAATCGATTTAAACACGTAATTTATAAAATTGATTTACTAAAAATCGATTAATATTATTATAAATATCGATTATAAGAAAATAATAATCGATTTATATAAAAATCGATTCTTTTTTAACATACCTAGTCAGTAGATCTTTTTAAGGTTAATCATGATGAATAGCGAAAATGACGATTATTCTAGCACTCTTATTATAACCTAAGATAATATAAAAAACTGTTTTAATTATTAAAAGTGCGCTCCGCGTCGCGCGGCAACATTCTTTCTCAAGCGGCAATCTGTTACTTTACGCTCTAAATACACAAATAACTATTTGATATATCTTCTAGTTTTGGTGCTAGAGACTGAGTAAAAATAATTGGCACACACTGTATATGTAACAAAATCTAAATATTTTTGAAATTCTAAAGTATTCTCCTTCTCTAGTGAAATGAAAATTCCAGAAAATGACAATCCATTATTTTGTATGCATGGTACTTAATAATGTAGTTAAATGGCCGACATCTAAATACTCTTCAACGCCTTCTTTTCTTTCAAAAATAGTCGATTTTTCATTCGGAAATTAGTAACTTTATGTAAAGATCGACAAAAAAATAATCAATAATGCACCTCGGCGAATAACTGTCTATTGTCTCGCCTGCTTGCTATAGTCTCGGCTACGCCTCGACTATTAATTCGCAGACTCGACTATACCTAACAGACAGTTTTTCGTGCTTGGTTCATAAATAACTATTTTGGATCGATACAATGTTTAAATTGAATTTACTGTTTGGACCCTTACTTTGTGGAAAAAAGTACAATGTTTAAAGTTTGTCTTTCACTCTCTTGTTATGTAAGGAGGTAACAATCTGGTCCTAATGGTGTAATATACCTAACTGACACTCTGTAATTTGAAGACTTCTAGAAACTTAAGAGTAATTAACGATTATCTCTTCATCAATATAATCGATTATTGTGAATGTTAAGGACTGAAGAGCTATAAAATTACTGAACTTCAATACATCGAAAGAGTATCATCAGTCTATAAGTAAGTACTTATGGAAAGACAAAGGATGTGAATTAGAAACGTAAAGTAAGGGCAAAGACTTATGCTGACTGTTGACAGAATCGCAAAAAGTATGATTTTTGCTACAAATTATTTACATAAGTGAGGCTGTTTAAAAAAATTATTATAATAATAATTTATTACTAGTCATGTACATAAAAGTAAATTTATATCAGAATTTTGTAATGTCTCTTATATTTTTATAATTTAAGAGTTTTAAAAAATTACGGAGGGATTCTATCACGCTATTGTCGTGTGCGTGACACAACAACTTATTTTCTTGTATATCAACAAGTTAATGATAATTCTTTGCTCCAAAGAAAAAGCGGGGAAACTTTCAATTTAAAAATAATGGTTTCTTAACGGTTGACGTGGATCTCATGTTTTTAACAGGGAGCATAAACACCGAATAATATCATAAAACGATCTTATACACCAAGAAAAATGAAATAAAATTAAAATTTCAAGTTTACTAAAAATACTAAAAAAATTGCAAGGTAAAATTATTAGAAATAGTCTACTAATTATGAACCAAAAAAGTTCGTTATATCTAGTAGATCATTCCATCCCGTTTTACTTTGAGTGGTGAATGTAGTTGTTAATTCTTAGTTAAATGGAAATTGAAAAAAATGTGTTCAATTATAAAAATGGAAGACAAGCACTACAAGCCCTGAAGAGATCATGTAATCATATTAGGGTTAGTATTAGAATGAGCCACAATAGACTCTTGCGAGTCGCAGTGGAGGGCCTTATAGACCCACTTATCATAAAACTAGTATTAGAAAGTCACCATGGTTGAGGTGACAAACAACAATGTGGTCACACTGTCGTGGTAACTAAAGGTAACCACGCCGCTGATGCGTTGGCTATACACTGTTAAGTGTTTATGCAATTATTTTAGTTATTAACTATTTAATGTGATTGTTTTAGATGTAACGCTTGGAAAAATGCTAGGTACAAATAAATATGTATACATAAACAGCAGAGCGATTTAACGACTCAATAAAGGATTTGCAGTTTATATTTTCCGGAAGACAGTTTTATTCAAAATCGAATAAAAATCACTTTAAAATGTGATGCCATTCCTTCGTTGAACGTGTCAAATTCCGAAGGTAAGAGATAGAATTGTATAGTTCTTTTCACGATCTAAGAAACTGACCTGACCTGAGACGGAATAATGACATGCAATAAAGCCATAAAAGTATTAGCCGTGACAGGGTCGTATTTATTTCGTTGTTGGCGAATAATAAATTATTACCTGAAAACTCTATAAGACTTTTGGGTCATTCTTATTATAAATACTTTATTTTATTGTAATGTATTATTTGCAGGTGGTCAAAAAATACCGGCAATAATGGAGATTTATACCTGATGGAAATATATAAGTATAAAAGAAATATTTACTTCGACACATTCTGAAATACTGTCAGTTATTAAGTTCTGCAGTGATAGTGTGTTTGAAGAAGTCCAGTGCTAAAGCCATTTCAGACAGTAGCCGAAAATGTTTGCCTGTTGAAGCAAAAATAATTGTTAAAAGTGTTTAAAAAAGTTAGGAGAGCGAGGCCACGAAAAAATTTTTTCATTAAAGGAAACATCAACTTTAACCGGCGTTCCTGATAGTACAGTGTGGAAAATTGTAAATAATACTGTAAAGCCTAGAAAAGACAGTGGTGCACCTAAATACGTTGATTTATACAATGAAGATTTAATCCGTCGGAAAATTTATCAGATGTACGAAGAGTAGAAAGTTCCCACATTATTATCGCTCTCATCGAGGCTATCCGAGGATGATTGTGACATAAGCTGCTACTACAACCTTGTGGCGTATTTAAAAAAATAGACAAAAGGCAAGTTATAATGGAATCATACCGCTTGCAACGACTTAGAATAGAATATCTGGAAAAAATAAATAGGGCTAGATCGGAAAATCGAACGATAATATACCTAGATGGGACATGGTATGACACCCATGACACACCAAGTAAATGATGGACTAATAAATCAAAAAAATGTCACACTAAAGCTCCGTCAGATAAAGGTAAAAGAATGACAATTCTACATGCGGGGTCAGAAGACGGCTGGATACCAATCTGTTTATTTTTGGCAGCCAAAAACATTTCGGATTCCAGCTTAGATAACCACTGCGATACAACTGCTGAAGTTTTTGAGGATTGGTTTCAAAACAAATTATCACCGAATATACCACCAAAGAGCATGGATAATGCATCCTACCATAGTCGCCGTCGACATAAACTTAAGTCTAATATACGCGCACAATAATACAGAAACTTTAAATCCTAATGTAATTGTACTGATAAAAACAGAAGTCGAAAATGTAACGGTTGAAAACTGGAGAAACTGTAACTGAACACGTTAAAAAAATTGAAAACTCTTATCGCTCTATTCATATAAATAACCTAGAACCTGTAAAAAGAATCATTATTAATTTGGAAGATAGTAGTGATAGCGAAATTGATTTAGAGTAAGATATGGTGTGTTTTATTTCGTTCTTAAATGTAAGTATTATATACTGTTAAACTATTATTACAATATTTTGTAATTTTAATTTTAGAAAGAGTTATGGTGACAATTGTAACAATATTTTGAATTAAAAAAAAATTAAATCAGGGTTGCTATTAGTTCAGTTATTGATAAAGTTTAATGTTTTTACTTTAAATGAAATTATTAATTTTTGTTTCGGTCTAGCTCAGATACACATTAATAAAAAAGAATATGAGAATTATATTTCTACCAGGGTGAACAGGTGGTAATATTATAATCTTCAAATTCGAGCAATTTTTCTTAAAAATCCGTTATACTATTTATGGTAATAGAATCTCCAGCATAAATAAAATACCAACAAAACTTCAAATGACAATTTATTTTTTTAGTTGCTCTCTAAATGAATATAATGACGTCAGACGTGACGTAAACAAATTAAAAGTAAAATTGAACAATAAACGTAATATATAAACAGAACTAAATACTACTATATCTTAATTTAAATAAGACTTACATGATACTCGTGAAACAAATATGAAATAATTAATAAAAATATTTTAAAACATAGAATCAGTATTTTTTTTTATCTATAGTGCTTCTCAATAACACACTAATATTGGTTCTATGGTTTATGTCATATGTCAATTAAATTCTGTGGTTAGACACACAACAAATACCTTTTTTTAAAAAATTAAATACAATCACCGACGAAATGTACCCACGGAGCACTATTCAAACCTTCCAAGGGCTCAGTGAGAAAAACTTTACCAGCAACAGCACACGAAGTACAGGGAAAATTGTGAAGAGACCTTCAAGCCTCACAACAAGAAGACGACCCTTATATCTACTTTGGCATCAAGTAGATAACCCAATGTTATTTTTTCTTAACTGGAACAACCAACTGCAGACGACGGCACTTCTTTTGAAATGGATACAAATTACCAAAAATATAATAATGAGAGGTATATTTACCAAACACAAGTTTGTTCAAACTCGTAGAATTTTTTTATCACGAACTCTGCTACATTTCCTTGATAATACCAAGGAAAACTCGCTGTGGAATCTTTTCTTTTCAAGATTCACCAACCTCACCAGTTTTTTTTTGGCAAAATTCAACAACCCTCTTTTTTTTATTTTCTCCATGGTAACAACACTAAAAAGTTCTGGATTGGATTACAACAATTTTCATTGGTAAGTTTTTCACTCTCAATGTTTATTTTCTGCCCTTCCACAGATTTCAATAGAACCCTCAAATTTCATGTTTTATTATAAAATTAATTTAAAAAAAAATTGTTACTTGTGACAGAATGCTATCTACAGGATGTTATAAACTTGGTGAATAAATTTAACTGTTGTACTAAGTACAATCATACTTTTACAATCCAATTCCATCAAATGTAGTCTATTATGAATTTGTATAGTTAGAGTTGTCTTAACAATCAATTCCATACAGTTACTTATTTAAAATTTAGGTTGTAGATACATTCTGTTACACTATAGTATTTCTGCAAATTTTTGTTTGTTTATTTAATTCCCAATCAACTTTACACATTAGTAAGGGGAAATGAATTGTTAAAATAAATTTACTTAGTACTTTTTCTTTTTCATCAGGTATAGTGCGGCCCTGCTCGGTAAATCCGAAAAGTTTTATGTTTTTTCTGCATCTCAAGCCTAAGTCAAGTCTAGTCAGTTTCTTATATCGTGAAAAGAACTATTCCTATTTGAGAATATATTTTACATTATTAAAGTTCACTTTATTTTGATATTTATGAATAAAAAATCCTGTAGATCTAGGTAAATGTTTCAAAATAATAAGTAAATTTTATAATTTTAGTGGACCACCCTGATATAAACAAAATAAATACTTCTAGTTCATTGTCACTCTTATTGTAGGAAATATTGGAACCTGTTCCTTTTCTTTAAAATGATGAATACATTTAAAATTGGGTTTCCCCGAACCAAGTACCCACTTACCTATTGGCCACAATAAGTTAGTTGAGTTTAATCGCCATTATTGTCCATTTTTAGGAGCAGTTAGGTGAAATTTCAAGAATTACCGAATGACATAAAAGTTAGATTAATGATTGCTGGGTAATAATTTAGGAGCTTCAATTCCCATATAAATTTCTCAAAATTATTTCTGTTGAATTTGTTTTTTTTTCTTCGTATTATCCAAAATGGTTGAGGTAAATAATAATAAAATAATTTAGGTTCAAGAAATAACCCCTGTGACTTTTGTCAATATAATTTTTCTTCTAAAAAGTACAACTTGAAAATATATTTATGGGACATTTTAATAAAATGGCTGGCAGAGATAGCATTGAAAAAAACCTGCTAGAGATGTTTAAAAATGTACCTT